>CM076581.1:1065658567-1066050597 GCA_034641835.2 Pinus albicaulis | reverse complement strand
TTCAGTGCAAAATTTCAAAAGAATGGATATAGATCTGAGCTCCTCTTGAAAAATCACCCAAGTTCAAAAAAAAAATCGATCGAATCGGAGTCCGGATGTGGGAGTTATCGTTGATTTAAAATCAACTATTTTTTTCAAAAATTTTATGATGGCAAGACAGTTTCAGCGAGAATCTGAGAGTCTAGAGTCTCCAAATAGCGGTTTCAAATACATGGGAAGATGCAGAATGATCATTCCATTTCCAAAAACAAGTTATAATAAATATTCCGAGTTATATTGACCGAGTTATGCTCATTTTAAATCTGGAGCAGCATTTGGAGCAGGTTCCCTTTGGAGACGTGCCCTCCCACCCCGCTTTAGTAGGCACCTGCTTCACATTCATCAGTTTCAGCATAGTAGCGTTCGTCTTGAGTTATTTGGAGACGTGCCCTCCCACCCCAAGCTATGTAGGCACCTGCTATTTCATCAACAATCAGCATCACGGTTATGGGTCAACCGCACAAAATCCATTTCATCGAAGTCCATTTGCTAGGCTGCACACTGTTAGTAACACAGTTGGTCACAAGCATTACAGAGTATCTCTATCCTCGGATCTTCGTTTGTCATGGTTTTGGTTCATCCACAAACCCACACTTCATCGAAGTCCATTTGCTAGGTCGCACACTATAAATATCACAGTTGGTCACAAGCATTACAGGGTATCCCTAGCCTCAGATCTTTGTTCATCACGGTTATGGGTTAACTACACAAAACCCTTCTCTTCAGTGGCTCTTCATATTCAACAAAGGCTTCTCAGGAGGGAACTTCACGCAATGGGAACCATTGCTTCTTAAGAAGGGAGGAATGATCCGAATGGAAAATGGTATCAACCCATGGTATTTATCTATCCATGTTATCCATCCACCCATGGAATTTACCCATGGTATTGTAAATGGCATCGACCCATGGTATTCATCCACCCATGATATTTATTTGCCCATGGTATTGTAAATGTCCCATGGTATGTATCAACCCATGGTATTCATCCATACATGGGATTTACCCATGGTATTGTAAGTGGTATCTACTCATGGTATTGGCCCATGGTATCCACCTATGGTATTCTATCTCAAAAAAAGGCTATAAATAACAAGCCTCACTTTGTAAAAGGACAGATTGTCCACCACAATGTAGCTTCTACAATTACTCTCTATTTTAATAAAACAAGTTTCTTTGTGGTTTTAGTTAATTTGTGTTCTCTCTTTTTTTCCGGCATTCTAATTTTGCAGATCTTGTCAGATCCATTTCAACTTTTTAGATCTTGGGGGCCTCCCCCCAAGATTCGGATCAACTTTCCATTCCTTAATGGCTTTAACTTTGTTAGGGTCTACCTTAACACCATCATGAGATACAATATGACCCAGATATTCCACCTCTTGTACTCCAAAGAAACATTTGGATGTTTTTGCATATAATTGTTTCTCCTGCAATAGTTTGAGCACCCTGTCAACATGTTGAACATGATCCTTCCAAGACCTGCTGTAGATCAGTATATCATCAAAAAATACTAGCACAAATTTTCTAAGGAAGGGTTTGAAAATGAAATTCATCAACCCTTGAAATGTAGTAGTTGCATTGGTAAGGCCAAAAGGCATGACCAAAAATTCATAATGACCCTCATGAGTTCGAAATGTTGTTTTCGGAATATCTTCAGTCTTCATTCTGATTCGATGATATCTTGAACGAAGATCCAACTTGGTAAAATAAATTGCTCCATGTAATTCATCCAATAATTCATCAATCACAAGAATGGGAAATTTATCTTTAATGGTGAGCTTACTGAGCTCCCTATAATCCGGACACATGCACCATGATCCATCCTTCTTGTGTACCAATACTACAGGAGCAGAGAAAAAACTTTGACTAGGTTGAATTATACCTGCCTCTAACATTTCTGCAATCATACGCTCAATTTCGCTCTTTTGGACATAAGGATATCTATAAGGCTTGATGTTTGGAGGAACACTGCCTGGAATCAAATGAATAGCATGGTCATGATCACGAATAGGTGGGAGTCCTTTGGGGGTTTCAAACACCTTGGAATGATTGTCCAAGACTTTTTGGAGATCTGCAGAAATAGATGATTTTGATGTTGGAACTTCTAGTGAGCATAATTGTGCAATTACACCTCGTTGTTCTTTCGTTAGAAGCTTTGTCATGACATTAGAGCTTATTATCTTTCCCGGCTTCCCTGCAATACCCCGTAATTCGACTTCATTTCCTTTTGAAAAAAAAATCAAGAAAAATTCTTGAAAATTAAAACCTACCGTCCCCAAAGATTGCAACCATTGTACTCCTAGTACAACATCAACACCTCCCATAGGAATGGAAATCATTGGACTACCGTCCCCAAAGATTGCAACCATTGTACTCCTAGTACAACATCAGCACCTCCCATAGGAATGGCAAGCATTGGACTAGTCAATACATATTCCCCCATGGTTAGCTTGATATTATGGCATTTTCCAGAGCAATTTATAGTTCCTCCATTTGCAACCATCACTTGACATTCTCGTGTTGGGTATAGGAAACAATTTAATTCCTTGGCTACCTTACAATGAATAAAATTATGGGTGCTACCTGAATCAATCAACACTATTAGCTTTTTCTTCTTGATTTGTCCTTGTATCTTGAGAGTTTGAGGAGTGGTAATTCCTGCCAGTGCATTACACGATATGGTCGGATTCATTTCTTCCTCTTCTAGGGTTGGTTCCTGGTGTATATCCTCCTCTTGTTCATTTTCTTCTTCCTCTTCACAATCTATGTAAAATAATTTCTTCTCAGCACACTTATGACCTTTAGTGTATTTGCTATCACAACTGTAGCAAAGCCCTTTTTTCTCTTTTTTCTTCCAATTGTTGTGGTGTCAACCTTGTAGGTTGTGGAAATCTAGGCGTAGCAACACTTCCTTCTTTATAGAATTGAGTGGTAGGCTTCCTTGTCGCCATAATTTTACATTCAACTTTTCTTGCCAACCCGAATGCCTTCTCCAATGAATCAGGTTCCAAAACGCGAACTTCATGTTGGATGTTATCCTTTAAAGTGCCTATGAAGAGATCAATCCTGTGTTCCTCTGGAATATCAGTTACCCTTATATTCAATTTTTGGAAGTCCTCAACGTCTCATCATGAGGTTCTTCTATTATCTTTTCACCATTAGGAAACATTTCTTGTATCAACTTTGTCAAACCTTCGATGTCTGTTTTTAGATCATTCTTCATGTTTTCCATCTTAGCTTCCATGCCAGCTTCCATGCCATCCATCTTAGCTTCTACACCATCCATCATGCCTTTCTTCAAACCATCCATCTTCTCTTCCATGCCTTTCTTCAAAACTTCCATTTCATTTTTTGTTGCTCTTTGCGAGAGTGAAATTTGTTGCACTTGCTCTTGTAATTTTGATAGATCAGGTTGCAATTTTTCATCTTCATGAGTCATAGTAGAGCCTTCTGAAGGCTTAATGGGTGTTGAATTATTTTTACGAGGCATCTTTTAGAACCCAATACTGCTATATATTCTACAATATGCCCTTGGAATCAATTCAAATTGATTCTTCAAAGAAGACTTATGCAATTTGGAAAGAAAAATATACACACCTTTTTCTTGCTTTTGAGGAGCTCGATATTGAAATTGGATAATCTCTATGATTGCAGCACTTCAATATTTGAATTTTAGTATCAACGTAGCCCTCTGAATTATCTTTCGAATGCCACAGGTCTGACCTGATTTGGATTCTCCAAGACAAAGTTGTGTCCAATCTCCCACAATGACCTAATTCTGGACTGGTTCAGTAGAGCGAACTTGTACGACTTGCCACGTGTCACTGTTTTGTCCTTTGTCTCTGAAATTGATAGCGAAGAAACTACAGGCCGTGTACTTGTGACCACTTTTGATGGCACTCCAATCCAATCTTCAGAGAGAGAGTTATTGAACTTTTCCCACGATCACCTCTTTGAGATGAAATTCAGGAGCCTGAAAAAGCACTACCTTCCACAGATCATATCTCCAACAATATTGCGAACCAAGTTCTGAACTTTTTTGAAGAATTTCCTCAGGATTTCAGCTTCGCACCATATGAATTTCAGACTCTGACCCTTCGTAAAAAAAAATTTATAGCGCAAATTCCATGATGACCTGTTTATGAGCCTGAAAAAATACCTAACTTCCACAGATGATATCTCCTCAAATATTGCGAACCAAGATCTGAAATTTTTAGAAAACCTTCCTCAAGATTTCAGCTTCGCACCCTTGAAATTTCAGCTTCTGAAGCTTCGTAGAAAAAACGTTATAGCGAAAATGCCACGATGACATGTTTGGAGCAGCGAAACCCTAGAATCCCAAAGCTCTGATACCAAATGTTGTGTAACCAGCTCCAAAGAGAGAAGAAAAGAGATATTCACGCCTTAGAAATGAGCCACTTCGAGGGGGAAACCTCCAATACATTACATAAATGAACAATTCTTGGATGATTCAATTTACAAAACCTCCTTTCTATATATAGGAGTCCATGGGGCCACAAAGTAATCCTAGTGGGCCACAATGTAACCCCAGCCGACCTAACAATAATAATTTAAGGGCACAATAATAACAAAATGGGGTTACAAGGGTACAATAATAACAATAAGGGGGTTACACTAACAACATAAGGGACCACTAGTAATATAGGGACCTAACATCGATGATCATGAGAGTACTCGTGAAGCATTGGAATATCTTCGCTAGAAGCTTTGGATTCTCTCAAGTTCTCATTAGATTTTCCTTATTCAGAATATAAAGGGGGAGTGGAAGTGTGTACAGGTTTGCACGATGGTTGTGTGTCAAGGGGAGTTACCCTTTTCCATTGATGTCAAAAGGGGAGAGAATGTTGTAGGAAGATGTGTCATGATCGCAAGGGGAGTACTCGTGTTGCCATCAATGCCAAAGGGGAGATTTTTTATCAGCGGTTGTCATTGATGTCAACCCACAAAGATGTGGCCACCCCGGATTCGATGGTAATTTCACCTAAAAATACTATATTATTGGTCGGTGATATTTTGATGGTTTCTACTTGTCGAGATGTTTCTATTGATATATGGCACGCCATGTAATTCTTCACGGTTTGAGAGATATTCATGTTTGAAGTTTGTACCCCCAGTTAGTGGGCTAAAACCCCATGGGGTTGTGGCATGGTCATTGAAAAGTCATAATTAATATTTTTTAAGCTCCTAAAATCCCTCCCACATTCACTTGTTGAAGCCCCTCTCAACCTAAGCATTTATATAAATTGTGATCCTCATATCCTCCTCATGTAGTGATTTCGCTACCTGAAACATGCCATTGTGGCATTTGCGCTCTAAATTTTTTTCTACGAAGGTTTAGATGCTAAAATTTTTATGAGGTGAATCCGAAATCCCGAGGAGGCTCCTGTAAACATTTTAGATCAAGGTGCACAATATTTTTGGAGATATGATCTGTCTAAGTCAGTGTTTTTGCAGGCTCCTGAACTTCATCTCAAAGAACTGACCTTGGGAAAATCATCATAACTCTCTCTCTCTCTGAGTATCAGATTGGAATTCTGTAAAAAGTGGTAGATAGTGCACAGACTGTAGTTTTTTCTGTATCAATTTCAGAGTCGAATGAATAAACAGTGACACATGGAATGATGTACAAGTTCTCTCTACTGAGCCAGTCCATAATTAGGTCATTGTGAGAGATTGATAAAAAATCTCTCTTGAAGAATCCAAATTGGATCAGACCTGTGGCATTGGAAGAATACTCAGAGGAATACTACAAAACCAAAAATCACATATTAGGGATCTGAAATAATAGAGATACACCAGATTCAATATCGAGATCCTAGAAGGAAAGAAAAAGCTAGATCATGTGTTGTTAAGGGCTGCAAAGGACCAGAATGTCTAGGGCAGCAAAGAAAAGCAAGGTGCAGCAGAGGGTAGCATGACAAGAGTAGAAATCAAGGTGAAGAATAGTAGCAAGATTCTCACCACATGAAGTCTTCAGGTGGGCAACACTGCATACAGTCTTTATAAAGGTATCATTGTACTAAGTCATTGTAAATGCATCATTGTAAAAAAATTTCAAGTGTCTATCTGCCAAGAGTTGAAGAGGCAGTGTCAGGAGGTCTAGGAGCATCATTAGGTGGTTGTTTCATAGTTGGGGTTATCGTCTAATGTGTCTTCTTCTTCTGCATCATTCTATATCATTGTAAAGTGGACCATTTTCCCTAGTACGTGAGTCCATTCTTCTTTTATTCTTATATAGGGTGGTAGGGTGGTGCTAGGCTAGTGCATGAAGTCACCAACATGGTCAAGCCTATGAAAAATTCAGGGTGGTAGGGTGGTGCTAGGGTGAGTTGTAGCTCATTGGGTGTTGGAGCATCCGTTCAGTTGACTACTGAAGAATCTTGGAGCGTCCATCCAGTGGGAGCTGGAGAAGAATTCTTTTCTAGATTCTAGGAAGTTGGAGCTTTATTTTCCATTGGAGTTGAATATTAAAGAATTATTAGAAAAGCATTAGGTGGTTTTTGTCCCGGAGTGGGTTTCCACCTTAAAAACTGTGTGCATTTGTGTTCCTCTTGTTTGCTTCTATCATTGTACAAACACTGATAATAATTGAATGTCTTCATTCTAAGAAAGATTAATAATAATACTAATTAGAAAGGAATATCGATTCACCCCCCTCTCAATATTTCAACTTAATGGGTGCATACTTCTAGATTTAGAACTAATCTTGATTTCTAGATTCTACCACCACTGGAGTCTTTAGATCAACTTGAAAATGTTTGGAGTCTCCAAGTGAATCCTTCATCCTTCATATGTCTAACTTTTGTCCACCATCAACAACTAGATCTAAAACTTAATATTCTTTCTTGAGGAATATTAAATATTTCTTCCCAAGTATGGTCGCCAGGTTGTTATCACTCTATAATTTCCAAAGGCTGTGAAGGAAACCTAGAGGTAACATTATAACCACTTTGGAAACTAGGAATCTATCCCTTCCAGTTTCAGAGAGGGATCTCCCCTTATAATTTAGCTTGGTTGACTGAAGGTATTAGGCTAGCTATTAAGTTCAGGTTTTGGTTTTTTGTGTTGTTGGGTAGGAAAATGGAAGAGGGGCCATTGGGAAAATGGATTCCTATGTTTGGATTTCACCAAATACACTTGTTACAAACTAAACTTACAGGGCAGGGTAGGCAAATTCACTGGGTATTTTAAGATCTAAGATGTGGAGGAGAGGAAAAGATTTAGAAATCCAATTAAAAATAGAGAAGTTAAGAATTCTAATTTTAATCTTCAGTGGAAAACATAAAAACTATTCTTAGGCCAAAGATAGAGTGTACATTTGAAAAAATTGACACAAGAATCTTGTAATGATTTCACTATATTATTGAAAATCTGATCAATGGTGTCTTTGTTAGTTGCTTTACAATACAATACCTTTCTTCAAACAAGTCCCAACATCTATTACTTCAATTTATGAAGTATATATACAAATTCATCCCCAAATATCTTGATTGGAAATATCAAGATTTATTACAAATATCTCAAAATTGTGTTACACAAATAGAACTAAAATATTTAAAAACTACAATTGTTGAAGCTACTTGGAACTATCTTTGATAATTTCTGGTGCTAAAGAACAACAATTCGAATTTGATAGCAAGTCTAATTTGATGAGGTGGCATCCAAGTCACTAATTGTATGAGTTTGTTCCTCACGAAATTATGAAAAATAGGGTCCAGTGATCCCTTTAAATATCTCAATCCAATATAGTTGTGTAAAAGATGAGTGACATTTTTCTAGATAAGTATGTTACCAAAAAAACATCTTTCAGTTTTTGAAAATTCATTTATACATGTTCAGAAACCGCATTTGAAAACAATGATACAAACAAGAAAATTATGGAAACTATGCCTTCAAAGATTCATTCAAATTTCCAAAACCATAATAGTTGTTAGAAAACTAAGAGAGGTTTATCTAAATGGATAAGTTTTAGACAAAATCCTCTTTCAGTTTTGAGAAATTTATTCTCATTTGTTTGTAAACCATGCTCTAATTTATTGTGTTGTATAGGAAAAAACATAGTTTTAACTGATCATTTCCAACTCGGTGATAACTTTAATTCTTTCTTGGAAATAATTTGCAGAATAAAACATTATTTAAAATATCATCATATGAAAATCAATAGACAATCATCAATTTATCTTATGAATCATAGGACCCTAACACATGGCTAAGCCAAATCTCACTTCAGCCAATCACCCCCATGCCATATTCCAAGCATGAATGTGGGATGTCATAAAACACATAAATCAATACTGAACCAGGGATTCCAGAGGCAAAACCAAATCAACCCTCAAATAGTGATTATACCTCATGGTCGTACATCATAACCATAACCGTATTGTTCTCTTCCTAAGTCTTTCAGGGATCTAGAGTGTTTGTTCCAAACAGGGCTTACAAGACTAGTGACTCAACCCCAACTGTTACAGAGCTTCCAGAGAGTTTGTCCAACCAAGGCCCGGGAAAATTTTAGGGGCTAATATTCGCACGTGGGCTAATATTCCATGTTTTTGCCAAAAAAAAATATTCGCCAATTTCCATTTTTCTAAAAATGAATTCGCCCAAATTTTATAGTATAAAATTATTTTACCTTAAAAATCGTCAATAATATATATTTTCTAATATAAAATAATTATAAATCTAATCTTTTTAATAATATTATCATCAAAAATTTTAAAATTTGGATATTAGGGACTAGTAAGATTGGCGAAGGTTGCTAAACTTTAAGATAAAATTCCATCTTTAAAATTTTCCCTAACCAAGGCTTCCAAGACTAGTAACTCAACCCACCTAGGTATTCCAGAGCGTTTTTCCAACCAAGGTTTCCAAGACTAGTAATTCAACCCACAGTTATCCATCGGGCTTCCAAATTTTTTTTCCAACCTAGGCTTCCAGGAACTAATAAGTCAACCCAAGCTAAAGGAAACATGAGAACCAATCATAAAACAATCAATGAAAATGAATCCACAATACCATGGATATCCAATAAATGGAAAGGATAGGAAAATCCACTGTCAATCCAGGAAATCCTCCATGCCAATGACATATCAAAACAAGCAAACCACATGTATGCACCATGCATGCCAAAACTAGTGAGGAAATAATACATGCAACTCGGTACCGAAAATCAAATCCCGATGTAGTTGTTGATCTCGATGTCTTCTTGTTCTTCCCTGCTCTTCCTTTGTTTTCTTGATCCAAATATTCAAGTATGCCACACTCTTTAATAGTGCTCCAAGAATAATCTATGTACTCAAGCGTATGAGAGAGAAAGAGAGAATAATGAGAACTCCAAAATTGCACCA
This sequence comes from Pinus albicaulis, assembly GCA_034641835.2. NCBI lineage: Eukaryota > Viridiplantae > Streptophyta > Pinopsida > Pinales > Pinaceae > Pinus > Pinus albicaulis. The sequence continues at coordinate 1,066,041,196 of CM076581.1, read as the reverse complement.
ACAAAAGTCTGTGAACTGATCCTCATAAGACTTTTTATTAATGATGCCTCTAATTTCTTCAAATTTCAATTATTTTCCTTCATTTTCCTCCTCACATTCAACCTGTGACCTTTCACCTCCCTTTTATCCTATTTTCCATTATTTTCATAAATAAATTCCAATAAATGCCACTTTTCCTTTCTAAAGCCTTAGCCATTGCCTTTTCCAATTTCCATAGCCATAATAAACCATGTGAACACCCTCACTAGGAGTTTTTTCCCAACATTTAGCTTGGAATATGTGTCCCATAACTGTGGTTATTATTTTTCCTTTATTAACTTTTATTACATGGAATTTTCACCAGGGATGTTATAGAAAGAATGCAACATGGGTACTCCTTGGATGAGGAATTGAATGATGCATCCAACACGTGCTCCCACTCAAAATTTGAGAAAACGTTTAGGGAGATAAGTTTAAAATAAGAGTTGAAAAAGTAAATTTTATTTTTTCCCTCCAAAATTTGATAAGCCCAATCCAATCTTATTTTATTATTTCCACTATTATTTTATAATATTCCTTAAGAGGCCCATTTTACACCTTGAGATATTTCTAATGAATAAATTTTATTCTCTTCCTCTACCTAGGTCTCTAACTAATATTCCCACCTAAATTTATAGGACATCCAATGATCCTTAATTATAAATCTATGATCATATCTATGAAATGTCAACTCCCCAAAATGGAAAAGTGTCAAAGCATCAACATCTACCTTATTTTTCTTGATATTCTTTATAGCATAAGCTCTCAAATAGAATGGCATGTAAGTCCAATGATAATTATTTTTCCATCACAGAGCTCCACCTACTCTCATGTAAACGTGATAGGCTCATTAGAGGAAATTTCAGCCTAAAAGTGGCCTCCTAAGGAAAAATAATAAAATAATAGTTAAACTAATAAATTAAGACTTATGAATTTTGGAGGGAAATGAAGAAAATTATTTTTTTAATTGTATGTTTGGCTTATTTCCTTTTAGGTTAACTCAAATTTCAAGTGTAGACACTCGTTGGCTACAGAATTAAATTTCGCATCCAACGAGTACCCATTATGCATACTTTTGAGAAGAGCCATATTGATAAAAATGGCAAATACATTAAAAAAGCGTGTTGAACACACTTTTTTAATGCATCTTCCATTTTAATCAATTTGAGTCTTCTCAAAAGTAAGCATAATGAGTACTAGTTGGATGCAAAATTTAATTATGCATCCAACGAGTGTCTACACTTGAAATTTGAGTAAACCTATAAGGAGATAAGCCAAAAATACAATTAAAAAAGGTAGTTTCTCTGTGTTATAACGAGGCTCGAAGGCATATATATTATTGAGAAATAAAGGAAAACCCTAAACATCCAAAAATCTAACCCTAGGAGATGAAACGCCAAAATATGGGCCTCATCGCGGTAAATTGGTACATCAATTTCTTGGGGTCGTAACTTTGGCATACTATCTCCATTTGACACACATGATACATCGTTAGAAAGATCTATCTGAGGACTAAAAATGCTAATTATAAATATTCAATCCAAAATAGACACATATTCGTCGCAGAAGCGATGCCCAAAAAAAATCGTTTAGGACCTGAAAACGGCTCCAGAAGTTTTGGACCCGAAAAACTGCTAAAATGGTACATTGTCCTATAATTAAGGAAACTAAAAAACTGAAAGAAAAAATGGTGGGTCCCCAAGTGGAATAGGTGGGTGGCCACCAATATCCAGCTGGATCATTCCTCCCCACTTAGAATAATGAATTACATGCAGCCTGACCCCACTCCATGAGATGAGGAAACTACATTGAGGCAATTCACACATTTTGTGTTCTGCTGATGCGGGAGTTGGCTGGATTTGTCTTAGATAAGTTGGATCTTCTCTTTCTGGCAGTGTGATTGCAGATAATACGGACATTACAATCTTTGTGGTGGCTTTGTTACATGAAGTTTGGAACACTTCTGTTGGTGTGAGGTTCGTGCCAATGTCGAGGAGGTGTCTAGTAGAGGAGTGAAAATGAGACCGAGCGATTACACATTAGATATTGTGTTAGCGTTGTGGTACTGGGGTATGTGAAATTAATCACATGGGGCAACATCAATTCAACTTTGAAATAGGATCCAGCCATGCAGTTTACAGAGAGACTCTCTCTATAAGATTTAACTTTGTTTGAATAGATTTTTGACTATTTATGATAGTACTTGGGGTTTTGAGTTTTTTTTTTGAAAGTTTTGGAAAGAAATTATTGTATTCAATTAATTAATGTCTATTGGGAAATGGAGTCAAAATAAAGTTTGGATGGTTGCATCAACTTTTCACCGGAGTAAACACGAGGAAAAGCTGAGGTATTCTCTTGGATATTTTGGAATTTATAAATGGATTATGACATAAATATAAAAATTATTGAAATAAAGAGAAATTAAGAATTATTTAGTTTTCCCTTCAGTGGAAAACATTATGATTATAAATGCAGCTAGAATAAGGTACTCAACAATAAATCCTATTCATCACGCTTTCCTCTTTACAATTAGAATTCAAATGATTAAAATGAAAGATGACAGTGAAACAAAATAACAAAAGAAACACATCACCCGTATTTAAGCCATAAGAATCCTGTGAATTGTCTGATTATTATTGATCCTCCAGTGCTTTGAAAAAGCTTACAGTACTCCAAAAGACAGTAATGATTCTGATCTTAATCAATCGACATTTGATACTTTCAAAACTGAAGTATTTATACAAAATTTTACAAAAATAATTCCTATACTACAGTCTCTAACATACTTTAACTTAAAAATCTAACTTATTACAAAATTATAGCTTCGGCGGAATGCGTTGTGCAAAGCAGGTGCTGATGTAGTGGGATAGCTAGGACGTGGACCACATTTTACTGATGTGATGGCAGATTGAGTGTTGTGCTGGCAGATGAACTATTGTATGAATAGAGTGTTGAACGCCCTTTGCTACCCAACTCGACCTTTCTATCTTTTCTGCCACCTGAATCCATTTTTTCCTTGATTAACCCTTTTTCTAAATAGAACAGTGTAACACATCACTTACCTGGACTTGAAATCTTATAGAATTCATCTTGGAACCACATCGCATCCATGCATTTCGAAACATTTACAATTTAAGTTATGAAGAATGTTATCGAAGATGCGATGCAAAGTGGGAGGTGACATGGAGGGAAGGTGGGACTGGACTGCATCACAAATCGCAAACTTTAAGTTTTAGTTATAAACGCAGAGGTAAACTTTGAAAAATGTGAAGTACGACGCGCGGGGGAGGGAAGATTGATGTGGCAGGTAAAGTGGGACCAAGTCGTAGCCCGTAGATAACAAATATTAGGTTTTAGTTATAAGAAGCGGGGGTTAAAATCTAAAACTTGTGAAGTGTGGGGAGAGGGACCCACTGCATTGGCGGATTTATAAAGCGACGAATGTTTTATGTGGAAAGGAAAAGTTTATGAATTTTTATATGATATGTGATATGTATTGAAAATGACAGTGAAGTGGTGGGTTGGAGTTGCTGTTGTGGGGAAAACCGCATCGCAAGTCAAACCAAATATATTGCGGGCATTTCCAAGGTAAGTTAAACAATCTAAGATGTGATATATCGTAAATCGGTGATCGCACATGTTAAGGTTTTGTTGTGAGGTGAAACATGTATAATCTGCTAAATGCGATGAGGGCCCCACTTTAATCACAATCTGGGAACGAGAAGCGGGAGTAAACAATGATATAACGATGAAAACTGTAAAGTCGAAATATAAAGCGGAAAGCAGAAAAAGGGTAAGTTTTAATCTTTTTTCAAAGGAAAATGAAATCAAAAGGGAGTGTAGCAGGTGACCAGGTCCCTCTTTATAGCATATAGCCTTTCGAAAAGTTTGTAGGAGACGACAATCAAAGCTTTTTTGGGATTTTCCCTATGGGAAAAGTGATTTTGAATGTGCGGGATTATAATGAAATGTATGGAAATATATGAACAGGGAAGAAAATGTAAATAAAGGGAAATGAATGAAATGAAAGTATGGGGGGATATATATGCTATGGTTTAAAACTTTAGGATATAAGTTAATAATCAGAATTTAAACCATACAAATAACTTTTCATAGGCGCATTTAGACTAGCAGCCAATCAAAACCTTTAAAACAGAATGAAGCTTTCCTTTTTATTCGTTGCATCCTTAACATTTGTTTTTCCTTCATTATTTATAGAATCTACCACCTAACATTTTATTGACGTGGATGCCTACAAAAATAATAATCTTCCTAACATTTTTAACTTTTTCATTCTTTTGCATCCATATCATACCTTATCATTTTGAACTTATTCAACTACTTATGCAAACTTATAAAAAAAAATGATGTTACAGCACCTCCCTTAGTTCAGATTAAACTATTGAACCAATGTTTATTTTCTATCTAACTAATTAATCTGTCAAAATTAAACAGTTTGAAAAATTATTTTTCACCACCTATTAACAAGAAATTTAAACCTAATTCAATCATGCTTAAATATTTGATTGAATTTTATTGAACTAGTGTGGCATTTTAAACAAGATGCACACAATTTATTTTTAGAAGTAATCTAAACTAAGAGTAGTGGCATTTGGATGTGCAGCACTTTCAAAATTTATTGTTTTTCTTCTTTTTTATGGGGTTCACATCTTACATTTTTTATTTATAACATATACCCTCTTTTTATTTTTTATGTTATTTCCCTTTTTTTTAATTTTGAAAATTATTTTCAGATTGGAAATCATTTTATGAAATAAATTTGATGGATAGAATGAACTCAGTCACCTTGAGATCCTATGAAATATAGGACCCTAACAGTGGCTCCAATTGGGGATGGAACTTCCATGCATTGAAGTGTTAAGAACTTGTGATCAGTAGCCTTATCCTTCTGTGCATCTAAGAAATATGTAATTTGATTCCTTTTCTGGTTCAAAAATATTATGATGGTTCATTGATCATGGCTTAGGGCCTTCTCTATGGGCTTCAACCTTAATCAGCAAAGCATCCAATTCAATCTATGTTGACTATGATATTTACAATGATGTAAAAGAATCTTTAGACTAAAAAAAATAATGCTTCAACATCCTTCCATTTACAGGACCACCAGGTGACTTTGTTCCATCTATATATGTGAGAAAAAATGCATTGTCACCTCTAAAAGAATTTATAATATGAGTCCCTGGTGTGTCTCAATCTAGTCTCCTAAAGTGAGCTCATTTAATTGTCAACCAGGATTTGTAAACTGCTGAAGTGAAGTGTACCATATGTACCTAGGTGTTTGTTTCCTAATGCATTGTATGTGGTGTTTTGTGATGTTTTTGATCTTTTGTGATAATTTATGATGTTTTTGGTCTTTTGGTGTTTTATGTTCACAATGAAACTACCTAGAAAACTAATAGAAAAGAGGTTGGTGTTCAAAACAGAGTTAAGTCTAATGTGTGGAATGCAAATGCAATTGGAAACACTAAAGCAGAATCTGAATTATGACTAAATGAAAGCAAAAGCTTGATAATGACTTCTTAGGCAAATGACACAAACTAAACTTGAGAAATGATCACTAAATATGCAAGTTCTCTAACTAGACAGTTAAACACTAATCTTATCATGATGCAACATTTTGTTCTAAGCTCATCTATTCCATGACTAATTCCTAGTTCTATTCTGCAATTTAATTGAATGTATCAGAATCTATACTCAAAGAGTTATTGGTTTCTTTTCAAAGTAGTTCTTTTGAGGAAGAGCTCTGTTTATAAAATGATGAGGAATTTGCAGAGATACTTCAGACCTTATAGTGATGTTATCTTCTGTTCCTATGTTTATGGATCACTTGTAGTTTTCAGAACAAAAAGATGTTTGTGAATAATGAAGGATGTCTTGTGAATCCTAACAACTAAAGTAATCTATTGTGCAAAGGATGACAGTATGACTATGAGATGCAAGTGCAATGAGTTAACTTAAGAATGAACCTAAGATGCTTCTAAACTAGAACAATGTTGAACTATAAGTCATCATCAAACTTGAAACAGAGTAACTGAACATGAATTAAATGCAAATGAAACTCCGGAGCATTCTAACTAACATGCATTATTCTATGAAGTTACACAATATGTTTGTTCATCATTAGTGATATTTTGGAAGAGTTCCTTCTTTTGGAAGGGATAGAACAATTCTAATTGTGTAATTGTATGCAATTGAAAGCAAATGAACAGAAAGCAAATGAAAAACTAAGTTACCACATCCATATCCTACTCGTCATTATGATGTCTTGGGCAAGCGTTTAAGAGTAAGAACAGAGATGATACTTAGTACAAACAAACTACTAAATCTTTCATTATCACGGTCATGTCTTGAACTTCTTAAGGATGTATTGGAAGAATTTCTTCTTGTGGAAGAGTGATTAGAACAAGTGTAACTGTGATAGTGAATAGCAAAAACTACAACTAATTCCTACAATACTATAGCTATTCATCATTCATTGTTATGATATGTTGGAAGAATGTCTTCTTGTGGAAGAACTGGAATGAATATAACTACAGTATCTAGTTAAAAACAAATACAAATTCAACTCCTATCCTACAATACCATAGTCATTAATCATTCATCATTTTGGTCTGTTGGAAGAGTGTCTTCTTGTGGAAGAACTGGAACGAATACGACTACAGTAGATAAAACAAAACAACTACCAATTCAAATGCAAAACGTAAAGGCAGCTAGGAAAAACTTATCTAGTTTACGCAAAATAAATCCGTGCAAGAGGCAGGGGCCCTCTACCACTTGACGACATTAACTCCAAATTAAATCACACCTTCAAAATAACTTTGTCTGCTCCATTAACGATGCAAAAGTTTGAACATGACACTCTGCGTTTTTAGGAATGTATCACAGAGTTTGAACAAAATCTAGCAGAAAATCTAACATAAAATCTCTAACTAAGCTCTCGGTCTACTCAAGAGTTTATAAAGTAAATGCAAGTAACAATAATTACAAAAATTTAGGAATAATGTCTTTCCTTATCCGAATCATCTTAGGAGTCTTTGAGGTGGCTACGTGAAGAAGAAAAGACACCTGGACTGAGACAGTCCTAGTAGGAGTCTTACTTCACAAATGTGTTCCCACGTGCATAACCGTACCCAGAATTCATTTCCTCTTCCATGATGAGCAACAAACCATGTAGGCATGACGTGGATCATGCCCATATGCGTTTTTCCTCAAGAGGCCACCTGGAACATACTCAAACATAAAGGTAGCTGCAGAATCGCCGGTTAGCTACGGAATGCCTGCATTCTGCAGCTAGTTCCGGTCAAAATGCTTAACAATGGCAACAATCACAAAATTCAACAAGTGAGTCATGTAAACCATTCTAGAAGTAATTTTAACTATTTTTATTGATCAATTGGGTTTAAAATAGAAATGGACAAGGAAGAATGAGGTAAAATGAGGTGAAGGAAAGCACAAATTTGAGGCTCAACATACCCCCACTGTTGTCTCTTTGCATGTCCTCATGCAAATTATCCTATGAATTCAGAGGCTTCTGCAAGGACATCTAATCCCCTTCTTCTCCTTTGTCTGAAAGTTAGAGGCCTTCTGGGTTTCCTGATCACAAGTTTGAACCTGAGGTTTGTGAGTGCCCTGATTAACTTTTTGTTCCTTGTCTTCATCTTCTCATTGGTCCTCTCCACTTTGTCTATATGCGGGGATAAGGTTGAGTTCATATCAGTTTTGAGCTTGATTTGATCTTTGAGAATTTCATTCTCATTTTTGATGTGTCTATTCAACAATTCCAACTCATACCTATCCCTCCTTAATATATCAATTTCAGACAGTGGAGGACTGGGGGTTCTTTCTCTGCTTTCTGAAGTTGTCCTCTCTAAGGTTTCCACATAATCATAGATTTCCTGTTGAGCAGGATCAATCTCAGGGGTGCCTTCATAAAAATCTTCTTCATCATCCTCTTCAATGGATGTTTCTTCATCTTCAATATTGATTACCCCTGTTTGTTTGATTGATGTTTTCTTCAGTTTTCCCTTTAATCTGTGACTTCTCCTAAGCTGAGAGGACCCCTCTCCTTTCTCTGTAGTAGATTCCTTGATTATCTTCTCTTCCTTAAGTTGCCTCTTTATTCGAGTCAACTTCTCTAAAATGACTTCCTCACTGCTTTCTTGAACTGGTTTGTCAATTTTACCTTTTGAAGTCCTCCATTTCCTACTTCTCTTTGTGGGCTGTGGTTCAGGTGATAGTTATTTTGCTTCTTCAAAATGATTTCTTATTAAGAAATCATCCCATGTATCATTTGTTTTAGATAGATGATGCTCAATCAAAATTTTGACCAACCCATGATGATACAGGGTTGTCTCTAAAAACTGAACTCTTCTCTGAACACATGAAGCCATTTTCTTCAGACTTTGATGCAAGAAATATGGTAGATTTAAATCTTCTCCCAGAAAATGCATCATTAGTCTGATGTGGTAGACATAAAATGTCTCATATCCACCCTCACATGTAACAATTTTTTGTAAAAGAAGTAGTATGTTTCTCCATTTGCTTTTCAATGCAGTACTGGGAATTCCTTTCTTGAACACACTAACATCCATATTTGGTGATTTTAAAATTTGTTTCCAGGAGTCATTATGGAATTCTATATTTTTAAACCATCTTTCTCCAGTTCTGGACAATCCTGTAGCCTCTGCAATAAAAACTTCAGTGACAGTAAACTTGACATCCCCTATTTCAACTTCGGTTCCTCGGAATGATCTGGCAAATGTTTTAGTGACTTCCTTATGGAAGCCATTAAATTTTTCCAAAAAATGAAGCCATCCTATTTGTTGTAACATTTCCTTGCATGGTGGGTAACCTTCTAAATATTTTGATCCCACAGGCTCAGTCCTTACGATGAAACCCATGATTTTTTTTCAATATCAAATTAACACTCTTCTCTACCCACAAAACAATGACTTTTACTTTCGGATTAAAATGGCTTCAAGCTCTAAATGAAAATGGCTTCAATTCTTAGAATGACATACCTCTGTTTTATAGTGGCAACAACTTCAAAACCTTTGGTTGATATGCTTCTGTTTGATCATGAAAGCAATCTCAAATTTCGAACTGATATGTATCTGATAGGCAGTGAGAGATGGCTTCAGATTTCTTTTTGTGCAATACCTCTGGCTCTTAGTAGCAAACGGTTTCAGTTTTAATACTGCAATACCTCTGTCTTTGGTAACAGAAAGACTTCAAACTCAATCACTGAAAAACACCTCTATCTCTAATAGCAAATGGTATGCTTCAAATTCAACACTACAACATCTCTGTCTCTGGTAACAACAGACTTTTAAACTCTACACGGCCACAATTCTGTGTTGACAGTGAAAATGCTCCAAAATTCGTCCACAGTGATATGCTATCTGTCCACGGGATCAAGTGGCTTTGAGTCCTCAGACTGTTATACTTCCAAATTTACCTCTTCTGCTCTGCGTTTACAATGCTCAATGCTGTTCAAACTGATATCCTTTAGCTCTGCTCCTGATGATAATAATATCTCTGTCTTCGGAATGGAATACCGGCTACGGAATGAAGTTATGGTAAATGGTCACGGCATAGAGTAGTGGAGTGAGGTGGAGGGATTGTATTAATGATTGAGGAGACGGCGGAGGATTTTACGACGGAAGGGGAAATCATCATCATTAAATAACTTGGTTAAGAGTCGTGGGAAATTCAAACGCTTTGGTCATTTCACCGCTTAAATGCTATCGGATGTGAAATTTGAAATGGAAGATTTTAATACAAAGTCTGTAGAGGGTTTGTTTGGTGTTTGATCAATAAAAACAATTAAAACAACTTTTCGAATAATCCACAACTAAACCATGCTAAACTTTTATGAAATGCCATCGTAATTTAAATTTGTTACCTCTGCCCTTTATTTGATTTTTTTAGCCTTTGTCTTCTCTGCTCATTTCTGGAGGAGTCTTCATGATTTTCTTGATGCTTTTGATTCATGAATACACTGGGTCACTTTGTTGTAATTCTGATGTCTGCTAGTTGATGCCTTCAGGATTTGTAGCTGCGGAAAGACTATCGGGCTGCAGAAAGGCTGATCAGCTGCAGAATGTCCACTGAGCTGTAGAATGTTCCTGTAGAACACTTTAATCATGAAAATGAAATGTTTTTGGAGTATGGGTGAAATGTTATGAAAATGGATGATGGATTATGATATGTATGAAGTGGATAATGGAATGAAATGGATTCAGTTCATGAAATGGAATGAAGGAACATAAGGGCTGTACTGCAATTCATGACATATTTTATTCACTTGCGGCAAGATATCAAATTCTATGTTTTGACATGAAAATGAAGTGAATGGAAGATGGAGTGAAATGAATGAGATGTGGAATGGAGTGAAATATGAATGATGGATGAGATGAAGTATGGATGGATAAGTGAATGGAGTGAGATGAAATGAATCATAAGTACTATGGAACTGTACTTATGATTTTTATAACAGCTGCTTATAAAAACAAAAATGGGAAAAGTTAGAGTGTCAGAGAGACTCTGATTTTCACCCTATCTTTTCTGTATAAACATGCCAATCAATGATTGGTTTTCATGTTTATACCTATATTTTTTTTATTTTTTTATTTTTTTTTTTTCAAAAGAGAAATGCTTCAGAAAATTTAATCAAGTTGATGAAGAAGAGAGACTCTTCTTCATTAACTTCACATCATTGTCTTCTTGGAACTTCTTGACAAACTCTTCTCTTGAGAGTGGCTTGTAGTATAGCTTCAGTCTATGGCCATTCACAAGAAAAGTGATCTCTTCTTCATCTATAGTTCTGATTTTTACTGCCCCATTATCAAAAATTCGAACAATTTCATATGGCCCAAGCCAATGTGTCTGAAATTTCCCTTGAAAATCCTTGAATTTTGAATCAAACAAGAAAGCCCAGTCACCCTCTTTAAATTTCTTCTCCTTGATGTACTTGTCATGCCATCTAGCCCTTTGTTGTTAGACTAGACTTGTTTTCTGAACTGCATCTTGTCTGATCTCATCCAATTCATTAATTTGCTCCAGTCTATGCTTTTGTGCCTCCGTTAGATCAAGTCCTAGCTGAACTGCCATCTTGAATGTTTGGATTTGGAACTCTATAGGAAACAAAACTTGCTTCCCATAAACAAGCTCATAAGGAGTATGGCCTGTTGTGTTTCTCCATGTAGTTCTATAGGCCCACAAGGCTTCAGGAAGCCTATCTACCCAATCTCTTCTGTGTAAATGAACAGTCTTTGTTAGGATTCCTTCAATGACCTTATTAGTAGATTCCACTTGACCATTTGCTTGTGGATGATAAGGAGTAGATTTTCTATGTCTGATTTTGTACTTCTCCATCATTTTCTCCACTAGCCTTGATGTAAATTGAGCTCCTTGATCTGTAACAATTTCCCTTGGGACACCAAAACGAGTAAAAATATCCTCAAAAAGAAAAGTAACTACGGATGATTCATTAGCAACAAGTAATGGTTTAGCTTCTACCCACTTAGTAACATAATCAGTGCAAACTAATATGTATTTCTTTTGTCTTGATGGAGGACTAATGGGTCCTACAAAATCCAAAGCCCATTTTTCAAAAGGTTCAATGTGTACCTGAGGTTGTAATGGCATCTCACCTGAAGGAGAAGGTTTCCCTACCCTTTGGCAACTGTCACACCTTTTTACATACTCCCTTGCATCTTTGAACAAGGATGGCCAATAATATCCTAAGTTAAGGATCTTATAGGATGTCCTCTTATCTGCAAAGTGTCCGCCACAAGGTTCATCATGACATGCCTTGAGAATTTCAGGCATCTCATCTTCACGAACACACCTTCTAATGATCAAATCTGAAACTGTCTTGTACAACTCATTAGCGACCCATGAATATCTTGCACTATCATTAATGATTTTTCTTTTATCCCTTGCATTCATAATTGAAGGAAATTTTCCTGAAACTAAATAGTTGGAAATATCAGCAAACCATGGAGTTTGAGTAGAGATTGCGAAAAGATATTCATCAGGAAATTGATCTTCAACCGGAGTGTCATCTTTGATATTTTGAATTCTAGACAGGAAATCAGCCACAGTGTTTTGTTTTCCAGGCCTATCTAGAATATTAATGTTGAATTCTTGCAATAATAACAACCATCTTATAACTCTGCCATTAGTAATTGATTTATTCATTAAATATCTAATGGCAGAATGATCAGTGTGAATAAAAGTTTCATAGCCTGTTATATAGTGTCTAAATTTGTTAATGGCATGAACAACGGCTAAAAACTCTTTTTCAGTTACAGTATAGTTTAACTCTGCAGGAGTCAAATTTTTACTGATATAATAGATGGCATAGGGAATTAAATCTTTTTGTCCCAATACTGCTCCTAGAGCTGTATCGGAAGCATCTGTCGAGATATGAAAAGGTAACTTCCAGTTAGGTCCCCTTAATATAGGTGCTTCAGAAATTTTGGTTTTCGGGGTTTCAAAAGCTAACTGGCAATCAGAAGTCCACTTAAATTCACAATCTTTGGTGAGTAATTTGAAGAGAGGAGATGCTATTTTGGTGAAGTTTTCTATAAATCTCCGATAATACCCTGTAAATCCTAGAAAACTTCTAACATCTCTTTGACAACTTGGAATGGATAAGTTATAAATAACTTCAACTTTCGCCTCATCAACTCTAATCCCATCCCCTGAAATGTGGTGCCCTAAAACAATACCTTCAGTGAACATCATAAAACATTTTTCATGACTAAGTGAAAGGTTTGCTTCTTGACATCTTTTTAAGACCTTTTCCAAGTTTTCTAAAGCCTCTTCAAATGTATCCCCATAAACTGTAAAATCATCCATGTACACCTCTACACAGTCATGTATCAGATCAGAAAAAATTCCTAATACTGCCCTTTGGAATGTTGCGGGTGCATTGCACAATCCAAATGGCAATACTCGGTAGGCATAGGTACCCCAAGGACAAGTAAATGTGGTTTTATCTTGGTCTTCAAGTGCTACTTGGATTTGATTGTAACCACTAAATCCATCCAGGAATGAAAAGTACTTTTTACCTGCTAATGTATCTAATACTTGATCTATGAAAGGTAAAGGAAAATGGTCTTTAAGAGTAGCTTTATTCAGTTCTCGGTAGTCAACACACACCCTCCATTTTCCATTTTTCTTAGGTACAATTACTAAAGGAGAAACCCACTGACTATCTGAAATAGGATAGATAAAGTTAACATTTAACAATTTTTGTAATTCTTCCTTGACAATTTCCCTAAGATTTGGATTCATCCGTCTTTGAGGGTGTCTGATTGGTTTGCAATTTGCCTCTATATAGATGTGATGAGTACAAGTCTTGGGACTTATCCCTTTCATGTCAGTGTATTCCCATGCATATGCAGAAGAATGTCTCTGTAATACTTTGACTAACTCTTCTTGTTGAGATCTTTCTAGGTTTTTGTTTATGTTCAAGGTTTTGCCTGGAAAAATTTCACTTGTAGAGCTGCAAAATTTGTCCATAGAATGAAGAGACATCTGTCTAGATGACAAGAACTCAATATTGGATCTCTCTTGAAATGATTCATGTTTATGCTCTGGAGAGGATTCAAAATTTTCTAGAGTATTCAGAATTTGATTATCTTCACTAATTTCTGAAATTGTGAAGAGTGGTTGTAAATATTCTTCATCCTCTATCCATTGAGTGTCATCTAGATCTGTAATTGTCCTAGCTAGAGGATATAAAGTGAATTTCTTTGTTGAACTACCATCATAAATATACATATCACCGGACCTACAACTAATAAAGGCATCAGCTGTAGCCAACCAAGGTCTTCCTAGTATAACAGGATGGCCTCCTAGATTATTCTTGGGTGTCAGGATCATGAAATCCACAGGGTACTCCCAAGAGTCTAGGGACATTGGAATGTCTTCTATTACCCCATCTGGTCTGATCACAGATCTATCTGCTAGTTGTAATAGTGTGGGTGTAAAGAGAAGATTAGGAAGTTTCAGTTTGTCCATGATTTGTCTACTCATGATATTTATTGCTGCTCCTAAGTCGATGAGTGTGTTTTGAATTTCAATTCCATTGATGTGAATTTTGACAACTGGATTTCCTGGGTCAAGGTACTTTGGAATAGTAATCTTACCCATCATAATGTCTGCTATTTGTCCTACCAGTTGAATTTTCTTGGGTTCTCTTATTCTTTTTCTTGTTGTCTTCATACTCAACTCCTTTATTGTTTTGGCTAAAATTGGGATTTCCTTGATGGCTTGCAATAATGGAATTTTAATGCAAACATTTCTCAATTCATCCAAGAAATCATAATTAGGCACCATGATTTGTTTTTCTATACCTTTATCAATTTGTAATCTTTCCGGGAAAGGAGGTATAGAAGTAGATGTGGATGGTTGCTCTAATACAGGAGTTGGATTTATTGGATCTTTTTGTTTTAGTTTTTCAATGTTTTGGTCTTGAAAGGATGTATCTTCCTCAAGACTTTTATTAACCCGTAGGGAGTCTTCCTCAGAATTATCTTGTTCTTGTATGATCACAGAAGGTTGCCTCTTCTCAAGTATCCTTCCAGACCTAAGTTGAACATCACTAAGGTCTAGAGGAGTAATTAAATAAGTTGGAAATTGTTGTCCTTCTATCATGTATGTATTTTGAGGGTTCTTATTATTGGGGTTTGGTATGGGCTAAGCTGGCAATTGATTGGATTTTTGAGGGAATGGTAATGGAAGTGGTTGATTTTGATGAGGTTGGTTCAGATGATGTTGTTGAGAATTTTGTTGAAGATTTTGAGGAAAATTTTGTTGAGAATTTTGAGGATAAAATTGTGGATATGGTGGATAGGATGGTGGATACTGATAATATGGAGAGTATCTTCCATAGGGACCTTGTGATCCTTGTGCCCAAGCTTGAGATTGATTTTGAAATTGGGGTCAGGGTTGCTGCCAAGAATTCCAAGGTGGAGGTTGATTATACATTTGATCATGGAATCCTTGTGTCTGAGATCCCTGCCAAGGTCTTCTAGATACAAAGTTAAGAGATTCTATGGAGTCTGTAGGAGTTTCTTCCTGAAAAACAGCCTTGAGACCAGGAAGAGAAGGACAATTCTTGGTCCCATGTTTCTCAGAACAAATAACACAAGTTTCTACAACTTTTACATCTAGAGGACACTCTCTCAAGGCATGTTTCTTCCTACATTTGGGACAAAAGATTGCCAAGGCATCAGATTCAGCCTTTTGCTTGTTTTGTATCTTGAGGGTGTCTATTTTTTCACTAAGACTCCCTAAGATGTCAGATTTAAAATCATCAAGAATGTGTCCTATTTCTGATCTACTTACTGTCCCAGAAGCGGATTTACTTGCTCTTGCAAGAGCAGGATCTCTTGGACCTTTGACAGTTTTGGATTTCCCTCTGGAAAGGTTGATACATAACTCAGATATTTCAAGTAATGTGAGTTGTGATATATCCCCTTTTCCCATCATGTTAAGGATATCCAACCATTCATCCCTAATGGTTTTCAACAAAAGAGCTTTTAAAGTGTCTTGATCTAGGTTTTCCATTTGTGCCCTTTTTATGTTGTATTTAAATCTTTCCAACAAATCTTCTATGTTTTCATCTTCTTTTTGTAACATCTTGAACACTTCTTCCTTATGATTAACCGGCATACAATAATCCAAGTATCTCTCTAGAAATGCTTGTTTCATGTCTTCCCATGTTCTAATGGAACTATTGTTTAAACTCATAAACCACTTCAATGCTGCTCCTTTTAGAGTTGAAGGAAACAATTTCAATTTTTGAGCATCTTGAAGATAGTCATAAGTCCTACACAGCACTTCAAATTCGAATAAGAAAGTTTCAGGATCCTCAGTTTTAAGTCCATAGAAGTTCGGAAGGATAGAAGGTGAAATGTTTTTCATGGTTGTATTGGTTTCTTCATCAAGTATAGGGAACCCAAAAGAGCTTCCTATTCTACCTCTTCCTCCATCTGCACCTCTACCTCCTCTTCCTCCTTCTCCTCTACCTCTACCTCTACCTCCTCCAAATAATGTGTTTTCTCCATTAACAACTCCTCCTCCTCCTTCTTCTGCCATGGTTGACTCTCCTGTGGAAGTAGAAAGGTTTGTATCCTCAACAAAATTTTTTGGATCCTCTTCTATGGCAGGTTCAGTAGATGAAGTGGAAGGTTTCTCTAATGGAATAGGTGACCTTAGATCTTCTAGAAGTCCAGGATCAGTAAAGGATGGAAGATTGGTTTGAGTTGAAGGTGTACTAGCTCTGGATCTAGATGAAACAAGTGGTGTTCTAGAAATCAAACTTCTGCCTCTACTGCTTATAAATCTTCCCCTTGAATCTCTCTCCCTACGCATAAAATTGTTTTTGGATGATAAGAAACAAAGGTTACCTAGTTTTCACTTCCCCGGCAACGGCGGCAAAAATGTTGGGTCTCAATCTAGTCTCCTAAACTGAGCTCATTTAATTGTCAACCAGGATTTGTAAACTGCTGAAGTGAAGTGTACCATATGTACCTAGGTGCTTGTTTCCTAATGCGTTGTATGTGGTGTTTTGTGATGTTTTTGATCTTTTGTGATAATTTATGATGTTTTTGGTCTTTTGGTGTTTTATGTTCACAATGAAACTACCTAGAAAACTAATAGAAAAGAGGTTGGTGTTCAAAACAGAGTTAAGTCTAATGTGTGGAATGCAAATGCAATTGGAAACACTAAAGCAGAATCTGAATTATGACTAAATGAAAGCAAAAGCTTGATAATGACTTCTTAGGCAAATGACACAAACTAAACTTGAGAAATGATCACTAAATATGCAAGTTCTTTAACTAGACAGTTAAACACTAATCTTATCATGATGCAACATTTTGTTCTAAGCTCATCTATTCCATGACTAATTCCTAGTTCTATTCTGCAATTTAATTGAATGTCTCAGAACCTATACTCAAAGAGTTATTGGTTTCTTTTCAAAGTAGTTCTTTTGAGGAAGAACTCTGTTTATAAAATGATGAGGAATTTGCAGAGATACTTCAGACCTTATAGTGATGTTATCTTCTATTCCTATGGTTATGGATCACTTGTAGTTTTCAGAACAAAAAGATGTTTGTGAATAATGAAGGTTGTCTTGTGAATCCTAACAACTAAAGTAATCTATTGTGCAAAGGATGACAGTATGACTATGAGATGCAAGTGCAATGAGTTAACTTAAGAATGAACCTAAGATGCTTCTAAACTAGAACAATGTTGAACTATAAGTCATCATCAAACTTGAAACAAAGTAACTGAACATGAATTAAATGCAAATGAAACTCCGGAGCATTCTAACTAACATGCATTATTCTATGAAGTTACACAATCTGTTTTTTCATCATTAGTGATATTTTGGAAGAGTTCCTTCTTGTGGAAGAGGTAGAACAATTCTGACTGTGGACTTGTATGCAATTGAAAGCAAATGAAAAACTAAGTTACCACATCCATATCCTACTCGTCATTATGATGTCTTGGGCAAGCGTTTAAGAGTAAGAACAGAGATGATACTTAGTACAAACAAACTACTAAATCTTTCATTATCACGGTCATGTCTTGAACTTCTTAAGGATGTATTGGAAGAATTTCTTCTTGTGGAAGAGTGATTAGAACAAGTGTAACTGTGATAGTGAATAGCAAAAACTACAACTAATTCCTACAGTATTATAGCTATTCATCATTCATTGTTATGATTTGTTGGAAGAATGTCTTCTTGTGGAAGAACTGGAATGAATATAACTACAGTATCTAGTTAAAAACAAATACAAATTCAACTCCTATCCTACAATACCATAGTCATTAATCATTCATCATTTTGGTCTGTTGGAAGAGTGTCTTCTTGTGGAAGAACTGGAACGAATACGACTACAGTAGATAAAACAAAACAACTACCAATTCAAATGAAAAACGTAAAGGCAGCTAGGAAAAACTTATCTAGTTTACGCAAAAGAAATCCGTGCAAGAGGCAGGGGCCCTCTACCACTTGACGGCATTCAACTTCAAATCAAATCACGCCTTCAGAATAACTTTGTCTGCTCCTTTAACAATGCAATAGTTCGAACATAACACTCTGTGTCTTCAAGGACGTAACACAGAGTTTACACAAAATCTAGCAGCAAATCTAACACAAAATCTCTCCCTCAGCTCTCGGTCTACTCAAGAGTTTATAAAGTAAATGCCAGTAACAATAATTACAACAATTTAGGAATAATGTCTTTCCTTATCCGAATCATCTTAGGAGTCTTTGGGGTGGCTACGTGAAGAAGAAAAGACATCTAGACTGAGACAGTCCTAGTAGGAGTCTTCCTTCACAAATGTGTTCCCACGTGCATAACCGTACCCGGAATTCATTTCCTCTTCCATGATGAGCAACAAACCATGTAGGCACGACGTGGATCATGCCCATATACGTTTTTCCTCAAGAGGCCACCTGGAACATACTCAAACATGAAGGTAGCTGCAAAATCGCCGGTTAGCTACGGAATGTACGTTACACGTCTGGTTCGGTCAAAAATGTATGTGTATAATCACAAATTCAACAAGTCAGTCATGTAAACCATTCCCTGAAGTAATTTTAACTATTTTTATTGATCAATTGGGTTTAAAATAGAAATGGACAAGGGAGAATGAGGTAAAATGAGGTGAAGGAAAACACAAATTTGAGGCTCAGCAGTCCCATCCATAGATTATCAAACTTGTTATTCTTCCCTTTGTCTTCTCTCCTTGCATCCCATTTTAAAACTTTTTCACCAATAGAAAACTCAGCTGCCTTGGTCCTTTTGTCAAATATTTTCTTGATATTTTCTTGAATGAGTTGTGTTATGTTATACACCTCTTCTCTTGTTTGTTGCAACTGAATGGTTTGATGGATCCTTTTGAGTGCATCATTTGGTTCCACTTGTAACTCTTGCATTATCTTCATAACTGGTTGTGATAGAGAAGATGGAAAAACAACATCCATCCCATAAACAAGTTGGTATGGTGACATTCCAATGGACTTCTTTGTAGTAATCCTATAAGCCCAAAGTGCACTGACTAACTTATTATGCCAAGACTTTCTATTCTATTCTAATAACTACTTGATAATTTTTACCAGACTCTTATTGGATGATTCAGCCAGTCCATTACCTTGTGGGTAATAGGGTTTTGAATGTCCTAAAGAAATATGATATTTATTATAGAATTCAATCATCTTTCTGTATTTAAAAGTTGTTGCATTGTCAATAATTATTTTTCTTGGGCAGCCAAATCTGGATAGGATATTGGTCTCAAGGACATCATTGGCATTTCTATAAGGGATGGCCTCTATCCACTTAGTGAAGCAATATGTGGCTGTTAAAAACCACTTATGTTGGGCAGAGGAAGGAGGATGGATTTCACTTATGAAATCCAAACCCCATTGTTGGAATGGAATTTCAACAGAAATGGGTTTGAGAGGCAAGGGTAGGATTTTCTTTTTACCTTCAAAAATTTGACACTTGTGGCAGGTTGTGATTTTCTTATGAACATCAGAAAAAAGGGTAGGCCAGTAAAAACTAGCCCTAAATATTTTATTAGTAATATTCCTCCAATACAGGTGGCCACAATAGTCTCCGTCATGAAAATCATGAATAATATTATTTGCATCATTCTTCAACAAACATTTGAGTAATAGGCCACCTGAATCTTTCCAATAAAGGACATTATCAATGATGCAAAATTTCACTACATTTAATTTCAGAAATCTAGCTTTAGTTTTTGTAAGACCAAGAGGAGAATTTAAATTAAACAAAACATAAATCAAGTCTGCATACCAAGGAGAATTTAAAAATTCTTCATTGATTTGTGGAGTTTCCTGCTCCTCATGATCATCCAAAGTTGACACCAAATTTATGTCCAGGGCTTGAAAATTGGACTCAGCCATAAGCTGTGCAAGTCCTTGCCCTTTAATTAGCTTGGTAGGTTTTATTTCCAGATCATACTCTAAAATAACTGTAATCCATTTTCCTCTTTTTCCATCTTGTCCATTCTATGTTAAAATATCCTTTACCACAGAGTTAGGTACATAAGCAATTGCATGTGAATGCAGAATATAAACTATAAAATCTTTAATTTCTTTGACTAGTGAAAAGGCATGTTTTTCCATGATGTTGTACTTGAGAGAAACATCTCTTAAAGCTTTGCAAAGAAGGCTATTGGCTGCTCAAACACTTCATTGTTTTTCTATAGTAAAACAGCTACAACGGTGTGCTGAGAAGCAAAAGAAAAGATTATAAAATCTTTAGTAAAATCTGGATTGATTAACATTGGTGCTTTAGTTAATGCCTGTTTTACCATGTCAAAAGATTTCCTAGCCTCTATGCTCCATTTGATCTCAGAATCTTTCTTGAGCATATTAGTTATGTTTCTAAGAAGTTCAGCAAGATTAGGGATAAATATTCTCAGGAAATTTATTTTACCTATGAAGGATTGAAGTCCCTTAATGTTTCTTGGGGGACTAATCTTTAGGATTGATTCAATTCTCTTAGGGTCAATTCTAAATCCATATTTTGATATGATATGTCCTAACAGTTTGCCTTCTTCCAGGAAAAATAATGTTTTCTTAGGATTTAAAGATATGCCAAATGTCTTGCATTTCTCAAAGACTTGTCTCAAATGTCTCAAGTGTTCTTTGTTAGATTTTGAATACACAGTTATATCATCCATATAGATTACAATAAAGAGGCCAATATCTTCTGAAAAATAAATGTCCATTTCTCTTTGGAATGTGGCTCTTCCATTCATCAGACCAAAAGGCATTTAGTGGTAAATGTTATTTTATCTTGATCTTCTAGATCAACCAAGACTTGGTTGTAGCTAGAGAAACCATATAGTAATGATATCCTACTTGATCGTATCACCTTTTGTAAGATATGATCCATTTTGGGTAAGGGATAGTTATCTTTCAGAGAAACCTTATTTAGATTTTTGAAATCAATGCACAACCTGATTTCTCCAATTTTCTTTCTGGTTGGTACTATGTTTGACACCCATTTGGAATATCTGAGGGGAACAATTATTTTAGCATCATACATTCATTTAACTTCATTCTCAACTCAAGGTAACAAAACTAGATTTATCCTTCAAAGTTTTTGTTTGAAAGGCTTTTGTTCTCCTTTAATTGGAATTTTGTGCTGAATGATGCTGGAATCATAAAATTTTAGGTCCTCATAACTCCAAGCGAACACATCAATGTATTCTTTGAATAGCGCTATATATCTCCATTTGGTAATAAGAGGTAATGTTTTTGACGGTTTGATCATTTTCGGGTGTTGTTAAGTACCTATGTTGCATTCCTCAACTTCTGCTCCTATGGGCTCAATTTTAGGCTTCTTTGCTACATCATTGAAGTAAAAAAGGTTTACTAATGGAGCTAATCCCCGAGGAAAAATGTTATCTTTTAGTTGAAGCATTTCAAATCTTCTTGTTCAGGATCTATTTCTTGAATTTCTAATTTAAGCACGCTTTCATCTAAATGATTCTTGACATCTAATTTATCACACTAGTTTACCAAAGGATTATATACATCTATTTCATTTTCTACATGATCTTCTGGTTTTATTTGATCTTGTTCCTGATTATCCAAATCTAATTTTTTTTCCTCAAACTCATCTTTAGAAAATAAGAAATTTTCAATCTATTTGTCATTTCCGAAAACCTGCGAGTATCGCATGTTATCTGGCACTGCAGGGTGATGTTTTATTTCAATTGTGTTTGGTTTATTCGGGTGAGGTATTTTACAAGTGCTTTCAGAGACAACAAGACTATCAGCTATGACATTTTTTGTTCTTGGAATTACTGCTAGATCATATTCCACAAAATTATCTAAGAAATGGTGCATTTCATTTCTGTAGGCTCCTAATCTAGGGTGTTTAGCAGCATATTCTCATTTTATTGTTGATGATTAATTCTAAATCTTCCTGTACAAAAATTATTTTGGTACCTAATTTCTTAAGTAACTACAGACCTAACATCAGAGCTTCATATTCAGCAATATTGTTGGTGCACTGAAAATTAAGCTTATAGGAATGCCCTTCACAGTGATTATTAGATGGATTAGATAACCAGATTCCTACTCCATAGCCTTCTTTACTACAAACTCCATCAAAGCTCATATTCCAGAATAGTTATGGAGGAGGATCTAATTGGTCGAGTTGAACTGGGTTTTCATCAATGTTATTTCCAAATTGTGCTTCAATTTCAGTATTATTGAATAATATGAATGAATCCAAATCAACATGAACAGAATATAGAGGGTAATTATGATGTTTTTATTGACTACTTACCATATATTTCATGAGAGTTTCCCTATAAAACCTTCTTTGCTGACCAAAAACTAGTATTGTAGCATAGGTAATATCTATTTGAAGGGTTCCTTGTAACTTTTCTCCCTAAGAACGTGATAAAAGAATACCATATTTAGGAGGAATCTTTGCTACACCAATGTCCATAACTAGGCTTTTGGCTAGGATTTGAGACAAAGTTACACACAGGTCTTTGATGAGACCTAAACACTTCACTTTACTTGAACCAAATGACTATAGATCTTTATACGGCTTAGTGATGTCAAGACCTAACTTTTCCATTACAGATTTGGGCATTAAGTTGTGTGAAGCACCTGAATCCAACATAGCATTATGTAGGATTTTATCATGTATATTTAAGCTGACATAGAAAGGAGGGACTGCTCCTTCTTGTAACTTACCATCTACTTCTGGACCAAACAAAAATTAATTTTTATCATCATTAAGGTTGAGAGTGTCAGTAGTTTTCCCTATCTTCAGTACTTCCATTACCTGAGTTCTGTATGTTTTTTTCTTCATTATTTCTATCAAAGGGATGGGAATTTTGACTTTGGCTAGTTCATTTTCAATATTAAATGATGATTGAATATTCAAAATATTGGGAATGTCAGGTACATCGACAGTTTCTTTAGATTTGAGTAGGGTTTTCTGGTTGGTGGTTGTAATATCAGTTTGGGTTGGTTTAGAAACAAAATCAACTGTCTTTCAATAGAAACCTTTGAAGTTTTATTTCCAGAAGTTTCACCATATTTCTTAGAAGAATTTTCTAATGTTTTCTTAGGGTCTAAATCAGAGGTAATTTTTGGAGGTTGATCAATGTTTTTCTTAGCAGTATTGTTAGAATTTTTTCTACTCCTAAGATTATATTGTTTCTGAACCTCCATAATAGCATTTTCAAATCCATGTTTGTATTCTTTAGATTCTTCTGACTCAAGTTCTGTTTGAGCTAATGAAAATAGTTGTTGGTCTTATTCTGTGAGAAAAATAGTATCATTATTTTGTAAACCAAACAAAATTATTTTTTTTTCTTCTTCCTCTTAAGGGATACCTTCATTTTCATCAACATAATTATCCTGAAAAGGGGTTCTAATTTGTTGGTCAGGTCCCCTTTGTTTAATCTGTGGTTGATTTTTGCTATTCTTTTTATTTCTATTTTGGGGAGGGTTTTGATTTTCTCTAGGGATGTTTCTGTAAATCACCATTCATTCCATTGCACTCACTAAAGAATCTATCTTCGCATCAATGCTAGAGGTTGATGCTTCTTCTTTTATGGTAACACTCTTCCCATCTCTCATTCTAGCTCTTTTGGCCAACAAATTAGCCTCTACACTAACTGCTATGGTATACATTTCCTCTAACGTACTAGGATTCCTCCTTCTTAACTGATAAGTTATATCTGTTTCAAAACCATCTAGAAACTTAATCAGCACTAATCCTTCGGGTGGTTTTATGCGAGCAGGAATAGCATTATAAATAGAGTTGAATCTAGCACAATAATCCTACACACTTTCTCCATTATCTCTTTTGATATTTTCATATTCTGAGAGAATTTGGAGGGGGTTATTTTTAAATTTCCATCTATCTAGAAACTAACGCTGTAAGACTTCTAAATCATTAATGGAAGCAGCCGGTAAAGCTCTAAACCATTTCCTAACCTCACCTCCAAGGGTTTGAACAAATAACCTCATCATAACATCATCAACATCAATCTCATAGCGATCAAAGAAATCATTCATTATGTCTACATGCTGTTGAGCAGTAATGTCTTGGGTGTTATCGAACTGGGGTATTTTGGATTGATAGTCTTGGGGCATAGCCCCTAGATTTTGAGGAAGAACCAAGGGAGCATAATGTGCAACCATGATTGGATGTGTATGGTTGATAGGTTGTGGATTAATAGGTGGTGGAGGAGGTGGAAAAGGATGAACTATATGTGGAGGAGAGGATGGATGAGGTGATGGAGAGGAAGGTATTTGACTGTTTATGAGAGGATAAGTAGTAGGATTTTCATAAGAGTTTGGACTCACAAATCTTTGTTGAAATATTTGGGATGAAATGGATGAAGCAACAATATTTAATGTAAACAATTCGACTGATTGTTGGATATAGGCATCTGTAACTGTTGATGTGAAGTCTAATACCAAATATTTGAGGATCTTAAAATCCTGGACAATTTCTTGATCATATTTTGTTAAATAAGGTAGAATTTTAGGTGAATCTGGATGTAGAATCGATTGGTCAATGACTAATGTATCTGCCCAATTTAGAGATTTACTTCTAAATAGGCTTTTCTCAAACTTTAAATCAAAGTTGATATCTTGTAAGGTTTCAAGCTTATTAGGGAGGGATTGTGCTCTAGGGAGAGGATTATTACATCCCTGGCTTTTAGATGAACTGATCTATTTGACTGATTTTTGTGAAGTATCCTTAACTCTTTTTAAAATCCTTTGAGGATCATCCACTATTTCAGGAGGTTTGGGATTAGGATGGGATCTTGTATAATGTCTCTTAGAAGATATTTTTGAAAATCAAAACACATACTGTAAAATTTAACTCACACCAATGTTTTGAATTTGAAATTGCACACTATATTACAAAAAATAAAAAAGATAGCAATCTCTATGAAATATTAGTACAGTGATTATGTAACCAGAGATTGAATTTAAAAGAAATTATGATTGATTTCAATTCGTCCCCATTATGGTCTCCACTATGTTAGCGTTCTGTAATTTGCTAGGGATTGTGAGAACTAATCACATAGGCCAACATCAAACCAACTTTGGAAACTGGGATCTAGCCATGCCAGTTTCAGAGAGGGATCTCTCTATAATATTTAACTTTGTTTGAATATGTTTTAGGCTAGTTATGATAGTACTTTCGGTTTTGAGTTTTGTTTGGGGTTTTGTCAAATTGATAATTAATGTCTATTGGGAAATGGAGTCAAAATAAACTAGATGGTTGCTTCAAATTTTCACAGAGTAAACACATGGAAAGCTAGGAGTATTTACTGTATCTTTTCAAATTTATAAATTGATTATGACAAAAATATGAAGAAATTCAGCAGAAACTAAAGAGAAATTAAGAATTCTTTAGATTGGCCTTCAGTGGAAAACATTATGATTGTAAATGCAGCTAGAATAAGGTACTCAACAATCAATCCTATTCATCACGCTTTCTACCTTACAATTAGAATTCAGATGATTACAATGAAATATGACAATGAAACAAAATAACAGAAGAAACGCATCACTAATATTTAAGCTGCAAGAATCCTATGAATGGTCTGATTATTATTGATGCTCCAGTGCTTTGAAAAAACTTAAAGTACTCCAAAAGACAGTAATTTTTCTGATCTCAATCAATCGACATTTGATACTCCAAAACTAAAGTATATATACAAAATTTTACAAAAATAATTTCTATACTACAATCTCTAACTGACTTGAACTTAAAAATCTAACTTATTACAAAATTATAGCTTCGGTGGAATGTGATGTGAAAAGCAGGTGCTGATGTAGTGGGATAGTTAAGACGTGGACCACCTGATGTGATGACAAATTGAGTGTTGTTCTGGCAGATGAATTGTTGTATGAATGGAGTGTTGAATGCCCTTTGCTGCCTGACTCAACCTTTCTATCTTTTTTTCCACCCGAATCCCTTTTTTCCTTGATTAACCCTTTTTCTGAACAAAATAGTGTAACAAATCATTTACCCGGACTTGAAATCTTATAGACTTCATCTTTGAACTGCATCGCATCCACGCATTTCACAAAATTTACAATTTAAGTTATGAAGAATGTTATTGGAGGTGCGATGCAAAGTGGGAGGTGACGTGGAGGGAAGGTGGGACCAGACTGCATCACAAATCGCAAACTTTATGTCTTAGTTATAAGCGCAGAGATAAAATTTGAAAAATGCGAAGTGCGACGTGTGGGGGAGGACAGAGTGACATGGCAGGTAAGGTGGGACCGAATCGTTTCCTGCAGATCGCAAATCTTAGGTTTTAGTTATAAGTAGCGGGGGTTAAAATCTAAAACTTTCGAAGTGCGGGGAGAGGGACCCATTGCATTGGTGGATTTATAAAGCGGCGAATGTTTTATGTCGAAAGGAAAAGTTTATGAAGTTTTATATGATATGTGATATGTATTGAAAACTACGGTTAAGTGGGAAGACGATGCTGCTGTGGTGGGGCCAACCGCATCGCAATTCAAACCAAATATATTGTGGGCGCTTCAAAGGTAAGTTAAAAAATCTGTGATGCGATATATTGTAAATCGACGATCACACATGTTAAGGTTTTGTTGTGAGGCGAAACATGTATAATCTACAAAATGTGATGAGGGCCCCACGGGAATCACAATCAGGGAACGAGAAGCAGGAGTAAACAATGAGATAACGATGAAAACTGTAAAGTCAAAATATAAAGCAGAAAGCGGAAAAAGTGTAAGTTTTAATGTTTTTTCAAAGGAAAATGAAATAAAAAGGGAGTGTAGCAGGTGACTGGGTCCCACTTTATAGCATATAGCCTTTCGAAAGGTTTGTAGGAGATGGAAATAAAAGGTTTTTTTGGATTTTCCCTATGGGAAAAGTGATTTTGAATGTGCAGGATTATAATGAAATGTATGGAAATATATGAACAAGGAAGGAAATATAAATAAAGGGAAATGAATGAAATGAAAGTATGGGGGGATATATGCTATGGTTTAAAACTTTAGGATATAAGTTAATAATCAAACTTTAAGCCATACAAATAACTTTTTCATAGGCGCATTTAGACTAGCAGCCAATCAAAACCTTTAAAGCAAAATGAAGCTTTCCTTTTTCTTTGTTGCTTCCCTAACATTTTGTTTTTCCTCCTTTGTTTAGATCATCTAAGACCTAACATTTTATTTTGCCTTCATTATTTAGAGCATATATCACCTAACATTTTATTGACGTGGATGCCTACAAAAATAATAATCTTCCTAACATTTTTAGCTTTTTCATTCTTTTGCATCCATATCCTACCTTATCATTTTGAACTTATTCAACTACTTATGCTAACTTATCAAAACAAATGATGTTACAACACCTCCCTTGGTTCAGATTAAACTATTGAACCAATGTTTATTTTCTATCCAACTAATTAATCTATCAAGATTAAATAGTTTGAAAATTTATTTTTCACTACCTATTATCAAGAAATATAAACCTAATTCAATCATGCTGAAACTATATGATTGAATTTTATTGAACTATTGTGGCATTTTAAACAAGCTGCACACAATTTATTTTCAGAAGAAAGCTAGACTAAGAGTAGTGGCATTTGGATGTGCAACACTTTCAGAATTTATTTATTTTCTTCTTTTTGATGGGGTTCACATCTTATATTTTTTATTTATAACATATACCCTCTTCTGATTTTTTATGTTATTTCCCTTTTTTATTTATTTTGAAAATTATTTGTAGATTGGAAATCATTTTAAGAAATAAATTTGATGGATAGAATAAACTTATTCACCTTGAGATCCTATGAAATATAGTACCCTAACATATTGGGTGCAGATCAAGGAATGGTGGAATACTAAGCTCGAAGGCATTGTTCCCTATAGCCTTAGTGATGGTGTACGGCCCATATCGGAGTGGACGAAGCTTACAGTGGGGTCCAGTGCGGCACTCCTTCTGCAAATGTAGCCACACTTTGTCACCCACCTAGAAGTGGTGTGGCACCCTATGTTGATCATGTCGTTGCTTGTACTTAGCATTGGCTATGTCTAATATGTCATAAACCTGCTAGCAGATGTGACGAATTTTCTCAATGAATTTGTTCGCTTTGTCAGCTTCAGATTGAACATGAGCCAAATTGGCCTAAGTAGCCACAAATGGCATGGCTACATCAATGGGACATAGTGGTTGGAACCCCAAGGCCACCTAAAAGGGGTTGTGGCCGGTTGAGTTGTGGAGAGCCCAGTTATAACTGTGTTGTACATAGGGAAGGCTCTCATCCCATGTGCATGGATTCTTTGAATTGTACATGCGCATAATTTGTACAATCATCCTGTTGACGACCTTTGTTTGGCCATCAATTTGGGGATGGAAATATGTGGGATTGGTGAGCTTGGTGTCCAACATTGACTAGAGGCTGGACCAAAATGTGTTGAGAAACCTGCTGTCCCGATCTGAGATGACAGACTATGGGATCCAAAAGTGAACCCACACTCATTCAAAGAAGAGTTTAGCAGTGGCTTCTGCTGTGATATTCTTCTTACAGGCCGATATAATTCCCATCTTCGAGAATCTGTCAATGACCACGAAAACACAATCATTTCCATGCCTAGTAGAAGGAAGACCCGATATGTAATCCATGGAAATGGATTCCCAAGGTAGACTAGGGGTAGGTAGTGAAGTATAGTGGCCTTGCTTCTTGATGGTCGGTTTGGCAATGGAGCAAGCAGTGCAGAATCTGATGTACTTCCCAACATCCTGTCGAAGTTTCGGCCAATAGAAATACTTCTGCAGTACTGCCATTGTTTTCCCAACCTCGAAATTCCTAGCGACATGACTGTAGTGTGCTTCCCAAATCATCTTGGCACGCTCACTTGAAGGAACACAAAGGTGTCCCAGGTAACATAGCAGTGCATCCTGGAGGTGAAAATTTGGAAATTGCGTACCCTCGAAGAGTGTCTTGTATGTGTGTCCATTAGGGGAATTTTGAGGTCTAAAATGGGCCTCCTAAGGAAATTATAAAATAATAGTGGAAATAATAAAATAAGATTTAATTACATCATCACATTTTAGAGGGAAAAAATTAAAAACTACTTTTTCAACTCATATTTTCAACTTATCTCCCAAAGTGTTTACTCAAATTTCGAGCGGGAGTACTCGTTGGATGAAAAATTTAATTCCTCATCCAAGGAGTACCCATGTTACATACTTTCGATGGACCCTACTATACGAAAAATAAGAAATACATGAAAAACTTGATTGCAATCAAGTGTTTTCATGTATTTCTTATTTTTCGCATAGCGGGGTCCATCAAAACTATGCAACATGGGTGCTCCTTGGATGAGGAATTAAATTTTGCATCCAACGAGTACTCCTGATCAAAATTTGAGTAAAAAATTTTGGAAATAAATTGAAAATAAGAGTTGAAAAAGTAGTTTTATTATTTTGTTATTTTTTAATCTTTTTACCCTTTTACTTAAAAAATGGTGAATCATCCCCCATGGTTGAAATCATCATATTGAATCCTATTGGTTCTTATAAAGTTTATTTTGGTTGTACATTTTTCTTAGGAGACCCATTTCAGACCTCAAAATTCCCCTAATGTGAATTCCAGATTGCTCTTTTAGAGAAGCGGCCAATCAGAAGTCTCGTGCCCACAAGAGTTGAGAATGGTGGTTAGCACCACGATCGGTGGTCGGTTGAGGCAGTCTGCAACATTGTTGGTGTTTCCCTTCTTATACTTGATTTTCAAATGAAATTTTTGCATATATGTGGACCACTTCTGATGGCGATCATTCTACAACTTCCATTGTGTCTGTATGAACTTCAGGGGTTGGTGGTCTGTGTGGATGACCGTTTCCTTCCCCAAAATGTAATGCTTCCATTGGCGACATGCCTGCACAATGGAATGCATTTCTTTGTCATAAGTGGAATAATTGTGAACTATGTCAGACAGTATCTCAATATGATATGTCACTGGATGCCCCTGTTGAGTAAGAACTACCCCAATAGCATAGTCAGAGGAATTTGTCTCAATCTCAAATGGTTGTTGCAATTCTGGTAATGTGAGCACTAGGGCAGAGCAGAGGCGATGTTTCAATTCTACGAATGCCTTCTGTTGAGATTCTGACCAAAATAAATGTTTTTTCTCTCCTCCCTTGGTGACTTGACTCAAGGGCCAAGTGATATGAGAGAATCCCAACACAAACCTATGATAGAAATTAGCAACACCCAAAAAGCTGAGAAGCTTTGTTAGAGTGGTTGGGGCTGAAAAATCCCGAATTACTTGGATCTTGGTTGGATCCACATGCACCCCCCTTTCATTAATAATGTATCCTAGATAATGAACCTGGGTCATGCCAAAAGTGCACTTCTCCAAATTCGCACAAAACTTGTGTTTCCGCAGTGTTTGGAGGACCTGACGGATGTGGTGGAGGTGCTCTTCTTAATTCTGGCTGAAGATCAGGATGTCATCCAAGTACACTACTACAAATGAGTTGGTGAATGGCCACAAGATGTTTTCCACGAGCCTCATGAAGGTTGCGGGAGCATTCGTCAACCCAAAATTCATGTCCAACCATTCGAAAAGGCCCTCCTTGGCTTTGAAGGCAGTCTTCCACACATTGGAGGGTTCGATTGGTGCCTAGTGATACCAAAAATTCAAGCTGATCATGCTGAAATATTTCGTCCCTTTGAGTTGATCCAAAAGGTCATCAATCCATGGGATCGGGTACCTATTCCGGATAGTGTTCTTTTTCAGCACCCGATAGTCAATATAGAGTCTCCAAGTCCCATCCTTCTTCTGCACTAACACGATTGTGCTCCCATAGGGTGATGAACTTGGCTGGATGTGACCTTTCTGCAGCAACTCCTAAATCTGCCTCTTGATTTCATCGTTATCCATAATAGAGCGTCGATAGATCGGTCCATTGGGCAGCGGTGAATCTAGGGTCAGATTGATGGGGTGCTTTACCTGACAGTGTAGAGGCACCCCTATGGGTGAGGTGAATATTTCCCCATACTCCTCCACGACATTGTCCATTTTTTGTTGTTGTGCAGAGGAGCCCTATCTGGAGGTTGTGGCCATAGTCTTATTCTTGCCCTAGGGGCCGATCATTATGACAAAAATTTCCCGGTTTTGGAAATGAGCTTAGTGCATTCTTTTCCAGTAACCAAAGAGATGTTTGCAAGTGGTGGTACCTCTGGTATCCTGTGCAACTTATTGCCCAAAGTAACAATAACAGCGCTAGGTCGAGAATCATACACAACATGTTGCTTCCACAAGTATGGTTGGCCTAATAATACATCACAAACATCAAGAGGAGAAATGTCACGTAATACCTCATTTGTTAAGGGCTTGATGATGTAGGGAAGGTGGCACTGCTAGCTGACGCAGAGATCCTGTCCTTGGTGAAGCCACCCGATGGCGTACGACTGTGGGTGTGTTGTGGTCGGCAAGCCCAAATGCTTCACAACCTCTGCTGAAATGAGGTTCTTTTGGCTTCCACTATCGACAATGAACTATAGCGGGGAACCCTTTAGACACATCTGAGAGTGGAAGAGACGCTCCTCCTCCTCTGGATATTCTAGTTCCTCCTTCTAGATCTTTGCAGTGGCCATAATGGCATTGGGCTCTGCATCAATAATATGCTTCCATTTTTCATTCCCCTTGTTAGGTTTTGATTCAGAGTCAGAGCATGCATCTGATTCAGAAGCCCTCATCTTTGCCACTAGTGACTGCTTGGCCCGACACTCACTTGTGTTGTGAGTGGAGCTCTTATGGAACTCACACCACTTTCTCGTGTCCTTCTTTGGCTTCGTGGTGTTGTTATTTTCTTGCGACATTGGTAGGTTATCTTGGGCTGCCATGCCTTGGATTTTTCCTTTGTTCTATGGTTTGGGGGCACCTTTCCCTTCGTTTTGATTCGCAGATCTAAAGTCTTGCTTCTTCTGTTCGAATTTCTCCTCAATCTTGGCAGCATACCAGTATGTTGTACTAGGTAAGGAGATGTCGAGGAACTTCATTTCCTCCTGAATGAATCTGTGCAGATAACTGCGGTACTTCAGCACCAAATGTTTCTTTGAACCTTTGATACCCAACTTTTTGCGCAGGGTATGGAACAGATTCTTCAGCTCATGTACATCTTAATCCCTTTTCCGCCGCAACGTAGTCCATTGTATGTACTTGTCCTCATAGATCCCCATGGGATAATATTGTTCCTTGATGGTGACTCGGAAAGAATTACAAGTGGGTATGGCTGAGAACAGAGAGGGTTCCCCCTCTTCCTTTTTCTCATAGTAGGTTTCCCACCAGTCCTTGACATGGGGGGTAGCTTTGAGGAGTGCAAAAATAGTGTTCTCCCGGTCGGAAAATTCATGAACTGAGAAATATCCTTCTAATAGATTCAACCATCTATCTAGGACATATACATATATTTGGCTCTCAAATATGGTAATGTTAAATTTTACTTGTACCTTAAAAGGATTTTCACCTCCAGAGTGGCTGCTCGATGCAAATGCGCCGCCAGTGGGCAGTCATTGAAGGATCTGGGCAAAGTTATCCATCATCACATTTCTTTGTTTTTCGAGGGCCTCCTCGAAAAATATTTTGATAGGATCTCTTGATCCCTCATCTTTCTTTTCATCCCCCATGGGTATCCTTTAGGGTTTGTGAGGCTGATTTTGCGAAGGTTCAACCAGATTGAGCCCTAACTCCTTATACCCTGACCTCGTTGGGGTCATGAAAAGAAGAATCGAGAAAGAGAAGACCACTCTGATACCACTTATCCAGATTTATGCAGGAACACACTAGAATACACATATAACCATAAATATAAAAATGTAATGGAAATAACACTTCATTTTATTAATATCAAAGAACTGAAATTTGTTTACAAACATAATGGAAATAAAGTAGCTTATCTCTGTGAAGAGATTTGGTGGCAATAGGCCTCTAAAATTTTTGTTACAATGAGGCTCGAAGGCCTATATATTATTGAGAAATAATGGAAAATCATAAACATCTAAAAACCTAACCCTAGGAGATGAAATTCCATAATATGGGGCCCGTTGGGGTAAATTGGTACATCAATTTCCCAGGGTCGTAACTTTGGCATACTATCTCTGTTTGATGCACATGATACATCGTTAGAAATATCTATTTGAGGACTACAAATTCTAACCATGAATATTAAGTCTATAACGGACTCCTCTTGGTCGGAGAAGCAATGCCCAAAGAACGTTTTTTAGGGCCTCAAAACAGCTCTGGAAGTTCAGAACCCAAAAAACTGCTAAAAATAGTAAACTGTGTTATAATTAAGGAAACGAAAAAACTGAAAGAAACAATGGTGGGGCCCCAAGTGGAATAGGCGGGCGGCCACCAATATCCACCTGGATCAAAAGGATTTTGATTGGTCTACATATTATGACATGGAAATTACGTGAAAATTTCATGGGCACTTTTAAGCTAAAATTTCCTCTAATGATTCCCCACATGACTACCTTGTCAATATAGGTAGTAGATTAAGAGGTTTAATTTCTCCAAAAAAAATGATGGAAGTAACCTCTCGATCCCAAAACCAGTCGCCCACTAAGGGTACAACCTATCTAGCTCTTTGTGACATGCAAGGGGACGTTTCATTTAACAATACATCATATAAAGGAATTAGGAAACCATGGCATGTTTTTGCAAACATCAATACATAGGGGTTGAACTAGCCTTTATACATGCTCCACCTCCATGTAATGACACGGAAAACCATCTTAGCATAGATGATGTATATAAGATATGAAACCATGAAGAGCTAAGGTTGATGGGCACTTGCTAAATATTTTTGTATGCCCATTCAATGTGATCCTTGAGGGAACTGACTAAACATATTCCTATTTTAAAATATTCCCTTTGAATGCAATAACATACATGAGTGGGATCCAAAAATCAAGGAAGGTTTCAACGTTTGTTCTACCATGCAATGTGCATAGCATAGGAACTACCAACTAAAAGATACTTTTTAGTGAATAGACAAGATACTCCTTGGTCACTGTCATTTTGAATGTCCTATTGTTGGTCCAACATTTCTTAAGTATCTCCTCGGGTAGAATATTGATGTTAAGTAGCCAATATTTATTTAATAGTACTTATATTCTACTGTGCTATAATACATCTCGAATTAAAAAGCATGGAATAAAGGAATATATTTTCCATTCCTATCTCATATCATGGCTTTTCCAAGTTTTTAAAGTTGATCAACTGCTCCATAACTTTTATACAGGGAAAAATATACAAGTGCATATCGACCTTCGACAACCAAGATCTTTAGAGAATTTGTACAACTCATAATATAGGTCATCTGGAGGAGGATTCTCTCTCTCTAGAACAACTTGTAGGCCTTTGTATAGGTGCATGAGGTACACTTTCCAATATAGAAAGAAGTATCACAAAACATAGGACAAAGGAGTTATTGGGTTGTTCATCATCATATGGTTCAACCATTGGGGCCTCCACGACCCATATCTTGGAAGCATAAATGGATCTCCTCGAGAACCTAAAAAATAAAAAATCACCCATTATAGAGATTAGCTTAAAAACATAATGCTAATAAAATTTCTTTATTCTTCAGATAAGAAAATTATATAATTGTCATTTCAATATTTACAAGTACTTTTTAACATTAAATTTTTTAACATTAATTTTAATTTTAATTTGAGTGATCTTTATTCTTGAAATAAAAAAATAATATAATTTTAATTTCAATATTGACAAGTAATTTTTAACATTAATTTTCATTTGGGTGAAAACTATTTTTTCCCTTCTATTATAAGTTAAAAGGCTCTATAAAAACTATCCTAATTAATGTCCAAGTTTGTACTAATTTAACACAATTTTGGTGACAAGATTTTACATTTTCATAAGTAATCCTTCTATTTCATATCAATGTTGGCATTATGTTTATAATGGTTGTTGAATTATGTACAATGATATCTCACTATTGAGGTCCTTTGGTCTTGGTTATAAAATTAAAATATGTAAATTGATGTAAAGGTCATGTTGAGACCTATGATTGTCATATTTGGTCATGTGTGGAATTTTGAGGTCATGTCAATTATGTAAAACCACTTGATTGGGTGATTGTGTCAAATATGTAATACCGCTTGCTTGGGTAGTTGAGTCAAATATGTAACCCCACTTGGTTGGGTGATTGATGTAAGTATGAGCCATTGGTGATAGAAAAATCCATACTATGTTGAGTTATAGTCATTTACTTCATTGAAAATATTTCTAAAGGTTCAACATGTGCTAAGGGGATCATGGCCAGTATAGTGCAATTCAGATCTCAAAGCTCTTATATCTACAAGGAAATAAAATCTTTGTTTTCACATGGGTCCACTCTTTTCCCTTGATTTCAAAGGGGGACAATATCTTGGTGTTTGAATAATGCTTATGTTTATGTGTCTAATAGGAATCTACAGGTTGTGGTGATCAAACACCAACATGGTTTCCATCAAGTCCAAAGGGGAGGATTTTTTGCATTATGATGCATGTGTCGTCCTTGATGGAAACCCACTTGTAACAAATCAAGTATATAGTAACTATATGAGTTCACAAACCATTTCAGAGGTGATAGAGTGATGGAACAGAATGACAGATTGATGAGACAAAGGTTTTCAGATCAGAATATGAAGATGGATAAAGGTAAAGAGTTGAAGATCTATATGTGGGTTCATCAAAACCTAGTCGCATATACACACGGGTACAAAGAATAAAAGTCATGTATATGTTGATGCACTAATTTAATAATACCATGGTTTTTTACCATGGTATTAGCCCACAATATTGAGCACAGTAATGGCTATTTGATCCCATCCAAGAATACCATCGGCACTAGTGTGGTTTTGGCTCATGGTATTGGCTAAGGCTCTAACTATATAAGGATATGAAGATCAAAGTGATAAGTGTGCATGAGTAATGGTAATGAATGAATACTTTAATATGAAGTATATTTTTATGGTATTGGATATAGTTGATTGATAGATCTGAAATAATGAAGCACCCATGAATACAATGATGGATCGGGATCTTTAGACCTGAAATGACTATGTATTTGCATGATTTTTTTATGATTTCTCTAGATCTGTGGTCTGGCACATGTTTGTTGCAGTGAAGGGCATGATTTGAGTAAGTTTGAAGTTCTAAAGTATTGCGCAGTATTAAATTATTTACATATCTATATGCAGGTTCGACACAAGGAAGGCATGTATACATGTTGGTTTTGTTCTGTAAAGTCGCGTATATATTCAGTAATATGTTGAGACCATTACGGGAGTTAGCTTCCTTGATGAAAGTCTCGCACATATGCTAGTTTTCTTAAGTAAAATCGCGTACATAATTTAGTAAAGAAAAATCAAAGTTTGTGTGAGTTTTAAATATTGATTCACCTCCCCCTCCCCCCTCACAGCCACAACCACCACCCCCCCCCCCCCCCTCAATATTTTCCCAACAATAAGAGTTGACCCCATCCTAAATTCAATGTATTTGAAAAAAATAAAAAGAATTAAAAGACTAGTAATCAATTAAATCTAATGTAATAAAAAAAGAGAAAAGACAACCATCATCAAATAATAAATAGGTTACCATAATGTAGTGGAGTATAATTTAACAATGATTATGCTAAGTTGTAAATATTTTAGTTACTTTTACTGAAATGATTTGATAGACTGTGGACCATATGGAGTGACTCGTACGAATGGTTAATAAACGTAAGCGTTTATTTTATTTTTCATCACTAACATTAACTATGCTCAGCCATAAATATATGGGAAAGGGTGTTAAATGAGATTTTAACTTACAAGATAGCTAGAAGACATTTGTTCTCAGTTGGGAAATCGAGCCTAAAGGGTGAGAGGGAAGAAAAAGTGAGTCAAACTTGTGAACTTGGTACTTGGAGGAGGTCCAAGAGAGAAGAATAAATTTATAAGGTGTGAACCTCATATAGGACATTGTTGAGGGAGGAAGGAAACTCCAAAGTAAGGGATTTACATTGTTGAGGGAGGAAGGACACTCCAAAGTAAGGGATTTCTTGAGCTAGATGGTTGGTGGAATCCCAAATTGTAGCCTGATGCTACAATTTGGAATCCCGGTGGAATCCAAATTTCAATGTTAACCACATATATATTATCTAAAAGAATTGAAAAAAAAATTATAGTTAATATATTTTATTAGTGTGTGCCTCAAAACCAGCATAGATCCAATTTAATTCTTCATTGTAATGTTCCCTTACTGTTACCATAGTAAATAAAATATATATTTTATATCTTGAAGGTCATTAGAATTATGGTAGTTATTTATTAGATACATAAGTGTGCTTTATATATATATATATATATACAACAATATAAACTTACAACTTTAATGGGGTAGGGTTTAATGTGTCTCAAGTTTTTCTGACTCTACTTCCAATAAATTACATTGTTAACTTAGGCTTATTTGATGATAATTTATATCACAAGCATATCGGTTAGTTTTTTTATTGAACTATAATGGAACTATAATGCCTAGCCTTTCCACCTGGTCCTGGATCCTTCTCAATATTCCTCGTGGAAAACGATCCGCCCATTAGGGTTTTTAATCTACGATGGCAAGGCTCTTTGGGATTTTCTCTACATCAACTGATGATATGCTCTAGATCAACGATGCGGGTTTCAAAGTGGGGGTTAGTGACTAACCACCCTCTCTTCCCTCGCTCCGTAGCATGTTTGGTTAGTCATTCCTCCTTGGCTTCGATCGGCTCTGCAACAATGCCAAGGTTTGGTTTAGAGTGTTGTGACAGTCATTTCCTTGTTTTTACAGTGTGCATGCTTCCAGAATGAAGCTAGTTTCTGAAAAAATGTTGTTTTATTGTAAGAGGTTTGTTTCCATATTTTTGTTTCAACGTTTTTCTCTTAGGTTTTTTGTGAAATTCCTTTTGACTGTTTCTTATTTTAACATTTATAAATATATTGCAAGTTCTTAGATTACCATCACCCTGAGGTGCATGAGGCTTCCCGGTCTCCTTCGGCCAAGGAAACCCCTGAAATAGGTGATTCCTTCGACCAAAACTTATGCACATAAATTATTTAACGTTATTTCAGTGTTTCGTCCCTAGAGTTGCTAATTTTCAGCCTGCTCTCCCATGTTGTAGGTGACCTGAAAACTTAGCACTGTTCACCCATCCATCAACCCACTAAACCCCTGGTCAGGTGTGACCAATTTCTCACTGTAGGGTTTAAGAAATGTTTCCTACCTCAGCGTAATGTCGAGAGCATTGGTTATGCAATGTGCTTTTTAAGATTTCCGTTAATTGTTACAATCCCTATTTAATTTTGGGTTCAAGTGTTGTATTTTTAACAATGTTTACTATTCTTGATACAATATTTCTTAGCTCTGAGCTTGAGTTGTATTTACGGTTTTCTTTTGGTTATGTTTAACTTGGACAATACCGATGTGCACCCCATTGTAATTTAATTCAGTTTCCATGTTCTGCAAGAGGAACACTTTCTCCCTGTGGAA
This sequence comes from Pinus albicaulis, assembly GCA_034641835.2. Classification (NCBI taxonomy): domain Eukaryota; kingdom Viridiplantae; phylum Streptophyta; class Pinopsida; order Pinales; family Pinaceae; genus Pinus; species Pinus albicaulis. The sequence goes on along the minus strand of CM076581.1, from coordinate 1,066,002,529 downwards.
TAGTACGATATTTGAATTCTCCATTTTGTGTTTAATGTTACCAGGAAATTCTTTGTTGTTATAATGTAATCAACTATGTATTTTGAATATATTGGTACTTTTAGTGTATAATTTTGTTTTCTTTTAGTTACAGAATTTGATATTCATCGGAAGAGGTTTTCACCACCCCACGATTGTTCTGTGAATAGGGCCTCAGGCTTGGTTGCAGAACTAACCCAAGATTTAGAGGAACAATAACTATTATTTATATTTATTTATATTTATCTAATTCACTCGTTATATTCCAACGTTAATATTGCGAACTCCCATAATTATTCCATGGCATATTATTCTATCTGTATGCTAACAAGGATAGACATATTTCTGTTCTCAGTTATCTTCTTGCATTACCTTCATACTATGGCATTTCATGTTATATTATTTGCATAGATATACTAAATCAAAATGAATTAATCTGCTACTTTACATTGCATGCCTTCTATAGCATTTATTCTATTTACATTTAAAATGTATTAACCTTATACTTTACAGTGCATGCTTACAGTTAAAATGTATTAACCTACTACTTTACAGTGCATGCTTACAATTAAAATGTATTAACCTACTACTTTATAGTGCATGTTTACAGTTAAAATGTATTAAACTACTACTTTACAGTGCATGTATTCTATAGTATTTATTTCTCTCATGTCATGTTCTGAGAAAGGAAATAAACACAAAACATGCTCTTATTAACTACGAATTAACCTTTTATCTCCTTTCTCCTTTTTCCCCTGGTTATCTCCTTTCTTTTCTTTCCCATTTTCTATTTGCCTTAGGTTCCCAAACCCTTTTGGCCTTTCCTTTATCTTTTTTTCCAATATTAGATGTTAACTGCTAGCTTAACTGTTTTTCCTTAACTATCTTGAGTCTGATATTTTCTTCATGTATCCTAATTTCCCCATAACTTGCAATTGGTATCTTTTTCTATAAGAAAATTTTAAGTAAGTGTTCACCATAACATATCCATAATTATTTAATTAAGTATTTTACTCTCTCTTTACTCTATTTACTGCAATAAAAGTAAAATAGACTTTAAAGTTACCCAGTTTCTTGAGGACATTACATCTCCTCCCCCTCGGGAATAACATCGTCCTCGGTGTTTCCTTGCATCGGAATAGGCCTCAAAAAATTTCCTTCATGACTTGTTCATATTACTTGGTACCCCCCACTAGACTAAAGTCCTACCATTTCACTTTAACTTGGGGGATGACTCGTTACCGCATTACTATTTCTCTTCGATCGAGAATATGTAGGGGCTCGACCAGAAATTCCCTATCCCGTTCAACTTGCGATCACGTTCAACCTGTGATCAGCATAGAAAACATTGTTATTAGAATATATATATATATATATGTGTGTGTGTGTGTGTGTGTGTGTGTGTGTGTGTGTGTGTGTGTGTGTGTGTGTGTGTGTGTGTGTGTGTGTGTGTGTGTATTTATGTGTGTGTGTGTGTGTGTGTGAAAATAAAATTTCACTACCTACACATTTTTCCAATGTATTATATGCCTAGGATCGTGTATATATATTTTTAACAACGAGACGTGAAACACATTTTCCACACGTATATGGCTGGGTAGAGCCAACTGATAGGCCACTGGACCAATCCAGGAAATGATTTGGAAGGGTCCACAAAACCGAGGGGCTAATTTAGAGTCTTCGTTCCACCTCAAGGTGCTTCATTTAGGTTTCACTCTTACATATACATGGTCTACTACTAGGAATTCCTAGTAGGATCTTTGTTGATCAACATAAGTCTTTTGTCAACCCTGAGCAACTTTAAATTATTTCGAACGTTTTTCATTGTATTTTCCATTCCTTTAAGCATGTCAGATCCTAATAACCACTTATCTTTTGAATTATTCTATTTAATTGGTGTTTGGCACCTTCTTCCATACATCACTTCGAACGAGATCATTTTCAATGATGCATACCAACTATTGTTGTATGAAAATTCCACCAAATGTATGTAATCTTCCAACTTTGTTGGTTGCTTCATCACATACATCCTAAGCATGTCTTCCAAGACCTAGTTTAATCGCTCTCTTTTCCCATCTATTTGCGGATGATAGGAAGTACCGAATTGCACCTGGAAATAGAGCCTTCCAAAAGGCTAAAGTAAATTTTATAACTCTGTCATAACTAACCATCTTGGGGATTACATGTAATCTAAAAACTTCTTTCATAAAAATATCAGCTATTTGTACAACCCTATAAGTCGATTGAACTGGTATAAAGTGAGTTATTTTTCTAAGCTTATATACCACTACCATTATAGAATCATTATGTTTCTTTGATTTAGGTAGTTAAATAATGAAATATAATGTCACGATCACCCACTTCCAGTAAGGAATGGGTAAAGGATGGAGTAGGCCAATTGGGTGCTAGTGCTCTACTTTCACTGGTTGGCATTCTAAGAATTGGGCCAAATACCGAGTGGTTTCCGTATTTATCCATGGAAAAAAGTAATATTTCCTCAAAGTGGTTCTCATCTTTTGATATCTCGGATGCGCTGCATATAGACGTCTCTAATATTCATCCAAGATATATCATTTAATTACTTGTTGATTTGGTGTGTTAATATATCCTCAGTATACAAAGATATTTTCATCATCAATATCATAACCCAACTTCCTTTCATTGTTGTCCTCTTGCTTTGATTGTTGCCATAGAAAATGATATTCCAGGTCCCTTAATGCAACCTCCTTAATTTGATTTGAATAATCAAATTTTATTTTACTGAAATAAATTTCATAAACACAATTCAACCTTCTACTAAGAGGTTTAGTTACTCGATTCTCCTTACCTTTTAAGTGTTTAATGTCCAAATAGAATTCACCCAAAAAAAAATTCTGTCGTGCTTCACCAACGTTTAAGTTTGGATGATGAAATAAATTGGTTTAAATGCTATGATCTATCATGAGGATAAACTTCTTCCCCAACAAATAGTGTCACCAAAAATTCAAGGCATGCACTACTATTGTAAGTTCTAGATCATAGGCTGAATAATATTGTTCATGTTCTTTTAACTTCTGTGACTCATATGCTACTACTCAGCCTTCTTGCATCAACACATGTCCTATTATTGTTTGACATGCGTCTGTACAAACCAAAACGTTTTTATTTGGGCCAGTTATTCGCAAAATTGGTGTTGTGGTTAGCAAATGTCCTAGTTGGTTAAAACTTTGTTGACACTCATTGGTCTATTTAAAAATTTTATTTTTTTTCTGTAAAGATGATAAAGGGTAGGCTACCTTGGAAAATCCCTCTATAAAATGATAGTAATACCCGACTAAACCAAAAAAGGAGCAAATTTCCGTCATGCTCTTAGGAACAAGCCATTCCATTACTATCTTAATTTTTTTAGGATCCACAGTTATACCTTCCTCAATTATAACATGTCCCAGATATTGTATCTACTCCTTGTAGAAATCACACTTAATGTATTTTTCATACAAATGATGTTCTCGTAGAATATGTAACACAATTCGCAAATGTTCTTAATGTTCTCGCATATTTTGGAGTAGATTAAAATATCATCAATAGAAATTAGTACAAGTTTATCAATGTAGAGGTGAAATATCTCATTCATAAGACTCATAAAAGTAGTCAGGGTGTTAGTCAACCCAAAAGGCAGAACCACAAATTCATAGTGGCCATAAAAGTTGTTGAATACAGTTTTACATATATCTTACCCTAATTTGGTGGTATCCTGACCTTAAGTCAATTTTCAAGAATACCTTGGCACCACTGAATTGATCGAATAAAACGTCAAATCTTGGTAGTGGATGCTTGTTTTTTATGGTCAAATTATTTAATTGACGATAATATATGCACAATCACAAAGTTCCATCCTTCTTTTTAATGAAGAGTACTGGAGCTCCCCATGGTGATACACTAGGTTGAATGTAATGCATATACAATAGTTCTTGTAGCTGAATATTTAACTCAGTAAGTTCAGGTATAATCATCATGTAAGGGGATCTAGATACCGAAGCAACTCCCGGCATTAACTCAATGGTGAAATCTAGATCACTCCTAAGTGGCAGAACTGGTATTTCTTCGAGAAATACATCCCCAAACTCTTGCACTACTAGAAGATGTTCCAACATAGCTGCTTTTTCTTTGGAGTTAGCATAACCCACCTTTATTTCATAGATACAACAACCCTTCCGTATGCACTTTCCTAACTAGGAGGTAGTAATCAGCCTTAATTGTACAAGTTTCTTAATTCATTGCATTTCACATCTAGCACCCTCCTCATTTCGATAATTAATGGTCTTTTCTTTACAATTTACCAGACTCCAATTTGTTTCCAATTAGGACATCATAATACCCTAAATGCAAAACATTTAAATCAATTCTTAGGGGTTTTTTAGGTCCCTATATTAATAGTATAGTCCCTTATTGTTGTTAGTGTAACCCTCTTATTGTTATTATTGTGTCCTTACATTATTATTGTTAGGTCAGCTAGGATTATATTGTGACCCCATGGACTCCTATATATAGAAGGAGGTTTTGTCATTTGTATCATCCAAGAATTGTTAATTTATGTAATGTAAAGGAGGTTTCCCCCTCGAAGTGGCTTATTTATAATGCGTTGATCTCTCTTTTCTTATATTTTTGCAGTTGGTTTCATAACATTTGGTATTAGAGCTTTGGATTCTAAGGTTTCACTACTCCAAACAAGTCATCGTGGTATTTTCACCATAACTTTTTTTGTATGAAGTTTAAGAAGCTAAAATCTTTACAGAGCGGATCCTAAATCCTGAGGAACGTCATGTAAAATTTTCAGATCTTGGTTCGTAATATTTTAGGAGATATAATCTGTGGAAGTTAGGGTTTTTTAAGGCTCCCAAATTTCACCTATTAAAACAGATCATCGTGGAATTTTAGCTATAAAATTATTTCTAAGAAGGTTCAGAAGCTCAAAGTTTTACAAAGTGAAGCCAAACTCCTAAGAAAATCCCTGTAAAAATTTCAGATCTTGGTTCACAATATTTTAGGAGATATGATTTGTGGAAGTTAGGGTTTTTTCAGGCTCCCTAATTTCATCTCAAAGAGTTGACCATCGGAAAATCGTCATAACTCTCTCTCAGAGAATCAGATTGGAATTTTGTAAAAGTAGCCGCAAGTACATGGAATTTAGGTTCCTTTGTATCAATTTCAGAGCCGAATGAGGAAACATTGATACGTGGCATGTCGTACAAGTTCTCTCTACTGAACCAGTCCATAATTTGGTCATTGTGGGAGATTGGGCATAAATTTTCCTTGAAGAATCCAAATCAGGTCAGACCTGTGGCATTCGAAAGAATATTCAGAGGGCTACTATAGGGCGTAATTTCATATATTGAAGTTCCGAAATCACAGAGATAATTGAGTTTCAATATCGATCTCCTCAAAAGAAAGAAAAAGGTGTGTATTTTTTTTCTTCGAATTGCATAAGTCTTGTGTGAAAAATCAGTTTGAAGTGATTCCAAGGGCATATTGAAGCATATATATCAGTATTGGGTTCTAAAATTCCACCTAAAAATAATTCAACACCCATTTAGCCTTCATAAGAATCTACTATGACTCATGAAGAGGAATAAGCGCAACATGACATATCAAAATTACAAGAGTAAGTGCACCAAATTTCGCTTTCGCAAAGAGAAACAAAAAATGAAATGGAAGTTTTGCAAGAAGGCATGGAAGCTAAGATGGATGGTTTGAAGAAATGCATGGAAGCTAAGATGGATGGCATGGAAGCTAAGATGGATGACATGGAAGCTAAGATCAATGAAAAAATGAAAGACAACATGGAAGACATGAAGAATGATCTAAAAGAAGACATGGAAGGTTTAATGACAAGTTTAATACAATAAATTATTCCTAATGGTGGAAAGATAGTAGAGGAAACTCATGATGACAACAAAATAAATGTTAATCGTGATTTCATAAACTCTAATGTTGGATTTAGGAACCACCATATTCCAAAGATGGATATGAGGAAGTTTGATGGCAAGGATCATGTAACATGGATACTACAGATGGAGCAATATTTTGATATCAATGATGTGAAAAACACACAAAAGGTACGCATTGCAACTTTACATTTAGAAAAAAATGAATTTCTATGGTATCGATGGCTTTGTTCCCATAAACAAATTGTCACTTGGTCAATTTTTACGGAGGAAATGATAGAACATTATGAGGATACAAAGAGCAACACCTTCTTTAGCCAATTGATAAACTCAAACAAAAGGTTCAGTGGTAGAGCACATTGAGGACTTTCAAAAATTGAATATAAGGGTAAATGATATTTTAAAGGAACACAGGATTGATGTCTTCATAGGGACTTTAAAGGATGACATCCAACATGAAGTTCGTGTTTGGGAACCTAATTCATTGGAGAAGGCAATTAGGTTGGTAAGAAAAAATGAATGTAAAATTATGGCGACAAGGAAGTCTACCACTCACATCTATAAAGATGGAAGTGTTGCTACTCTTAGACTTCCACAATCTACAAGGTTGACACCACAAAAATTGGAATAAAAAAGAGAAAAGGGGCTTTGCTACAGTTGTGATAGAAAATACACTAAAGGTCATAAGTGTGTTGAGAAGAAATTATTTTACATATATTGTGAAGAGGAGGAAGAAAATGAACAAGAAACTTCAAAAGAAGAGGATATACATGAGGAACCAACCCTAAAAGAAGAAGAAATGAGTCCTACCATATCATATAATGCATTGGCAGGAATTACCACCCCTCAAACTCTCAATATAGAAGGACATATCAAGAAGAAAAATGCAATAGTATTGATTGATTCAGGTAGTACTCATATTTTTATTCATTGCAAGGTAGCCAAGGAATTGAATTGTTTCCTATACCCAGCACCAGAATCTCAAGTGATGGTTTCAAATGGAGGAACTATAAATTATTCTGGAATATGCCATAATATCAAGCTAACCATGGGGGAATATGTATTGAATAGTCCAATGCTTTCCATTCCAATGGGAGGTGCTAATGTTGTACTAGGAGTACAATGGTTACAATATTTGGGGATGGTAGCTTTTAATTTTCAAGAACTTTTCTTGAAATTTTTTTCGAAAGGAAAGGAAATCAAATTACGGGGTATCGCAGGGAAGATAGGAAAGATAATAATCTCTAATGTCATGACAAAACTTCTGGAGAAAGAAAAATGAGGCATAATTGCACAATTATGCTCACTAGAAGTTCCAACATCAAAATCATCTATTTCTCCAGATCTCCAAAAATACTTGGACAATCATTCCAAGGTGTTTGAAACTACCAAAGGACTCCCACCAATTCATGATCATGATCATGCTATTCATTTGATTCCAGGAAGTGTTCCTCCAAACATCATGCCTTACAGATATCCTTATGTCCAAACGATCGAAATTGAACGCATGATTGCAGAAATGTTAGAGGCTAGTATAATTCAACCTAGTCAAAGTTCTTTCTCTGCTCCAATAGTATTGGTGCATAAGAAGGATGAATCATGGCTCATGTGTCCAGATTATAGGGAGCTCAATAAGCTCACTATTAAAGATAAATTTCCTATTCCTGTGATTGATGAATTCTTGGATGAATTACATGGAGAAATTTATTTTACCAAGTTGGATCTTCATTCACGATATCATCAAATTAGAATGAAGACTAAAGATATTCTAAAAACAGCATTTCGAACTCATTAGGGTAATTATGATTTTTTGGTCATGCCTTTTGGCCTTACCAACGCACCTTCTACATTTCAAGGGTTGTTGAATTCCATTTTCAAACCCTTAGAAAATTTGTGCTAGTATTTTTTGATGGCACACTAATCTACAGCAGGTCTTGGAAGGATCATGTTCAACATGTTCATAGGGTACTCAAACTATTGGAGGCGAAACAATTTTATGCAAAAACAGCCAAATGTTTCTTTGGAGTACAAGAGGTGGAATATCTGGGTCATATTTTTTCTCAAGAGGGTGTTAAGGTAGACCCTAACAAAATTAAAGCCAATAAGGAATAAAAATTCCCCACAACCATCAAGCAGTTGTGAGGGCTTCTCAGGTTAACAGGGTATTATCGCAAGTTTGTTAAGAATTATGGGAGAATAGCAGCACCTCTAACAACATTATTGAAGAAAGATACATTTTCATGGACTTCTGAAGTGACTAAGGCCTTTGAACATCTTAAAGAGGCAATGTGCCTAGCACCAGTATTAGCTACGCTAGACTTCACAAAAACCTTATTGTGGAATGTGATGCCTCAAGAAATGGATTTGGTGTTTTTTTAATGCAAGAAGGAAGACCCATTTCTTTTGAAAGTCGTCCAATCAAAGGAAAGTATTTACATAAAGCTATTTAAGAGAAGGAAAATTTGGCAATACTACATGCACCAAATAAATTGCGAGGTTACCTAATGGGAAGACACTTCAAGGTAAAAAATGATCATGATAGTCTTAAACACTTTTTGGAACAAAGACTATCTTTAGAAGAGCAGCAAAAATGGGTCACAAATATGTTGGGTTATGAGTTTGAAATAATCTACAAAAAATGGAAGCTAAATGTTGTTTAGATGTACTCTCAAGAAAGGATGAAGAGGTGGAAGCATTGCTTTGTGTCATTTATATTATCCAACTAGATTGGATAATCAAAGCAAGGTATGAATGGAAGAAGGACGAAGAACTGTGGACACTCATTCAAAAGTTACAGCAAGATCCTAGTACATCTGATACATTTAGTTGGAAAAATGATTCCTTATGGTACAAAGATCGCTTATATATTTTCAAGAATTCCCAACTAAAACAAAAGATTCTTTTGGAATTGAACACTTCTCCTTTAGGAGGACACTCATGATTTTTAAAAACTTACTACAGGGTGAAGAAAGATTTTTTTTGGGATGGCCTTAAATCTGATATTCAAAAGTTTATAGCATAATTTTGGGTTTGACAGCAAAATAAAGTTGAGACAATTAAGACCCCGAGTCTTCTACAACCTTTATCCATTCCAAGTCAACGTTGGGAGAAGATTTCAATGGATTTTATCACAGGTTTACCTAAGTCCAAAGGAAAGAGTGTCATCATGGTGGTAGTTGATAGACTTACAAAGTATGCACACTTTTGTGCATTATCTCATCCATTTAATGCAAGTACATTTGCTACTACATTTATGGAAACAATTCAAAAGCTACATGGAAACCCAAAGATTATTGTAAGTGACAGAGATCCCATTTTACTAGAAATTTTTGGAGGAATTATTTTCTTGTTTGGGTACTCAACTAGCTCAGAGCTCATCTTATCATCCTCAATCTGATGGTCAAAGTGAGATAGTGAATAAATGTTTGGAAGGATATCTTCCTTGTTTTGTATCTGATAAGCAAACATAATGGGTCAAGTGGTTACCTCTGGTTGAATGGTGGTATAACATTCCTTCCATACTACAGCAAAAATGACCCCATTTATGGAAATTTATGGATATCATCCACCGTCCATCACGTCTTCTTTAAGAGAAAATTCTAAGGTTCAAGCAGTGAAAGATCACATCGAGCATCAACAAGAAGTTCTCAAACTCTTAAAGGATAACCTAAATTTTGCACAAAATCGAATGAAACAACAGGAAGATCAACATCACAGCGAGAGAAATTTTGATGTAGGAGAATGTGTTTTTTTATGGCTACAACCATACAAAAAAATGTCCCTCAAGAAATCTAAGAAGGATAATAAATTATCGCCAAAGTACTATGGTCCTTACAAGGTGTTCCAAAATATTGGTACTATGGCATACAATTTGGAGCTTCCTGCTTCTTCGCGAGTACATTTAGTTTTCCATGTTTCATGCTTAAACAAGGTTATAGGGGACAAACTTCTAGTTCAAACAATATTGCCAGAACTTTATGAGGAAGGAAAAATCATATTGGAACCTGAAGAAGTCACGAAAACAAGAACTCGATAGCTATGAAATGGATCAATTTCAGAGTATATCATCAAATGGAAGAACTTACCCACTGAAGATTCTACATGGGAGGATGAGAATTTTATACAGAAACATCCAGAGCTACGCAAGTGTTGAGGACAACACTTTTTTGAAGGAGAGGGGCATGTTAGGTCCCTATATTACTAGTATAGTCCCTTATTATTTTTAGTGTAACCCCATTATTTTTATTGTTGTACCCCTGTAACCCCAATATTGTTATTATTGTGCCCTTACATTATTATTGTTAGGTCAGCTAGGATTATATTGTGACCCAATGGACTCCTATATATAGAAGGAGGTTTTTTCATTTGTATCATCCAATAATGGTTCATTTATGTAATGTAAAGGAGGTTTTCCCCTCCAAGTGGCTTATTTCTAAGGCGTTGATCTCTCTTTTCTTATATTTTTGGAGCTGGTTCATAACAGGGTTGACCTGCTACCTCAACCAAGCAATTTTCTACCTTGACATTCACCCTCATTTTTGCACCTATGTCCAATTGAACTAGCCACGTTTGCTTAACTTTATGGTTTTGTCATTTACATAGTTATATCACCCTAGGAATCACATAACTCAAATTGGCGTCGGGATCTATTAAAATATAAACATTGTGTTTGAATATCTTACCTTATATCTCAATCATATTGGGTTGATATTCTACCTGATGGTCCTCCAGTGCTACATTAATTGTTGGTAAAATTATAGCCACGTCATTCAAGGTCACAGCTTCCGGAACATTGGTTACTAGTTCCAATCTCCCCCAATGAGGATAGTTCTTGATAAAAATGTCTTTCCCCATAGCCTCATCACTACAGAGGCAGTTTATGGGGTTAATTTCCTTCAAGTTTAGAGTATGATTCCACTATTTTTTATTCATTTGTTGGTCGATTTTTCAGTCGGTTTTTCTCCACAATTTTTCCAAATTGTACTTTAAAAGCACTTCTAAAACTATCAGACTTCTTAATTCTGCTAATTTTTATATTCTTCTATCTCTTTTTCCCCGACTAATTCTTATTGTTGTCCTTTTTCTTTATTTCCTAGTAGCAAAGTCACACTTTTGTCACACCATCATCCATCGTTTTCAGGTTATCAAATTCTATTCATTCCTTCATATACATTGGTAATATTCTAATAAACCTTTGGGCTTTAGCATTTTCCTCTCATAGGTACGGTACATATAATATTAAAGAGGTAATTTTTTCTACATATTCATTGATGGTCGGCTAGCCTAGCCTGAGATCATGAAATTATTTCGCTTTATAATCATAAAAGCACTCAGTTATATATTTATTTTAAAGTGCTTTGGAATGTTTCCAAGGTGACCATATGTTCATCAATGTCATGCACTTCCTTAACTTCTTCCCACCACAAGATTTATTTCCCCTACAGTTGGAAAATAACTAATCAAGCCTTTAAATTTTCTTCATATTCATAAATCTGAAAATATTTTTTGAGGTTTATCAACTAGGATTCTGTTAGATCCCTATATTACTAGTGTAGTCCCTTATTTTTATTGTTGTACCCCTGTAACCCCAATATTGTTATTATTGTGCCCTTATATTATTATTGTTAGGTCGGCTAGGATTATATTGTGACCCCATGGACTCTTATATATAGAAGGAGGTTTTGTCATTTGTACCATCCAAGAATTGTTAATTTACGTAATGTAAAGGAGGTTTCCCCCTCACATTAGCTTATTTCTAAGGTGTTGATCTCTCTTTTTTACTATTATTGGAGCCGGTTTCATAACGTTTGGTATCAGAGCTTTGGATTCTAGGGTTTCGCTGCTCCAAACAGGTCATCGTTGAATTTTCACTATAACATTTTTTCTATGAAGGTTTAGAAGCTGAAATTTTTACAACACAAAGCCAAAATCCTAAGGAATGTCATGTAAAAATTTCAAATCTTGTTTCACAATATTTTCGGAGATATGATCTATGGAATTTAGGATTTTTTCAGGCTCCTAAATTTCATCTCAAAAAGGTGACCATGGGAAAATCATGATAAGTCTCTCTCTCTGAGCATCGTATTGGAATTCTGTAAAAAGTGGTCATGAGTATACGGACTTTAGTTTCTTGTGTATCAATTTTAGAGCCAAAGGAGGAAACAGTGACATGTGGCATGCCATAAAATTTTTCTCTACTAAACCAGTCCATAATTAGGTCATTGTGGGAGATTGGGGATAATTTTGCCTTGAAGAATCCAAATTAGGTCATACCTGTAGAATTTTGAAAGAATATTTAGAGGAATACTACAGGACCAAATTTCAGATATTGAAGATACTAAATCACAAAGATAATTCAGTTTCAATATAGAGCTCCTAAAAAACAAGAAAAAAGTGTGTATTCTTTTTTCTGAATTTCATAAGTCTTGTTTGAAGAATCAGTTTGAATTGATTCCAAGGGCATATTTTAGAATAGATATTAGTATTGGGTTCTAAAATTCCTCTTAAAATTAATTCGACTCCCACTAAGCCTTCATAAGGCTCTACTATTACTCATGAAGACGAAGAAATGCAACATGACATATCAAAATTACAAGAGAAATGCACCAAATTTTTCTCTCGCAAAGAGCAACAAAAAATGAAATGGAAGCTTTGAAGAAAGGTGTGGAAGCTAACATGGATGGTTTGAAGAAATTCATGGAAGCTAAGATTGATGGTTTGAATAATGACATGGATGGAATGGAAGTTGGCATGGAAGTTAAGATGGCTGACATGGAAGAAAAAATGGAAAACATGAAGAATGATCTAAAAGCAGACATGGAAGGTTTGACAAAGTTGATACAAGAAATGTGTCCCAATGGCAAAAAGATAGTAGAGGAAACTCATGATGAGAAAAAAATAAATGTTAATCGTGATTTCATAAACTCTAATGTTGGATGGAATACCCACCATATTCCGAAGATCGATATGAGGATGATTGATGGCAAGGATCCTATAACATGGATACTACAGATGGAGCAATATTTTGATCTCAATAATGTGAAAAACACACAAAAGGTACGTGCTACAACTTTATATTTAGAGAAAAATACATGTGTATGGTATCGATGGCTTTTTTCCCATAAAAAAATTGTCACTTGGTAAATTTTTACGAAGGAAATGATAGCACATTATGAGGATACAAAGAGAAACACCTTTTTTAGCCAATTGATAAATCTCGAACAAAAGGGTTTAGTGGTGGAGCACATTGAGGACTTCCAAAAATTGAATATAAGGGTAACTGATATTCTAGATGAACACAGGATTGATGTCTTCATAGGGACTTTAAATGATAACATTCAACATGAGGTTCGCTTTTGGGAACTGATTTAATATTGGAGAAGGCATTCAGGTTGGAAAGAAAAATTGAATGTAAAATTATGACGACAAGGAAGCCTACCATTCACATCTATAAATATGGAAGTGTTGCTACTCCTATACTTCCACAACCTACAAGGTTGACACCACAACAATTGGAAGAAAAAAGAGCAAAATGGCTTTGCTATACACTAAAGGTAATAAGTGTGCTGAGAAGAAATTATTTTACATAGATTGTGAATAGGAGGAAGAAAATGAACAAGAAAATTCAAAAGAAGATGATATACACTAGGAACCAACCCTAGAAGAAGAAGAAATGAGTTCATCCATATCGTGTAATGCATTGGCAAGAATTACCACTCCTCAAACTCTCAAGATAGAAGGACATATCAAGAAGAAAAAGGTAATAGTGTTGATTGATTCGGGTAATACCCATAATTTTATTCATTGTAAGGTAGCCAAGGAATTGAATTGTTTCATATACCCAACACCAGAATTTCAAGTGCTGGTTGAAAATGGGGTACTATAAATTTCTCTAGAAAATGCCATAATATCAAGCTAATGAAGAGGGCATATGTATTGAATAGTCCAATGCTTTCCATTCCAATGGGAGGTTCTGATGTTGTACTAGGAGTAAAATGGTTACAATCCTTGGGGACGGTAGCTTTTAATTTTCAAAAAAAATTCAAAAAAAAAAATTCAGAAGGAAAGGAAGTCGAAATACATGGTATCGCGGGCAAGCCGAGAAATATAATAAGGTCTAATTTCATGAAAAAAGATTCTAAAGAAAGAAAAACGAGGCGCAATTTCACAATTATGCTCACTAGAAGTTCCAACATCAAAATCATCTTCTCCATACCTCCAAAAAGTCTTGGACAATCATTCCAAGGTGTTTGAAACTCCCAAAGACTCCCACCTATTCGTGATCATGATCATGATATTCATTTGATTCCAAGAAGTGTTCCTCCAAACATCAGGCCTTATAGATATCCTTATGTCCCAAAGAGCAAAATTGAACATATGATTATAGAAATGTTAGAGGTCGGGATAATTCAACCTAGTCAAAGTTCTTTCTCTGCTCCAGCAGTATTGGTGCATAAGAAGGATGGATCATGGTGCATGTGTCTGGATTATAGGGAGCTCAATAATCTCACTATTAAAGATAAATTTCCCATTCCTGCGATTGATGAATTCTTGGATGAATTACATGGAGCAATTTATTTTACCAAGTTGGATATTCGTTCAGGATATCATCAAATTAGAATTAAAATATTCAGAAAACAACATTTCAAACTCATGAGGGTCATTATGAATTTTTGGTCATGCCTTTTGGCCTTACCAATGCACCTTCTACATTTCAAGGCTTGATGAATTTTATTTTCAAACCCTTCCTTAGAAAATTTGTGCTAGTATTTTTTGATGATGTACTAGTCTAAAGCAGGTCTTGGAAGGATCATGTTCAACATGTTGATAGGGTGCTCAAACTATTGGAGGAGAAACAATTATATGCAAAAACATCCAAATGTTTCTTTGGAGTACAAAAGGTGGAATATCTGGGTCAAATTGTATCTCATGAGGGTGTTAAGGTAGACCCTAACAAAATTAAATTCATTAAGGAATGGAAAGTCCCCACAACCATAAACTAGTTGCAAGGAGTTCTGGGGTTAACGAGGTATTATCGCAATTTTGTTAAGAATTATGGGAGAATAGAAGCTCCTCTAACAATATTATTGAATAAAGATGCATTTTCATGGACTCCTGAAGCAACTAAGGCCTTTGAACATCTTAAAGAGGAAATGTGCCTAGCACCGGTCTTAGCTATGCCAGACTTCACAAAAACCTTTATTATGGAATGTGATGCCTCAGGAAATGGAATTGGTGTTGTTTTAATGCAAGAAGGAAGACCCATTTATTTTGAAAGTTGTCCAATCAAAGGAAAGTATTTACAGAAATTTATTTATGAGAATGAAATGTTAGCAATAGTACATGTACTAAATAAATGGAAACCTTACCTAATGGAAAGACACTTCAAGGTAAAAATTGATCATGAGAGTCTTAAACACTTTTTGGAACAAAGACTATCTTCGGAAGAGCAGCAAAAATGGGTCACAAAGATGTTGGGTTATGAATTTGAAATCATATACAGAAAAGGGAAGCTAAATGTTCTTGCAGATGCACTCTCAAGAAAGAATGAAGAGGTGGAATCATTGCTTTGTGTCATTTCTATTATCCAACCAAATTGGATAACCGAAGCAAGGGATGAATGGAAGAAGGACGAATAAGTGTGGACACTCATTCAAAAGTTGCAGCACGATCCTAGTACATCTAATACATTTAGTTCGAAAAATGATTCCTTATGTTACAAAGATTGCTTATATCTTTGTAAGAATTCCCAACTAAAACAAAAGATTCTTTTGGAATTTCACACTTCTCCTTTAGGAGGACACTCGGGATTTTTAAAAACTTACCATAGGGTGAAGAAATATTTTTTTTGGGATGGCCTTAAATCTGATATTCAAAAGTTTGTGGTGGAATGTTTGGTTTTCCAGCAAAATAAAGTTGAGACAATTAAGACATTGGGACTTCTACAACCTTTATCCATTCCAAGTCAACGTTGGGAGGATATTTCAATGGATTTTATCATAGGTTTACTGATGTACAAAGGAAAGAGTGTCCTCCTGGTGGTAGTTGATAGAATTACCAAGTATGCACACTTTTGTGCATTATCTCATCCATTTAAAGAAAGTGCAGTTGCTACTACATTTATGGAAAAAATTAAAAAGCTACATGGATACCCAAATATTGTTGTAAGTGACAGAGATCCCATTTTTACTGGAAATTTTTGGATGGAATTATTTTCTTGTTTGGGTACTCAACTAGCTCATAGCTCATCTTATCATCCTCAATCCGATGGTCAAATTGAGATAGTGAATAAATGTTTGGAAGGATATCTTAGTTTTTTTGTATATGATAAACAAACACAATGGGTCAAGTGGTTACCTCTTGCTGAATGGTGGTATATCACTTCGTTCCATACTGCAGAAAAAATGACCCCATTTATGGCACTTTATGGATATCATCCACCGTCCATCACATCATCTTTAAGAGAAAATTCTAAGGTTCAAGCAGTGGAAGATCACATCGAGCATCAAAAAGAAGTTCTCCAACTCTTAAAGTATAACCTAAATTTGGCACAAAATAGAAGGAAACAACATGCAGATCAACATCGCGGCGAGAGAAGTTTTGATGTAGGAGGATGGGTATTTTTACGGCTAAAATCATACAAACTAAGGTCCCTCAAGCAAGCTAAGAAGGATAATAAATTATTGACAAAGTACTATGGTCCTTACAAGGTGTTGCAAAATATTGGTACTATGGCATACAAATTAGAGCTTCCTACTTCTTCGCGAGTGCATCCAATTTTCCATGTTACATGATTAAAGAAGGTTATAGGTGAATAGCTTCCAGTTCAAAAAATATTTCCAAAACTTGATGAGGAAGGAAAAATAATATTGGAACATGAAGGAGTCACGGAAAAAAGAACTCGACAGCTACAAAATCGATCAATTTCAGAGTATCTAATTAAGTGGAAGAACTTACCCACGTCTCAAGATTCAACATGAGAGGATGAGAATTTTATACATAAGCACCCAGAGCTACTCAAGTGCTAAGGACAACACTTTTTTGAGGGAGAGGGGCATGTTAGGTCCCTATATTACTAGTGCAGTCCCTTATTGTTATTGTTGTACCCCTGTAACCCCAGTATTGTTATTATTGTGCCCTTACATTATTATTGTTAGGATGACTAGGATTATATTGTGACCCCATGGACTCCTATATATTAAAGGAGGTTTTGTCATTTGTATCATCCAATAATTGCTCATTTATGTAATGTAAAGGAGGTTTCCTCCTCGAAGTGGCTTATTTCTAAGGCGTTGATCTCACTTTTCTTCTATTTTTGGAGTTGGTTTCATAACAAATTCTGCCTTTTCTTTTGTTTCACCATTATAACTTGGGGGTTTTATTTTTTTGAAATCTCCCTGTAACTCAACCTTCCTTTCCTTCACTTTCTTGTGTTCACCACTATCAGCTGTGTCATGACCTGAATCTTTTTCTTGTGATCTTCAATTTCCTTCAGACTCTTGAGTCTGGCTGCCTTCTAGTTTTTTGTCCTCTCTTCTTCTATGGGATTATGCCTAATTGCCATTATCCAAAATAGGTTTTAAGTTCCGATGATTCTATTTATCTGTAAAACTCTTTATGATACATTCTTGTTCACGTATCAATCTTTCATTCTCGACTTGAATATTTGTCATTTTAGCTCTTAGTTGTTTCCAGTTTCCATCAAGATTGTCGTTGTCTTGTGGGTTTCATTTTCCAACCACTAGTAGAAAATGATGAAATTAATGACTAGGTGACTAAAAAAGTTAGTCACCACAATTGTTTCAAGTGAAAAACTACTAAATTTGAGAAATTTTAAGTGACCGAACTAAAAATGACTAACTTAAATGACTAATTTAGTCCAGGGATAAAATATACGACTAGATAATAAGTGACTAAACCAAAAGTGACTAACTTAAATGACTAATTTAATCTAGGGATAAAATATACGACTAGATAATAAATGACTAAAGTAAAAGTGACTAACTTAAATAACTAATTTAGTCTAGGATTAAAATATATGACTAGATAATAAGTGACAGAATTAATAATGATTAATGCAAATGACTATTATAGTCCAAGAATAAAAATATGACCAAATATCAAGTACAAAAAGTATATGAATTAGTCATTTATGTTAGTAATTTTTAATCGTATCACTCCATAAATGAAAATTTGCAATTTTGATACCGAAGTGTTACATTTCACTAAACGAGTCTCTGAATCCATTTGTAGTGTTAATATTTAGAGACAAAGGGGTATTTGAGTCCATCTACAGTGTTAAAATTCGGAATACTCTTTTGTCTGTAAAGTTTAACACTGCAGATGGATTCATCTATAATTAACATAAATAATGCATGTATCATATATCTACTCTACACTAATGCCCTCATTATAGTTTTAGTAAAGGTAATATTTAGATAGTCAAATTAATATGTATATTTATATTTCTTTGGCCATAAATTTTAATCTTTAAACTTCATTGATTTATGTTAAAAGTGTGACTCTTGTTTTAAATCTAAGGTCAAATCTTCATATTTACATTTAATCAATAGATAAACATAACATTTCTTTTTGTAAGTCGATATTCATTCATATGGTGAAAAACATGTACAACCAACAAAGAAAAAAACAGGTGGTCTCACCCCAACTAGGTTTGTTGACCAATGTTTGCAACAAGTGACAAAAATACAAAAATGAGGCTAAGGACAACATCCATAAATGAGAGGGTCAAAGACACCAAAATACATGTAATACATAAAAAACACATGAGAGCATACTAGTCATCCGATGTAATGGAAGCTAGGTTTTCCAGGGTTGTTCCTAGAGGGGGTGGTGGACAGAAGTTGCAATGGATGTGCCCTTCGAAGTGTGCGAGCCAAGTGTCCAACTTTTCCACTTTTTCTACAAGGTGGTTTTGGCCTTGCTAGACCACCACCTGCAATACTCGCTCCCTAACCTAGAACTGGAAGTAGTGCATCCTATCCAAAGTTGCCATAAACTCAACATGCTCCTCCCTACGAACCCATTCCGCTGCATCCACTTGATCTATCAGAGTTTGAATTAGGTCCCGATGGTTTTCTAGAAAACAATGTTGAATTTATCGTGGGCCAGGAGCTACACGCCTACAAGTTCCCCATTTAGCTGTTCCTCCTTGCTTTCCACCACCCTGATGCTGCATTTGTTGTGACCTTACACTTCCACCACCACGGGAGGCTTGTTTTCCTCCACCACGACCGCCTCACATTCCCACACCAACAAGCTGGGAGTGACTGACGGTCTTACCACCTCGATGCGCTCCTACCACCACTATTTCCATATCATCTAAGCTAATAGATCCTTGCTTGGCTGGGGTGAGGATTTCCCGCACCACTAGGATGGTCATATTGTGATAAAACTAGGAGGGCCAACTCCAACTGTTATCCAATTTCAGTCTACTGGAACTTTCCCCTACCACCACACCCAAAAACCAGATCTCTCTTCACCCTTAAATTTCCTCAGGAAACCACACATTATGTCCCAGCTACCATCTTTCCACCAGTTGGGAAACTCGGCAAGAACCCGAACAACTAGAGAAGGAGAAGGTGGGAGGAACACACCCCAGGCTAACGCTTCCCAAGAAGCTTCACACAACCCACACTAGGATATTGACTCTATGTATTCCAAAAGGGCGACTCTCCTGACACCACTAGACACCAAGAACCACCCACCAAACCACCATGCACACCAATTTCCAAACCAGGCACCAAAAATGGAGAATTCCACACAGAAGCACTGCCACCCCCAACGATACCTCCTTCAATACCACCTTCCTGCTCCTCTATCAGACCAACAACCCGCACATACTGAAAACCACAAAAGACCAAAATAACAAGTTCCCCCATTGACATGTCATAGTGTTCAAGATTCCTATTTACTAAGCATTCAAATGAAAATAAAGTGGAAAACGTGAGCGAGGGAGGATTTTCTTAACGTCCTTGGCACCTATAGCTGCTACATATATCTATCTACATTTTGGGTCATCCCTGACAATAGAAGGAGTCATGAGAAAATATATAGAAAAGGAGGTTCTATGAAACGTTGTGGCAGGTGTTCGACATGTTCGAGATTTCTATTTACTAGGCATTCAAATGAAAAAAAAGTGGAAAACGTGAGCGAGGGAGGAATTTTTTGATGTCCTCGGTGCCTATTGTTGCTATAAATATCTATCTACATTTGTGGTTGTCCCTGGTAATAAAAGAAGTCAGGAAAAAGAGATAGAAAAGGAGGTTTATGAAAAGTGGTGGTAGGTGTTCATGAATGGATCGTGACAAGAAGTCCAAAACCCAAGTCCATCCCAATGATAATGGAGATGTGAACCCCAACTCCATAGGTATGCTCATTCTCATTCTTCTAGTTATCCTTCTATCTTTCATTTATTTCTACATCTGCTTGTTTCTATTAGTAAGGCCTCCTTGATTGGCAGTTGATTGAGTAGAGAAGTTGTGCATGCAAGAGGGATAGATCAGCAACACTTATTATCATTCTCTCCATGTTTCTTTTTAGGGTAAGTGACAAGTGTCGAATGTTGCAATAAATTCTATGTTCTTCCTTTTGTGGGTGTGTATCAATAATTTTTTAAGGTTTCATTTCAACTCTTCCTAAGATGTGGGGTGCCATCACTTGTGGGAGAAATGGCTTGGAAGGATGCATCACACTTAGTTTTTGGTTAACCCATAAATTGCACCTCGCCCAAACCTCTTATTTATTCCTGTGAAGAAGTGAATCTTGATGGTTGGCCTAATGACATGCCACCATATTCACTAGATAAACATGGTCCCATTGAAATTTTTTACTTATTTTGTTAGCTATGATCTACCATTTCAAAATTGTATCATGTTCCCCACCTCTATTATGACTACTTGGGCACACTAGTACCCTTGAGTTTATGCAACTATGTGGTAAAATTATGGATGCTAGTTTTTGAGTTATGTTGTCAGTAAGGGTAATTGATGAACCATGTGTCCCTCACTTTTAGATTTGCTTGATTGACAATGAAATGTGAAACTTTATCAAGGGAATTTAAGTGAAGGCCTTTATATTATAGATGGAATTATTACATTAGATCGAAATTGGGCTTTTTTATTATCCACATAAGTTCTAATTTTCTCATCAATATTAGACTTATTTTAGAATTCATTTGAAGTATATATCATTGGTTTGATTTTTCTTCATGCACATATGTACAAATGTCAAAAAGCGATGACAGTGAGAAGTAACTTCATAAAATAGACTAACTCTGCATCCAAATTCAATTATTTCTTAGCTATTGAATTTTTCTTTATCATCACTTATGATAATGAGAAGTAACTACATATGATAGGATGCAAAGTTATCCCTCAAACCAATGTAGAGATGCAATTATTTATTGGGTGTTGAATTCTTATTTATCATCACTTACAATAACTGATGCTATATTTGGAATTTCTTAAGGAAAAATATCTTCACTTCCATAACTCGTAGGACTGCTCAAAATATTTTCACTTCCATCAATGACGATCCCTTTCAATATCAATGTTTTATGCATTCCTCCAATAAAATCTTCATAGTATCTATCTCTTGTTTCCCTTAGAAAGACATACATATTAGCTATATCCAAGCCCCATAGAACATACAAATACCTACAAGCACCGAATCTAATTTTCAGTAATATGGATCTTGCTCAACAAGAATTTATTGCATGGGCACCGTTGAGCCAAAAATACTAGATGTAGTTTCCAAAAGACTAAAATCGTAAAATTAAATAATTTCATAGTCTAAATGTCATTATAGTAGTGAACTTGAGGTTGCCAATCTATTTTGCATTTCTCACCTTTAACCAAATCCTTAAGATATCAAATATGAAAGCTCAATATTCAAAATAGTTGGTCTTAGTATTGATTGGAATTGTTGGGTTTATGATGAGTTTGTGGTAGTTTAGTATAATTCCATTTGACATGACCTAGAACTTAATTTTTTTGGTTGGGTTTATTTAGTTCTTCCTTGGCTTTGTTTTTTTTTTTTGTTAGTTATATCTTTTTTGTTTTTGTTAAATTTTTTTAAATTAGACACTAGTAAGACTACATCACGGTCCAAGATTAACACCCAAATAAAAAAAAGGAATTGAACCGATCACTTAACATCTACCAATATTCAACACAAAAATTTTATTTTGAGTGGCGGAAATAGTTAGCACTTCGAATTTTTGCGATTTTTTTATTTTGAGTGGCGGGAAGCATCATATAGGTTTCTAAGGGATAGAAATGAAATTTTAATCTTTTCACTTTAAAGAATAAGAATTGGGTCCTCGAAAACACCTTATGACTACACGAAGGCATCATAATTAAGAAATACGAGATGAGTGGGATCAATCCTCTCGCCTCAATCTAAATGGAAGGATATCTACTAGGGTGGTGCTACGCGAAATCTTGTCGCCCGACGCAGTCCATCTCCCATCACTCGTTATCAGCCAGTGACGCCTCTCGGCTCCGACCCCAAGGGAAAGGGAAAGGGAGTTGGATCTACTGTTTTTGGTTTAGTGTGAAGAAGAAATAGGCACGACTACCAATCTGCAATGCCTCGAATTTTTGGGTGGCATTGTATGAGTTTCTAAGGGATAGGAACGAAACTTAACCCTTTCACTGCATGAGTCCCCTTTTATTTTTCTGGTTGAGCTACATTATTTTACTATCTGAGACATACATTTACAAGTTCTCAGTTCTGGTTGGAGTTGTTGGGTCGCATCTACCTGAGCTTGAGGGCCGATATTCCACATTCCATCTACTGGACCAATATGCTAAGAAGGGTTGAGTAATCGTATTGATTAGCATGAGTTTCCTAACCGTATAACAGTTTTTGTTCACCCTTGGAATGACCAAGAAAATTACTCTCTGAAGGCTGCGTATAAGCTAAATGAGTCTGAGTTTACACTATCCAGAGGTCTTGGCATCACTAACTCATGTATTTTCTGCTGCTCACTAAGGGAAACATGAGTTCCTTATCTCTGGTATGGGTGAATGCAAACATCTAGGCACAAAATGAACTTCTGGACTCTTCATTGCATGTGAGACAATCATCTGGCAACCAGCAAAAGGAACACACCAGTCCCAGGTTTCTATACTCAATGTCCCTTATTTACATGTGTTTATTGACAGCATAAAATATTGGTAGTCTTCTGGTTGTAGTGGATATCATTTTGGGAATTAATATGAGTATTCATTTCTCCTATTTCTGAGTTATATTTGGCAGTCCTGTGTGAATCTTATGCTTGGAATATGTCAGTTTGAACTTTGGGTGGTTTATTTTCGGCGCATGTCATTTAATATGAGTATCTCCTAAATTATAATTGTTAGTAAAACGCCTACAGCACTACCCATAAAAAATGTTTGACATAGATATGAAAAAAAAATTCACATAAACCCAGAAAGCTATTGCAAGGAATTTTACAACCAGGGTGATGGTGGGGCTGATAGTGCACCTAGACAAATTGTTTGACATAGATATGAATGAAAATTTCACATAAACCCAGAAATCTATGGCAAGGAATTTTACAACTAGCACGATGGTGGGGCTAATAGTGCATTGAATCTAGACTGTACATTGGGCACATTGAGTAGGAATACTGGCATAGGTTCGTCTAACCCTTGTCATGATATGGACATTGAAGTTTCCAACCTCTGCTGCATTTCTTGAGTTTACCCAAATGGTCATCATATCAGATATTGGAACTAAGACCTATGCAATCTCTAGCTTCACAATAGCTGGGTTCAGTACTGATTGAACCTAGTGTGTGCTAGGTTAATATTCCCCCTTTACCAAACCTAGAAATATTTTTTTTTTATTGGGCTAATTCTGCTATATTTCTTATTTATTATCTATTTTATAATATTTCCTCTTGACTAGATCTCGAATCAAGCTACATTGTGGAAGCCAGGTGGAGATGGGTTAACTCATTCAAACCGTGTGTGATGGTGCATTGTATACATTGAATATGGACACATTCATGTTGAGATTGCCAATGCTCGGTGCATTTCTTGAGAACCCAAATGCTCAACATATTAATATTACAACTTAGACATATGCAAAAATCAAGCTTTATAATTGCCCGGTTTGATAGCCAGAAGTAGGTTTGATATACCTCCCATGTATGGTATTGAATGCAAAATAACTACACAAACCTATTAAATGTCAATAATGAACTTAACTTTGAATTATGCCAAAGTAATAACCATGCACAATAGCACTTAGAAGAAACATATACTTTGGGAAAGTGCATAAATATGTGTATGTTGATAAGTGGGAAATGAATTCACCCAAGTATATTTAATTCTCTTTTCTCAAATATTCACAAGTTATATATGGTGTCAAAGAAAAACTGGGTAGGTTTATGACTATAAGTAGACAAGCACACCAATGCCGAAGTCATATGGTAATTGTTATATATTTTCTGCTCCGACTCTAAGCTATATCTTGCTCTTCAGCAACATTAAAAAACATATCTAATTTTTACAGTCATACAGTTCTAGAATTTTGGAATAATTTCCCACCACACATTACTGGATTTTTTAGCATTGGGGATTTGACAAAATTGGTTTGAATTTTTTTTCACAAAAAGGCTTTACTCCTTGTTGTTTATGAACTCTTCATCAAGGTTGAATTGACCTTATTGTGCAAAGCATCAATTTCTTCCTTAGATAATTGCATCCTTGATCTGTAGCTACTGATGACTGCAACTGTTTACCTGCAGTTCTTTGAAATGAAACACCATGATGCTATTAAGGCTCTTAATATCTATAGGTGAGCTGGTAAACAGGTATAGCTGGAAATCTACTATTCCAGAAGTGTTGTAATTGATGTCTTTAGTTTCAAATCCTATCAAAATAGTGCATATACCTGTACTTTTTTGTTTTTTAAGGATGATTGTGATCCAACATTACTTCTTTCCAAAAACAAATGCTTTAGTGACATTCCCTCTTAACATGTTTGAAGTTTTATCATTAATTACTTCCTCTCATGATGCATATACATACTTTCTTATTGATTTCCAAATGTTTAGTTTATGGAAACAATTTTTGTGGCATCATTTCTACTGGATTCATTAATTCATTAGATGATGTGATGTCTCATTGAGTCATTACATATTAGGAGAAGAGGAGTACATTGCAACATCTTGACTTGCAATTTCCTTAGTAGGACAAATGAAAAGAACAAGAATAGGTGGTATTTTATGATCTTGGAGGATTTGTGACTTGACTATAACCTCAATAGAAAGAAACAATATTGCTACTATCACTACCTTTCTTTGTGTTTGTCAATTGAGCCATCTGCTTTGCACTTTTCCCTGAAGACCCATTTAACCATTTGCACTTTTTCCTTTTGGCATATCCTCAAGTTCCAGTGTTTCATTTCTTTGTATGGAATCACATTCCACCTCTGTTACTTTGTCCCATTCTTCTTTCCATGTGCATTGAATGACATTCTACCAGAACTGTGGTGAATTTTTTATCAAAGACATATATAACTGTTGTAAAGCATACTGCTACAATCTTCTTGATTTCTTGCTTCCTTTATTGCTTTTAGGTAGTTCCTGTAGCTTCTGAGCCATCTAATGTTCACAAATGTTGTTTTAGAATATTATTGGGCATTGATGATGTTCTCACTGCTAGCATTCCAGAATCTTCTTGGGATTTGATGATGTCCTCACTATTAACATTCCAAAATCTTCTTCGGCTTTGGTCATGTCCTTAGTACTAGCTTTGACATCATTGACTTCATTATCATTGGATTCTTGATTGCTTCTTTGTTCCAGACTTGGAATGCTTTCTTTTTCTACCTTTTTACCTCTTTCTTCAATAGGCCATGGCACTTCAATTTCATTTGAATTACCTTGGATATAGTCATCCTCAAATATAACATCTCTGTTGAGTGTATCTTTTTCCAAATAAAAAATTTGATATCCCATAGACTCTCCATTGTACCCTATCAAAAAGACTTCTAACCTTTATCCTCGCGCTTATGCACTTTTTTGAGAAACAAGTACAAAAAATTTGCAAAGAAACACTTTAGGATGACTCTCCCCTAGTTTATCATCACTTCATGCTTCTTTAGGTGTAATATTCCTTGCAATTTTCATTGTATTTCTTTCAACAAAATACACTGGTGTACTAATTGCTTCAACTTAAAAATTATTTGATAGATTTTACCTTTTATCATTCTCCTCGCCATCTCTACATCTATCCTTCCTTTGCAACGTTTCTTTCTTTGTGAATGTCATGAGACTTGTAATACCTATAAAATATTGAAATGATGGTGTAATATTTAATTGTGGCCTCTTACCAACCTTACATGTAATCAAGGCTATAAGTCTACACATTTGCAACCACAACATTTTATTGTATTTTTTTGAATATATACTATTTTAGGCTAAGGCCAACGTAGTCAGCTTCCTTGGAGCTAGCACCCCACTAGCCATATCTACATCTATCCTCAATTTGTCAAGATGTCCTCACTATTAACATTCCAAGATCTTCTTTGGCTTTGGTGAGTTCCTTAGTACTAGCTTTGTCATCATTATTTTCATCACAAATTCTTTTGTCATGAGCTAAGTGTTGTCTTATGTGATTCTTTAGCTTATGGGCACCTATATCTCATGTTTCTCATGTTCATGGGTTCATCTTCTCTCCTCTTTGTGTTTATGCTTTTTTGGTTGTTTACATTCAATCCTTGTTTTTCTCTTGTAATCTCAACATGGTATCAGAGTAGGTGTGAACTTGCCTCTTTGGACTATCTCATTTCTTCAAGGGTTTTCTAAAATTTTTCCTCGGGTTTCACCCATGTTCAATGGCACACTGCAATGCTGATTCAGAAGTGGTTCAAAATCATCTTTTCTAAGGTTTCTTCCTTTTAGAGCTTCCAAGTAAGGCTCAATTTTTACTATTTTGATCAAGGGAATTGCTTAGTGGTGGAATTTTTTGGGTTAATTAGTCGATTTGTTAGACTAATGGCCAATGACATTTCCCCAAGGGTTGCAAGACTAGGGTTTTTAGATCATCTTCATTTTAGAGTTTCGAACCCTTCTTTCATGCACACCTTCGTAGGTGTATGCAAGGGATCTCTTAACCCCTTTTATCTTTAAATTTATACTTTTCCCTAATCAAAGTGGCTAGTTATTCATGGGTAGATTTTATTTAGGATGCTATTAACACACATTTATATGCACATATTTTACTGCACTATGCATGTTGGGCTCTACCCATTTCAGGATATGATGATTTGGTTCATTCATCATTAGAGGCTTTCCTTATTTTTTAGGAAATTGTTGTTTTATAGTGGATTCCATGGTTGATGATGTGAGGCATATGTAGAAAAATTTAACTAGCTGGAAACCTTCATAGTTTTAAGTTTTTGCTCAAATATATTTCCGACAATACCAAACTACAAGGTCTGATATACTTGAATTAAATAGAAGGCTCTAAAATATTAGTGTTACACAACCTATTAGCTTTGTAACCTATCATATTTTATATGCTCAAACAACCCTGCCCTGTGTCGGGCATTGTTAAGCTTTGCACTGATTGATATGAACCTAATTTTGTCATCTATGGGTCTTATTCCTTTTTTTCTTGAAAGAAAATGTGTTATTAACTTATATATATATATATATATATATATATATATATATATATGACATTCCCAACTCATTCATTCCAAACTTGTTGAAAATTTGTTTGATTGTGATTGTGCAAAAGCAATTTTTTTAGGACCAAAGTAAATCGATCGTATAGTGCCCTGAAGCAATTGTTAATTTTTTTAAGGATTGAAAAAGGGTCATATAGATCAATTTGTATGTTGTATAGGGGTTGAATAAATGATCCATAAGTGACAAGTCTGTGTCAGTCATGGAAAAACCAGAGTGGTTGAAATAAGGGTCAAACCCTTCTTCTAATAGGAAAAGAAAACTGTGCGAAGAAGGGGTGGCCAACATTTCGGTTGGTAGAAAAGGATGTACTGGTATCACCTCAAAGAAACACAAAGTTTTGAGTGTATTTTTCCAGGAGAAGGTATGGTCAACAGTCGTTGGTGGAATAAATGTGGCTTGCATGGTCAACAGTCATTGGTGGAAGAAATGTGGCCTGCATGGTCAACAGTCGTTGGTGGAAGAAATGTGGCCTGCATGGTCAACAGTCGTTGGTGGAAGAAATGTAGCCTGCATGGTCAACAGTCGTTGGTGGAAGAAATGTGGCGTTCATGCAATTCTGCACTCAAAAAAAACAAAACCACAAGAATCATAAGGTGGCAACTCACTAAGAAGGAAGCAACATGGGCTAGACTAGTCGACACCACTCAACTGTTGAGAAGTCGCGAGGGAAAAGACACACAAATGACCGATAGAAGGGAAATTGTTAGCATAGTTTGTGGATGGAGGAGTGCTATTAGAGCCAGCTAGACCTGTGTTAGTGCAGGTTTAGTAGCCACCACACGTGGTCGAGTAGCCTAGTTGAAGCCACAGTGACGGGCCTTTAGGCACAATCCAACCGAGAATTGGAGCAACTGCAGTTGACAAGTGGGGAAGCACATAGATCGTAGTCATAGGTAAGCAGGTGGGATGTTGGGTCAGGTGTAGGAGCCTGCATCAAACTTCCCGCACCTACATCCAAAATAGTTTTGCCTTCAAAATGGTGCATGTTCTCAAATATAGTTGTTTAATAAGCATACATCCTCACGTGTCACATTTGGGAAAATAGTTGTAGGGAATCTCCACAATTCCCTCGCTGCCCATGTCTTTCCTTGTACCAAATCACTAACATTCATGCATAGCCTTTACTAAATAGAATTTATTTTCTCTCTTCAACATCTCATAATTGTAATGAACAATTGCCTCAAGATGTTGATTATCAACGAACTTTTCCTCACGAGAAGGTGTCTTATCTTGAGGAGCAATTTTCTCATCAACCGACCATTTTGAGGGAATTTATAAAGAGGATGATAGAATAAATTTAAGAGAGATAGTTAAATATGACTTCATATTTCCCTAGTTTTACAGGGGAGGTGGGTAATGAGGCATTGATGGATCAAATATAAAAGGAAGAATTACAAACAATTTTTCATTGTTTCCAAAAGTATAAGAATCCTCAGTCACTTTGCAGGACAATAGAATTCTTCTAGTGGTTCTATGAATTCCTTCAAACAAACCAAGAATTGATGACAAATTAAAATACACAAGCAGGATTTGGGAGCTTTTAATTCAACATTTCTGGCTTTAATCCCAAAAATTAGACAAGAATGAGATGATTTCAAATCCATATCACTATGTAATTGCATCTAGAAAATCATTGCAAAAATTATTGCATGTAGGGTCAAAATCCACTAAGTTGATTCCATGTCTTTAGAACAATTTTTCATCCTTCCTAGGAAACAAATCCATTACGAAATAGGAGTAGCCCAGGAAGTAATTTATAACATCAAACCAAAAAATTACAAGAAATGTTAGTGAGTTTGTCTTTCCAAGGCATATGATAGAGAAAATTGGCTTTATTTAGGGCTACTCATTCATATACAGTTCAATGTGCAATTGGTTAACCGAATAACGAACTATCTTTCCTCAATATCTTTGCAATTCTAATTAATGGCTCAGCCTATTCTTCTATCATGCCTACAATAGACCATGGGTGGGTATGACTAATGGCTCCTTTGATATTTTTTAATGTAGAGTAGGTGGTTTCAACAGAGTTATAACAGATTCCAAAAGAACCATAAGCTTGAAAACTATACAAATACGAATTACCCTAAACTTGACATATTTTCTCTTTGTTGATCAAGTTTTTATTTTGGATGATAGGACCAAGGCAGATGCAATTATGTTGAAGGACCCCACCCTTGAGGAACTAAAATTCCTACCTTAAAAACTACTAGTTCAAGTACTCTATAGAGATCACTTCCATTACATACTTTCTTCCCATTTACAACTGTAATGATGTCTCCCAAGACAGGCTAACCATAAGCATCTCATTTTTTTGTTTTCAGTCCAGCTTTTCCAGCTGGTCCATCTACAGGACCATCAAGCACTAGAACTCTAGTGACACTCATTTGCTCAACAGACTCATCCAGTGCAAATTTAGTACCCAAAATGGGTCAAGTAATTTTCCAAAAATTTACTAACTGATCAACATTGAAACTTACAGATCTACTGGAATTCAAAAACACACACCAGGTGATGCTCCTGATGGAGAGTACATAGAAGTGTTTATGCCAATCAAATTTCCTGAACTATCAAGAAGAGGACCTCCAATAGTCCTTTACCATCTGTGTGAATCACATTGTGTATTGGATGGCCAGTTGCAGCTAAACTTATCTACCTAGAAAGCCCACTAATGATAACAGTCATCAAGGTGTGATCCAGATTCCAAACCAAATGGATTCCCAATTGCATACACTTTTTTTCCTACAAAAAGATTTGCAGAAATTTCAACTGCCATGGGTATCAATTTATCTTTTGGCGCATTCATCCATAGCACTGCACAATCATTATCTTGATCATCTCCAACTACCTCTATGTCATGTGTTGACTGAACACCAATAGTTACTATCAAATATAACAAGAAATTCATGTCCTGATATGCTTTAGAAATATCTAAAACTGTCTATAATAGTGCTCACTTACCACTTGTAGATTTCATGAATCAGTTTGGAAAGGGTCTCATTAGTAAGATCCAAGATAAGCAGGTGGGAGAGCTTTAATTCTAACTGTAAGTTTATTTCAAAATAACACACGAAAATGCACCAAAATGCATGTCTAGACTCTTTATAAGTTATAACTACTCATCTAAGCAGCATGCCTCAAAAATGCTTATGCAATTTGAGATATTTCATCAAAAGGTTGATTGCCAACATCATCTCTACTTTAAGTAGATATTGTTGGATGAAAGAGAAGTTTGTTAGAATTGATACTAAAGTAATAGGGTTGGTTCCTCCATTTGATGCATTGTCCCATGTGTAATATGTCTTTGGAACTTCTGTTGTTGTGTTGATATATAGAGATGATTGTGGTTCTTCATGTTGTTCTTCTAGAGCTGGAGACAAGGTTGAATTTTTATCATAAATACCCGTGGTTTCAATATTTTATGTGTTTCTTCCATCATCACTTTCATGTTCCACACCTTTGTTCTCTGTTATTGCATCAGTACATGGAGCTCTACTGGATTCTTTATCCTGTTCTACCTTTCCTACCATCAAGTCTATTGTATGTGCATCATCTCCTTCCAAATCTATTAATGTAGTCATGTTAGATTCTTCATGATGCTTTTCTGTTTGTACTGCAGTTTTTTCATCTGACATGGGAAGGTTTTCAACAATTTATTTTACTGCCCTGGCAGTGGAAGTTGGATCTGTGTCTTCAACTGTTGGACATTGGGTTCAACTCTCCCCGTGTGTTTCGCTACATGGACTAACCGCCTCTCGTGGATCCTAACTCTAGCGATTGTAGCGGAGACTAAAACCTGCAGTTTTTGGTCTAACGATAATTGTGATTACAACAATTGATATCAGAGAGACATGTCTTGAGTTTGAAACTCACCCAGCTCGCGTTTCAGGGGGGGATTGTTGGACATTGGGTTCAACTCTCCCCGTGTGCTTCGCTACATGGACTAACCACCTCTCATGGATCCTAACTCTAGTGATTATAGAGGAGACTAAAACCTGCAGGTTTTGGTCTAACGACAATCGTGATTCCAACATTCAACATGTTCTTCCATAGCTGCAGGTGAGTGGAACTGATGTTCGTCAACATATTTACTTGCCAGTTCTTCTGCTTTTTCCACTTTATTTCTTTTAACCTCTATCACGTTCCCCTCATATACTCCACTAATGGAATGAACATCCATCTCTATTTTTCTTTCAGAATTAACTGTGTATGAGTGTTTATGCAGTTCTTCAAAAACTACAGTCGGATCTGATGCTGATTCATTGTCTAGTGTGTTAATGGTCTTTGGAAGTTCTGTTATTGCATTGATATATGGGGATACCTTTGATTCTTCATGTTTTTCTTCTAGAGTTGGACATAACGATGAAGGTTTCTTGTCAGCTCCTGTGGATTGAGTTTTTTTTGCATTTTCCCCATTATCAATTTCATGTTCCACCCTTTTGTCCTCTGTTATTGCATCAATAGTTGGATCTCTGCCATATTATTTATCCAGTTCTGCCATTTCTAGCATCATGTCTGTTGTATGTGCATCAATTCTTATTATTGGAGTTATGTCAGTCTCTTTGTGATGATTTTATATTTGTACTGCTATTGTAGTCTCATCCATCATGGGAAGGCTCTCAGTAATTTCATTTACTACATGGGTAGCTCGAGCCAGATCTGATTCAACATTTTCTTCCATAACTGTAGATGAGCATGGCTTTTGTCTGTCAACGTATTTACTTGTAGGTTCTTCTACTTTTTCCACTTTATTTCTTTTAGCTTCCACCCCCCCCACCCCCCTCAGCTACTTCATTTATGGTTGTAATATCTACTTCTATTTTCATTTCAGAAGCTATTATGTCAGAGTATTTATCAAGTGCTTTGGGAGCTATCGTTAGGTCTTCTTCTGATGCAATATCCTGTGTGTGAATGGTCTTTGGAATTTCTATTCCTACATGGATATATGGATATGCCTTGGGTTCTTCATGTTTTCCTTCTAGAGTAGGATATGAGGTCAAAGGTTTTTCATCCACACTTATGGTTTTGGTCTTTTCTACATTTTTCGCATTATCCTTTTTCATGTTTTATATCTGTGTCCTCTGCTACCCTGTCAATGTGAAAATCATTGGCCTCACTTGCTGCATTACTGAGCAGAGCATCTTCCTCAGCTCTCACATTTGCATATGGAACTCTACTGGATTCTTTGTGCTTTTCATTTGTCGTTATTGGCAGATCTGTTGTTTTTGCCTCATTATCTGCTAGAAATGCCCCAACTTCTGTTACTGGAATAATAACTGGACTTCAATGTGATTCTTTTGTTTGGTATACCAAAGATGGATATGAAATTGTTTTCTATTGGTTAATGCTTCTGCTTTCTGGTTCCTTTATATCTTGAACACCCATTATGTGTGTTCCATTAATAGTGGCAAGGCTCGTAACAACTTCTGACACTCGATTAGTATCTAGAGTTGGATCTATTTCTTGACCTTGTTCCTCCATAGCTCGAGGAGAGTGTGACTCTTCCTTCTTGACAGAAAGGCTTGTTGGTTCTTGTGTATTTTCCACTTTGTTACTTTCAAGTTCTATGCCTTCACCCTTTTCTACTCCATTGATAGCTATAGCATCTTCCTCTACATTTGTTTCAGTTGCTACTATGTCTGATTGATCATGAAGTTCTTTTGAAGGTATCATTGGGTCATCTTCCCGAGAATTTTCCTTCCCATGAACATTTTCAGAAGTTTGGTTTGCTGCATCGATATCTGAACAGGTCTGTGGATCTTCATGTTCTTCTTCTAAAGCTGGAGACAAAGTTGATTGTTGCTCAGCAATTATGCTTTCCGCCTTTTCTGCATTTTTGTCTGTATTCCACTCATGTTCCAAACCTTCAGCCTCTCTTGCTGCATTAATGAGTAGAGAATCTTTCTCAGTTCCATTAGGGGAATTTTGAGGTCTAAAATGGGCCTCCTAAGGAAATTATAAAATAATAGTGGAAAAAATCAAATAAGATTTAATGACATCATCAAATTTTAGAGGGAAAAATTAAAAAACTACTTTTTCAATTCATATTTTCAACTTATCTCCCAAAGTTTTTACTCAAATTTCGAGCGGGAGTACTCGTTGGATGCGGAATTTAATTCCTCATCCAAGGAGTACCCATGTTGCATACTTTTGATGGGTCCTACTACACGAAAAATGAGAAATACATAAATAAATAAAAACGTGATTACAATCACGTTTTTTATGTATTTCTCATTTTTCGTGTAGTAGAGTTCATCGAAAGTATGCAACATGGGTACTCCTTGGATGAGGAATTAAATTTTGCATCCAACGAGTACTCCCACTCGAAATTTGAGTAAAAAATTTGGGAGATATGTTGAAAATACGAGCTGAAAAAGTAGTTTTATTATTTTATTATTTTTTAATATTTGTACCTTTTTATTTAAAAAATGGTGAATCATCCCCCATGGTTGACATCATCATCTTGAATCCTATTGGTTGTTATAAAGTTTATTTTTGTTGTACATTTTTCTTAGGAGGCCCATTTTAGACCTCAAAATTCCCCTAATGTCACATTATCATCTGGAGCTCTTATGGTTTCTTTGTGGTTTTCATCTGTTGTTATTGTCAAGTCTTTTGTCTGTACCTCATTATTTGTTGGAGACATCCCAACAGATTTTTTTACTGGAATAATCACTGGTGTTCTGTGTGATTCTTTTGTTTGGTATACCAATGATGGATATGATATTGGTTCCTGCTGGAAAATGTTTCTGCTTTCTGGCTCTTTTAGATATTGAATACCACTTATATGTGTTGCAATTATATTATCAAGGCTCTCTACATTATCTCATATTCCATCAGTATCTAGAGTTGGATGTGTTTCTTGAGCTTGTACCTCGGTAGCTGGAGGAGAGTGTGACTATTCCTTGTTGACACACAAGCTTGATGGTTCTTCTGCATTTTCCACATTATTACTTTCAAGTTCCATGGCTTCATCCTTTTCTATCCCATTGATAGCTATATAGTTTTCCTCTAGTTTTGTTTTAGTCGCCGCTGTATGGGATTAGTCATGCAGTTCTAAAGATATCACTGGGTCTATTGCCCAAGTGTTTTCTTTCCTATGAACAGTCTCAGGAATTTCATTTGTTGCATTGATTTTTGAACATGTATGTGAATCTTCATGTTGTTCTTCAAAATTTGGCAACAAGGTTGATAGTTGTTCAGCATTTTTGGTTTCTGTCATTACTGTATTTTCGTCATTATTCCTTTCATGTTCCAAATTTTTAGGCTCTCTTGCTGCATCAATGAGCATAGCATCTTCCTCAGTTCTCACATTTGCATCTGGAGCTCTACTGGATTATTTGTTCTTTTCATCTGTTGTTATTGGCAGGTCTATTATTTGTGCCTCATTAATTGTTGGAAACATCCCATCAACTTCTTTTACTAGAACAATTGGACTTCTTTTTGATACTTATCTTTGGTTTACCAAAGATGGATATGAGATTGTTTCCTGTTGGTTAATGCTTCTACTATCAGGCTGTTTTAGATCTTGGCACTATGAAGTTCGGTTACTACTTGGGATATTTACAAATTGTTGTTGCAGGGACATGAAATCCATCATCTGGTTGAACACTTTTGTACTCTCCTTGATTGTAAGTTAGATATCCTACAAACCATCTAATATGGTTAGCCTCCTTTCAGGTAAGGATGGGCTTCCTTGACCCTCTATAATGATGTTTACAATTTGGGGACTGTTGTAGCTCCTGGAACAGTATCTTGGTTTGGTACCTGATGTGGATCTCATGTTTGAGTGTATGGATAGGCCCACGATTAGAAGATCATAATATGATTTAGGCAAGAAATCACCACCTCCTTTGTTTTCGTACTGCAGTAATGAAGATCAATTTGACATTCCTTTCCCAATTTTTTCCTCCAAACAACTCCTAAGGCCTCCTCAAGAGGCCCTTCAAACTGATCCACAAAATAGTCATCACTTTGACCCAATACTTGACAAACTCTTGCTCCAATTTTACTGCCCAACCACTGTGGCAACTATCACTGGTTTAGGGCATCTAACCATGAGATCTGACCCCTCCTCATTGACTTCCACATGTTTCCCTATCACGATTTAAAATTGATCCACAAGTTAGGATCCAACATCTACAAGAATGCACTAAAATACATACCTTAAGCTCACTATTTTGAGGTCTCCTTCATTGCTACAATTTAGGCCTGGTTAGGGCATCACACAGTCCATTCTTCTAGCCTTCAATTCTGCCCAGAATTTCTCTAGATGAAAGTGGCTGCCCTTTGGAAGTACCCTCCTCCTCAACGCTGCTATCCTAGGCATGAACGAACCCTAACACTACCCTACGCAACCTTGTTTAGGTTGGTTTAGGCTTGTGGCCTTCCCACAAAAAACATCTAGGGATGCAACTGTCTCTTCCAAGGGTATAAAAACCCTAACATACCCTAAAACATACATAAATTCTCTCCTCTGCCTCAGCCCTCTAGAACAACAAATCGACCTTCATAACAGTCACCAAGAGTGCCCTGAACTGCCCTCTTCTCCATGATGTCAGCCCTCTTATGCCTGTGGCCCAAAACATAAGTTTGCTTCTCCTCCCTTTGTGATGGAAATAACAAGAGTATTGAAAATATTCACAAGTGTAGGCCTCCTATAACATGAGAGGTAACAAGCCAGAGGGCCAAAATTCTCCAAGTGTAGCCTGCTTGGGTGTGGTCTTCTACTGGATTATTTCTCATGCCATATGATGGGTAACAGGGTCCACCAATCATGCATTTATTTATTGGTTGGGGATGCCCATCAGCCTGGGAGGATATGTTGTCATTTCCCTACCTAATATGTGAGATGTGCACCCACACATGGGGACACCTACCCTGACAATTACTCATACATATATACATCAAAAATGACATTTGAAAATTTCTGTAAGAGTCTAAGACTCAAGTATTCATACATAACTGTGTTAGATGAAATTATTTTATGATTTTATGTGTTCTATTTTTGTCACTGATAAATGATATAGTCCATTCTCATGTATGCATGAGATTTTTTTTATCCTTGTCTCTTTTATCTTAGATGGGACCTAGTTGCATTAAGGATGTGTCCCACCCCTAAGGGATGCATCCACTGATGGATCAATCAATGGATCTATGCTCAATGTCAGTCCCCCATGAATGGATCCGGCCACCATCATATGAAAAATGAAAGTGGGTTGGCTTAGACTTTAGTGTTTCCTTGTCCATGAGGTACAAGGCAACTATTGGGGACATCTCTTTTTCTTTTGGGATGTTACCCACATCCTAGAAAATTGGTGATGTAAATGCTCCTGAAGATGGGTAGATGTCCCTCAACTGTATTAGGAATGTGTATTTGCCACCTGTCAAAATTGGTTCCTCTTAAGTGCACTTGATGAAAAGTGGAAACAAATCTAGCATTCCCTTGGGTGTGCTAGCATGGTATACACAGGAAGGAAAGCAAGCAATGGTGTTACTATTAGAGCTGTCAGTAAATAAAAAATATTGGCAACAAATCTAAAATTAGAGTTGTCCACCTTAACTACATAAGGCCCATTGATTAAATACTTTATATCTATCAACATATGAGGCCACCTTCATTGCATAAGGCCCATTGAATAGTTAGTTAACAATCACTCATTGTAAAAAGGATCAACTTTGTTAATAAGGCCCAAAATAGCTAGTAGGCTCTCATTATAAGTGGGCCCATAGATAGATAAGATTTTCTATGGATAGTTATATATTAATTAGAAGGATATGTAATGTTTTGTCAAGAATTATGTATGTATTTGGAGAATTCCTCTTGGATGTTTGCCCCTTGAAGTGGAAAGTAAACATAGCTCTCTATTTTTTATCATCAAATAGATATTTCTTAGGGTTTATTTCTCTTTTATTTTGTGTTCTTGGGTTCTGCACTACATTTATGTGATTCTCTAAATTGTGGAGTTAATTAGACTACAAGGGTGGTGGTTCGAGTACATTCCTTCGGATTCACAAGTTGCAAATATTTTTACAAAGCCCCTAGCAAATGCAAAGTTTAAGATGTTGAGGGAGAGACTAGGTTTGTTGGAGAACACTTTCCTTGCAAAGAAAGCATTTATAGTTTTTAACTATTTCTCAACTAGCTCTCTAACACTGATGGCATATCAATAGGACTGATTTATACCATGTAATGATATGCTTCAGTAGATCCATCTTCCTAGTTTCCTATGTGCAACAAAGAGAGAGAAAAGTGATGGTTGGGCACTAATTTGTTGTGGAAGGAAAGTGGTAATGATATAGAGAGAGAGAAAGTGAGGGCACATGCATGCTTCCAATTTGCATATACCAGACTCATCCTTGTCCCAAATTTAGAACTATTGTTCAGATTTAGCATTCCAAATAGCTAGAGTTTTCGTTTACCAATTGTAGCATGTAATATCCCCAAATAGGGATAATAGAAAAATAACAATATTTCCAAAACTTGGGCATAGAAAAATCTGAAATTTTATTTTTATAAAAAAAGTTCTACACTAAACCCAGATTTATATTCAAATCACTGATCTTATTTTTCTACTAAAAGAAGTAAATTTCTAAGTATTTATGAACTTATAAAAAGTACAGCAAATCCCTTTATTTCTACCAAGAAATTCCAGAAATGAAATACAATGACTTCCTTTTAATTTTTCTAAGTTAAAACATAATTAAGTATGTACATTTAAACGCAAAGTACCTCAGACACTATTTTTTAAACCCTAGTCATATTCTTGAATGTTCAAAAATATTAGAGCTGTCATTTGTGTGAATACAATTTTTTAACAAATCTGTATATGCCCATTACTTCAACAGTTTTGACAGTAGTAGATGGTATTGGTTGCATATTGTTTAGTTTTCATTTATTATTCGTCTCATTTGATTGTACATATTTTGTAGGTTTTTGGCCATGTTTTTCTTGTAATAATGTTTTTTTACTTTTTTTCCAACTGGTGCACTTTCTGGAGGTTTCTCTGCCACAAGAACCAGCTTAGAGGCACCAAAAGTTTCAGCATTTTGGGTAGCAGTTTTAGAAAAGGAGAATAAAAGTTCTTCCAATATTTCTATGAAGAATAATGTTGCAAATATTGGTGATGCTACCAAGGTAGTTGTCAACAAGAAGAAGAAAAAGAAGATTTTTTCAGTAAGGAAAATGTTGCAGCTCCCGTTGGTGATTTATATAATGCTTATAAGGTTCAAAAGGAGAAGGAGGAAGATGTGAACCTTCTAGAACCATCCAAAGTAGTAGTCGCTGTTGTCAAGAGTAAGAATTCTTCAAAAGAGCCTAAGAAGCAAGTCCTGAAAGAAGTGGATGACTGGGAAGATGCAGCTGAGCTTTCAACTCCTATGAGTCAAGTAGCTATTTTAGTTACTAAATGTTCAGGAGATAGAAAGTACTCCAGTGATTTTTTTTTGACAATCAAGGATCAGTGCAAAGATCTACCAAATCATTTTGAAATTTGTCCAGACACTGTTGAATTACTTGGAAATTCGAAAGCACTTGTAAGTCATGTAGGAGAGGTTGATGCATTAGCAAGCACTGCAAGAGGTCTTGAAAGGCAGACGAGTGGGAATTATCTACTTGAACGTCATGGGAGAAATATGGCCAGTTTGGATGATGATAGATGGGCCAAGCTGGTGGATGCTTTTGCTGTGGTTGTGATATGTGGATGGATGCGGGTCTAAGTGGTTCCTCTTCTGTGTTTCAACTTGGCCAAATTTATAATACTGGATTTGCAAGAAATACTTGTGCAACACAAATGAGTATGAATGGCATCCTTCCTGGAGGGCCTTATGTGCAAGCACCATTTCCACAAGTTGGACTAGTGAGAAATAATTATGATGCTGATAGGTGGCAGGGTGCTTCTAGTTCGCAGAAGGGTTTGATTCCTCCTCCATAGCCTTCTCTGCCCAAAATTCATAAATTAGAGAATCGATATGAAGTGGGCAAGGTTTCTGATGAGGATCAGTTGAAAAAATAACAAATTAAATCCATCCTTAATAAATTAATGCCCCAAAACTTTGAAAAAAAAAATTAACAAGTCAAAGAAGTGAACATTGACTCTGCATCATGTCTTCATGGTATAATATCTCAAATATTTGACAAAACCTTGATGGAGCTTAATTTTTGTGAAATGTATGCAAAATTTAGTTTTCAACTTGCTGCAGGATTACCAGAATTTTATGAAGATAATGAGAAGGTTGTTTTCAAGCGAGTTCTTTTGAACAAATGTCAGGAAGAATTTGAAAAAGATGAAAGAGAAGAGGTAGAGTCTAAGAAAGAAGAAGAGGATGGTGAAAAATTCCTTTCAGTAGAAGAAATACGGAAGAAGAAGGCTGCAACACAACGATGAATGCTAGGAAATATAAGGTTTATTGGTGAGCTTTATAAAGAAAGTATGCTGACCGGAAGAATTATGCATGCATTCATAAAGAAATTAATTGGTGAATTTCAACATGCATAGGACAAAAATGTTGAAGCTTTGTGCAAACTGATGAGCACTATTGGTCATATGATTGACCATTCAAAGGCCAAGGAACATATTGATGCTTACTTTGATAGGATGAAAAAAATGTCCAATACCCAAGGGCTTCCCTCTAGGTTGAGGTTCATGTTGAAGGATCTGATTGATTTGAGGAGGAATGGATGGCAACAAAGGTGGAAATTTGAGGGCCCCAAGAAAATATAGGAAGTGCATCGGGATGTTGTGCAATAACTACATGGACAGGGAGGCCTCTCTTGAGGTACCAATATGGGACATGTAGGTCGAAGACTTGTGACACCACTTGATCATGGTGTGAGAGGACCTGCGATTCCACCTTACATGGCATGTGCACAAATGGGTTCACTTCTACATATGGGTGGGATTAAAGGGCCACAACCCCATATGGGACCACGTGACTGTGGATTCACCAGTCAAGATGCTCAGATTGTGGATTGGGCTCAATTTGAAGATCGGTCTATGCCAAGCCCTTCAACACACAGAGCTTCTGATGATGGCCACTTGACTCTTGGTCCTAAGGAGGTCTTGGAAAGGGAATAGGAGGGAGTGCTTAGCCTTTGCCATATGCTAAGAGTGCTCTAGAAGATATTCCACCATTCACATCTCTAAGTAATAGACGAATAGGTGTATGTCCGATTTCAGGTTGTAGTTCTGACCGAATGCCAGTTGATATGAGAGATGAAATTTTGACAAGGACTTATGCTGCAAAAAAACCTTTATTTGCAAAATCACGTGTCCAGGAAATAAATGTTTTGGATAATGACATAAGAGAGTTTAATAATTCATACTCATCAAGTGATAGAGGTGGGAAGACTGCAAATGTTGAATTTCAACAAGTGATAAGGTTGTGTCAATCACGGCAAAAACAAAGTGGTTGAAATAAGGATCACACCATGCTACCAATAGGAAAATAAAACTGCACGAAGAAGGGGTGGCCAACATTTCGGTTGGAAGAAAAGGATCTACTAGCATCACCTCGAAGAAGCACGTAGTTTCGAGAGTATTTTTCTAGGAGAGGTGGGAAGGTATGGTCGAAATTCGTTGGTGGAAGAATTGTGGCCTGCACGCAAGCCCGCACTCGAAAAAAACAAAACCACAAGCATAAGGTGTCAACTCACTAAGAAGGAAGCAACATGTGCTAGACTAGTCGACACCACTTAGCCATTGAGAAATCGCGAGGGAAAAGACACACAAATGATGGATAGAAGGGCAGATGTCAACATAATTATTTTGTGGATGGAGGAGTGCTATCAGAGCCAGCTAGACCTGTGTCAGCATAGGTTTAGTAGCCACCACACATGCGATCGAGTAACCTAGTTGAAGTCACAGTGACGTGCCGTCAGGCATAATATGACCGAGAATTGGAGCAACTGTAGTTAAAAAGCTAGGAAGTGCACAGATCGTAGTCATAGGTAAGTAGGTGGACTGTAGGGTCGGGTGCAGGAGCCTGCGTCAAAATTCTTGTGCCTACATCCAAAATAGTCTTGCCTTCAAAATGGTGCATGTTCTCAAGTACAGTTTTTTAATAAGCATAAATCCTCATGTGTCACATTTGGGAAAAGAGTTGTAGGGAATCTCCACAATTCTCTTACTGCCCATGTATTTCCTTGTACCAAATCACTAACATTTGTGCATAGCCTTTTCTAAATAGCCAATATTTTCTCTCTTCAACATCTCATAATTATAATGAAAAATTTCCTCAAGATGGTGTTTATCAACGAACTTTGCCTCATGAGAAGGTATCTCATCTCGAGGAGCAATTTTCTCATCAACAAACCATTTTGAGGGAATTTATAAAGAGGATGATAGAATAAATTTAAGAGAGAAAGTTAAAGATGAATTCATATTTCCCAGTTTTGTAGGTGAGGTGGGTAATGAGTCATTGATGGATCAAATATCAAAGGAAGAATTACAAAAAAAATTGCACTGTTTCCAAAAGTATAAGAACCCTTAGCCACTTCGCAGGACAATTTAATTCTTCTAGGGGTTCTCTGACTTCCTTCAAACAGAGCAACTAAGAATTGCTGACAAATTAAAATACACATGCATGATTTGGGATCTTTCAATTCAACATTTTAGGCTTTAATCCCAAAAATTAGACAAGAATGAGATGATTTTAAACCCATATCACTATATAATTGCATCTACAAAATCATTGCAAAAATTATTGCATGTAGGGTCAAAATACACTAAGTTGATTCCATGTCATTAGAACAAATTTTCATCCTTCCTGGGAAACAAATCCATTATGGAATAGGAGTAGCCCAAGAAGAAATTTATAACATCTAACCAAAAATTACAAGCAACGTTAGTGATTTTTTCTTTCCAAGGCATATGATAGAGAAAACTGGCTTTATTTAGGGCTACTCATCCATATAGGGTTCAATGTGCAATTGGTTAACTAGATAATGAATTGTCTTTCCTCAATATTTTTGCAATTCTAATTAATGGCTCAACCTATTCTTCTATCATGCCTACAAGAGAGGATGGGTAGGTATGACTAATGGCTCCTTTTCTATTTTTGACTGTAGAGTATGTGGTCTTAATAGAGTTGTAACAGAAACAAATCAGATTCAAATTTTATAGATATAAAAGATTAAAAAAAATGTCAATGTCTTTGTTTGATTGTTACTTGACTCTGTCGTGGGCAGGTTACAAGAAATTTGATTGGAAAAAGGATGGGGAAACAATGCATATCACGTCTTGGATATGGTTCATTCGTTGTTAGAGATTGCTTAGCCACTTGAGCCATCGACTTTGGAAATGTTTCTAGTAGGAATTCCTATGGTTTTTAATGTTGTGATTATTTCACCTCATGCTTATTTTGGGAAAGCAAATTTTTTAGGAATGCCAGACATGACATCGATGGGCAGGTAAACAAATCTTTTATAATTGCAATTTCCATTCCATGATATCCTCTCTTTATTGTTTGATTGTATTTTGGATGTTTCTTTTGATTTAGTTTTGTCTTTTAACTATGAAATTGAAAATACTTAGTATCATGTTCATTTAAAAAAAAAACCAAAGCTTGAAGATGAAATTAGTATTACACTATATTGATTGCAATCCTTATAGCTATTTTGTGTTAAAATATTTTCATGACTATCAGAAAATGTTACTTTTATGTTGTTATTTGAGTACAAGTTGTTTATGTACTTGAATAAGTTCATTCTTTAGAAAATTAAATGTTGTTCTGAATAAAATGACAAGGATTAAACATCACACCTCATATTATTTGTTTTCACAAGTTATCTATAGCTTGAGTTTTTTAGCATATAACTTAGTTGACATGATTTTTCCTAAACTTTCCTTGAAATTTGAATACTAAGTTATTAAGGTGTTCTTTTCTATATATGGTGACATTTTATTTGCTTTGTTTATACAAGTTATCTGGCCACATTTTAGTGGCCATTATCACCCCAATGAAGAAAATTTGTTCGAGTTTCTTACTTGTATGGGGGAAAATGGCTTTGACATTACTGATGTTGAGGTATATGTCATATAAACTATTTATATTATAATTTAGTTTATATTCTAGTGTTCATTTCCTTGCATGTCTTACACTCTACATTGTATCTTCTTTTGTTTTCAAAAAATGAACTCAGTATTGATGGTAAGAAGCGTGAATTGAAAAAAGAGGGGAGCAATAACATTGGAGTGACAAATGCAAAAAGAGAGAGAGGAGAACTAGTTTGGTGATACCCTTAGAGCTAATATCTCACATAAGACACACATATAAATACTGATGGTCAAGTCTTCCGAGTTTATGAATTCACCTACAATGCCTTAACAACACAACGATAATGTTTTGAAGTGATGAAACATCATTTTGTGTGTAAATTGTAGTCCAACCAATATTAAGTTGGAAACCCATAATGTAATACTTTAACATTTCATATAATATAATTTATGTGGTTTAAATTATATATAGTTGCATTTGATATTGTTTAGTATTGTAATTAACATATGCAACTTTGTGTTTTCATATTAGATGAACATGCACATTGTATGACATTTTTTAAATCATAAAAATTAATGTATGTTGATTAATAATAAACACAATCAATTTGAAACTACTAAATTAGTAGTTTATATTGATTAATGAACACAAATAAAATGGATATACAACTAAATTAGTCATTTATAATGATTATTAATGAAAGTAAATGAAATGAATATAAACTACTAATTTAGTCGTTTATATAATGAATATGAAACTAACAAAAAATATAAATGACTACTGCAAATGATAAATTTGTGATTACAAATGACGACTAAATTTTGCATATATACGACTATTAGTAGCTAATTTATAGTATCTTATAACATGACCTAA
This sequence comes from Pinus albicaulis, assembly GCA_034641835.2. Classification (NCBI taxonomy): domain Eukaryota; kingdom Viridiplantae; phylum Streptophyta; class Pinopsida; order Pinales; family Pinaceae; genus Pinus; species Pinus albicaulis. The sequence goes on along the minus strand of CM076581.1, from coordinate 1,065,957,982 downwards.
ATTTAGTCATATTTCTTCGGTCATTAAATGGTTTCAAACTATGACTAAAAATTGCGTATATATGACTATTAGTAGCTAATTTACAGTATCTTATAACATGACCAACATTCTGGTCATATTTCTTTGGTCATTAATTGGTTTACTTGGGTGATCATATAGTAATATATTTTGTTGTATATTTGGTCATTAATTGTGACAATTAATGACCAAATCAAAGTTTAAATCAATGACCAAATTAATGACCAAATCAGTGACTAAATTAATGATCAAATCAATGACTAAATTAATGACCAAATCACTGACTAAATTAATGACCAAATATACTACTAGACAACAAAATTGAGATAACCAATTAATGACTAAGCTAAAAACGACTAAAATTTGGTCGCGTTATAAGATACTGTAAATTAGCTACTATTGGTCACCAACCAAAAAATAGTCGCTTATATGCAAATTTTAGTCACTTTTTTAGTAATTAATTAGCCATTTTCTACTAATGAACTAAATCCACAATTCTGGGTGCTTTCATTCAATGGTGGAGAACCACCCTCAATGGCAGGTCTTGTTAGCCCACCTCCCCTTCTCATGGTTCTTCTCCTTCTCTGTGAATAATCAAAAAAACAAATTATGTCCACCCAATCAAGACATAAGTGTAGAAACTTGGCTCTAATACCACCTGTATTGTTCCCTTATTATATATATATATATATATATATATATATATATATATATATATATATATATATATATATATATCGTCAAGGTAATTATAATTATGGTAGTTATTTATTAGATACATAAGTGCACTTAAATACACACACATATATAACAACAATATAAACTTACAACTTTAATGCGGTAGTGTTTAATGTGTCTTAAGATTTTATGAATCTACTTCCGACAAATTACATTATTAACTTAGGCTTATTTGATTCTCATTGATATAATAAGCATATGGGTTAATTTTTTTATGGAACTGTAATGGGCCTTTAATTCCCAACCATTCCACCTGATTCTGGATCCTTCTCGACACTCCTCGTGACAATCGATCTGCCCATCAGGGTTTTTAATCTACGACAAAAAGGCTCTTTGGCATTTTCTCTACATCAACGACTGATATTCTCTAGATCAATAGTGCAAGTTTGAAATCCAAGGTTAGTGACTAACCACCCTCTCTGTCGTCGCTGCTCGACACATTTTGTTAGTCATTTCTACTTTCCTTCAGTCAACTCTGTAATAGTGTCGAGGTCTGGTTTAGAGCGTTGTGACAGTAATTTCCCTATTGTTATAGTGTATGTTGTGGTGGATTCGACACACGGGTGTACGAAATCGCACGCGTTTAGAGAATGTGGTATTTTCTCTAAACCATAAGTAACAAGTAGTATCTGGGGGGAGCTCAGAAGTATAAGACTTAAAATGAAGTAATACACTTAAGTATGCTCTGTTAAAAAGTAAAACTAAAAACACAAAAAGAAGCTAAATAGAGAGTTCCAAACAATAACAAGGTAAACAACGGCTCGATGGCCTTCTTCTCATTGAATGCTTGGAATGAATACAAATCTTACCCACTTGCCAAAGGGCCTAGGCAGAGGCTCTAGGACCCGACGCAAGGATGTTTGTCCTTCAAGTTCTGCCTTCTGACGCAGTTCAACTCTCTCTCTTTGCTGCAATGGACTGAAATTGTTCGGTGGCCAACAATTGAGTCCTCTTCTTCAGCTCCTGCTCCTTGGTTCACATAAACAGCTGGTGTTTTTTGGGAAAATTTGGCCAGCATAACCTTGTGATCACACATTGTTCATCTCTTTGAGGGTCTATATAGGTGAGCTTTCAAACCTCCTTCCCTCCCTTGGTACATGGTGGATAGTGACCCAAGGGAGGGGAAATATTCCATTGTGGGCTGAAATATGCTTTTGTGTGCTCACACAAGGCCTAAGCAGGCACTGGTGATGTCCTTAGGCGGCTTTCACATAAGGAGAAACTGTCATTTGCTTGCTTATGGTCCCGGAAAGGGACTTTTTTGCATTTCTAGAAATGTGCACTTATCGGGCTCCAGTGCACGCAGAAGGCGCTCTTCTCAAAGGACAAGCACGCATTCAGGCATTTATGACTAGTTCAATCTTGAATTGCTCCAAACCTTAGAGATTCTTAATATTTTTTATTCCATAATGTATCCCTGTCCTGTAAATCCTTAGGCTCGACATTACTTGATGTCGTTTTCTACTGTACAATTTTCCAGTGGTAACAGTTGCCCCCTAATGTGTGAGGTCTAGGAAGAACTGTATAGCCAAAATATAGTTATAGTTTCTTTTCTATATCGTATGTAGAGAAAGAGAGAGAGAGAGAGAGCCAGGCTTGCATGAAGAAGAGACAACACCTTGCACCGGTTCTGAGATAACCACTGCCTAGGGGACCCCCTGTAAGTAGACAAAATATACAACATATTTGCAAAATTTCAATGAGGTGGGCATGTCCCATGCTTGTGATGCTATGGCTAGTTAAACAAAATTGACAGATACATGTGTGGTCTATGTCACTACTATGGTAGTGATGTTGGTGGTTGTTGACAATGACTACTGACGCCCTCAAGGGAATTTTTTCTTTGACGATAGGTGGAATGTGGTACCCATATGTGTAATCTTGGTATGGCAGATCACTGCGCAATGTATGCATATGTAATGGCTGGGACCTTCCCGTGTAAGCATTGTTGTCAGAGATGCTTATAAAGGCACAGGTCTTCGATGGATCTTGATCAAAGTGAAATTGTTGTAAGGTACGATACACATGAAAGCTTTTGTTGTAGTCGAATTTCAAGAGGATCAATGACATATATGGACAATGATGTCTCCCATAGTGCCACCCGAGGATACCCCTGTGCATGGGGAGGGGTCATCCAAGGTACCGCTTCCTTTTTGGAAAAGAAGTGTTGATGTTGACAAAAAGGAAGCCTCAACCAAACCATGATGGGTTTAACATAGGCATGTTGGTGAGCGGTGGCTGAAAACTGATGATGGGGATTCAGTGGTCCAAGGTCAAAGTATATTTGAGCAGCTTGGCAGCAATCATAGGTATTTTCTGAAGGGAAAAATCCCTGGAGTCGATAGGACTTCCAAGGCAGGTATGAACCGGCTATGATTAACGGAATGGTGCGTGCATGGAGGTTATGAAATACTTTGACCAAGGGATATGGGGGACTGTTGCCATGGGAGGAAAAAGTGCAATATGAGGGTGAAGAGGCGAAGGGCATTGTTTGTGCTTTTTTTACAAAAAGAATAAAATAATGGGGTTTGGTTTGTACAAAACACAGAGACGGGTACCCCAAAACATGAAAGAGGGTCTCTCACTTGATGGTGTGAGGACGGTGTTTTGCTGGGGGTAGGGGTCCCATTGGCTGGTCTCATGTGTGGGGTTGATGAAGCAGAAGATTTCGCAGATGGATTAATGTTGATGGAGTTATGGTGGGCCAAATGCAGTGCACGGAGGAGCGCTTTCATTCTTCTTGTACAACCCAGTCGTCTAGGAAGGGGGTTGAGTTGGAATGGTGAACTTGACCTTATGCATGATATATGGATGGGAATGAGGTGCTTCCCAGAAAAAAATGGTATGGCCATGGCGTCACTTTGTGGAGTGATGTATGGTCTACTTGAGATGATGATCGCCATGGAGGGGAGGCTCTACCGGCCATCGAGGATGTTTATCATATGCAGGGTGAGGTGATGATAAACGTGGTCGGGTGTGAGGACCCTAGGGTTTATTTCTGATGGAGAAATGATATCAGGATATGCAAATTTTCTAGGACTCTATCATGCTCAGGGTACAATGATACCTGCTCTTGAGCTTTCGGTAGTGATTGTTGTGAATGGTTTGCGGGTTCTTCCGGAAAAAACAACTACCTCAAGTGAAAGAATCTTCTTTTCATTCAATATTATTTGGAAAACATGAATTTTTGAAAGGAAGATGGGAGGGTGCATATCTGTCGGCGCTTGAAAAAATATTTCTTTGGAAAGCGAATGTGGGGCATCGATTTCGTTCGTAATGGTATACTGATTATGGTGCAACTTACGATTTGCTGAATGGACCTTCTGATCTCCTGTTATGGACCTCTAAAGTTCTGGAAAAGGGCGATAAGTAAGGGATTATGGCCCTAATCCTATTCATTTGTACTTGCTGAGTTTGGGAGATCAGAGGTGGTAGCAGACCCTTTCTTGCCATTGCGATCAGCCTGTGTACTGGGAATTAGCGATACGTCCTACATTTTGATTTTTCCAGTTTGGTGATGCCAGGGGCCGTACAAATTAGGTTTGTACGGCCTCAAAGGGGCTTTTTGCCCTAGATTTCACAGGCGATCTAGGGAAATAGGCGCTCCCCTTGTGCATATTTCTTAGGTACAGCCACGTGAAGGCACGTTGTCCCTCCCTCTTTGCATGCAAGGGTGCACCTGTAAATGTAACAGGTGTGCAAGGGCGTGCGCGCGCCTGTCTGAGAGACAGGCATGCAAGGGCAGTGTTTTTTGAAAAAACTTGGGTTTGTTGTTGTTCTTAATGGTTTTTCTCCTTTGTACTGATGGGTGCCTATTGCTTGGCAGGTTAGTGTGGAGAGAGCGAGATTGGCCCGAGATCTGGACTGCTCTGGCTGTTGATGCTGGGACACGTTGTTAGTTGGCCGCATGGGGCCTCCTGAATTTTTTTGAGAACGAGTGCCTTCGGTCACAGGACCAATTGCTATGTTATATAATACAAAATTGGTGTCGGAGGCACAACATGTTTGTCCTGAGGGGGGGAAATTTGATTATTCGTCCGGAGATGGATATTTACTTTGTGACCGGATTACTGCCTCAGGGAGAGGCGCTGAGGTATCCGCTTCCTGTTGGGCGGGTGAATATGGACAGGTTTTGGAGGCGTCATTGCAGTGGTTTGCCTCTAACTAAGGGGTACATCAATGTCACCTCAGTGACAGATTTGGCCGAGCGGTGTGCTCTGGCTGTTATTGTGTGACTGGCGGGGTCATTTGTGCCACATCAGGCATCGGGCCCACAAGTGGGAGTTTTACGCCACTTGAGAAAAGGGCATTTCTTCGATTTTTCCTATTTCTGTTTTGATGGTATGTTGTCACAACTGAATAAGTTCCAACGTGGATCAAAATCATTTGTGTACATCAGTATTTTGTGCAGCATCATGTATGAGAGGGTTGTCTTTGCGAGGCTTATAGTACATGCCTATGGGGCCACAGGAGCCGTGCATGAGGAGCGGGCTCGGTGATGCGCAATGGTGGTGGCGAGTGGGTGGGTGTGGAATGACAGCCAGAGGCACAGTTTGAGGCCAATCCACAGATTTTTTTGCCATACCCTTATGCAGGGATGGATTTTCAGGGTGATCCAGATATTGGTCTCCCTTTTGGTTATGTTTGGGGTCCCGCAGGTATGTGTCATATTTCTACATTTATTCGATTTTTTTGTGTTCTTGAGTGTTTTTTATTGACACCGAGATTATTTTGGTTACTCGTGCAGATGTTGGCAAGGTGGGACACCTAGTGGCCCAGATGGTGGGTCACAACCCTCCACCACGACCGCCTGGTGGTTGGGGAGGTGGTGTCGTCGGTGGACTAGGCGAGGGTGCTGGTGGACCGAGCATGGATGGTGCTGGCCCTTTAGGTGAGGGAAGCAGCATAGGTGCCGCTGAGATAGCAGCAGAGAGAGCTCGTGTAGATGCGGCTGAGGCGCATGTTGCAGCACTTACAGCTTAGGTAGAGGCTCTAGAGGACTTCCGGGGTTGAGTGGACCATTTGACCCATGGAATTCCTACTCGAGCTCGTATGGATGAATTTGAGGAGATATGGCTAGAGACGGTGATGGCCCATGAGAGGGACTACCGGCCTACTCTATGACAGGTAGCTATCACAGTTGCGACAGCAGCTCCGGTGGTGGTACCAGGAGCAGTGGTGGGCCTAGGTGCTCCTCCTGAGGGGGCACCCACCTAGGGTAGATTTGTACACAGGGAAAGCCCCCATTATGAGGACGTTTCCCTTATTTTTGAGGACCTCTGTATTTTTTGGACTGGCCAATGGGCTAGCAATACTATTTTTTGTACTTTGATACACATATTTTTTGATGTATACATGAGAGATCTTTTTTGCGGCTCTACATGGTGTGATGTATATTTCTGTTTATGCATTTGTATTATGTTGATGGATATACATGTTTTTGGTTTTTATGTATGGTGTTTTTCTTGCAATGCATTCCAATCTAGGATATTGTTAGCTATGCGATCAATTGTTTGGTTTTGATTCCTTGATACATGTGAGAATGTAATGTAATCAAATTGTCTACTTAATCTTCTGGCACACAAATATTATATAAATAGGTTTGCATCACTGGTTTCAAATGTTTGGCTTAACTGCAAGAATATGAACTGGGAATCAAGGTAGATATGCATATGGCGGATGTCCTAGTGGAGGGCCTCACACATAAGTTCGATAACGGCGTCATATTTTTCCTGATTGTTGGTTTCTAAACCGATGCACACGTCGTTTGAACACAGTGGTGATCGGTTAGGGTGATAGATGACCCAGGCGGCTGCAGCTAAGTTTTGAGACCATCGCGATGCTCCATCAGCAAATCCAAAATAGGGTTCAAGTTGGTGATCCATGGTGATATTTTGAGCACGTTTAGGTTTTTTGGCTCAAAAATATTTTGGTGTTGGGGTTTGTGTGTACTCTAACTCTGGGGGATAAGGGCTTCTGGGGCCCTTATGGGTAGAAATTCTTGAGGTAAAGGCTGTTGACAGGGTTAGTGAGATAGATCCCGTCCGGTTCTGTCAAGATGTATTCCCCCTGCCGGAGGAAATATTTGATGATATAGGGCCCTTTCGATACGGTTTCAAACTTTCCTCGCCCTAAGGCTTCTTTTGCGACATCATAGTGAAGGAATATCTCTCCTTCGATAAATGAGCGAGGGGTGATGTGGCGGTCAAATGATGCTTTTACCCTTTTCTTATGGGCCTCATTGGGTTGCATCTATTGGCGCCTATTTTCATCAACTAGCTCTAGTTGTACTAATCATTGTTCTAGAGGCTGGGTGTCATCCAGGAGTTCGATGGCTATGTGCAAGTTTGGGAACTCATGGAAATCGATACAAGGGCACAAGGTGCCCTGGTTTTTTGCGACAGGAATAAAGCTGAATTCCTGTGACAGAGGGGTTGTTGAAATCTTGTCTTGGGCGTGCGATGACACAAGTTGTATTTTATGAATTGTGTCGTTGGCATGCGGTGAGGGAAGGTTCTTCGCAATGGAGTCCTGAGTGAGCCGATAGTTGGCCTTCCTGCTAGGATTGTCAATTCTCAGTAGATGGAAGTTTATTTTATCACAGAGATGTCTGAACTTTTGTAGCAACGGACATCCCTCTGGTGTGTGATTATGAGTGGTGCAAATGGTGCAGGGTATCAGAGTGCTGACATAGTAGATAGTGTGAGAATATACACTACTCGATGTTCCAAATGTGGACGCTTGGAAAGGGTCTGTTGTGGACCAAGGCATCTTCTATTTCCATTTTTGCGTCGTGGGTTGGACTTTGCCTCCCTTTTTGGTGGGTGGCTGACTTAATGATGCTCTAGCTGCTCTCAGTTTGGGGAGATGCATGCACTTAAACGTATGATGAAAGAGTGAGAAAATTCGACAGTAAGTCCATGTAATCTTCTCTTGATTAGAGAGAAGCTTTTGAGGGAGAGATGTGATTATGCGGAGACTATTTGCAAGGGGTTTGAGTTCTCTACATTGATTGATCTGGTGATCGTTTAGATCACATAGGCCGCATGTTATCCTTGGCTGGGCCTGAGGTTTACGTGATTGGTTTATGGTCTTAGCAGGCGTAACGAACCACCCTGGTGGCGGGGTTAAAGCAGGTTTATAACACCATCGTGGTTGTGGGGGTGTCATTGGGTCGATGACGTATCTTTTATGCCATTCCTGGAGGTCGATCATCCTCTTTTATATGGCATTAATCATGTCGATAGTGTGACGGAGTCGTGAGACATCAGTACAATGTCATCCATAATGATCACCCTGACATATTAGGCAAAAATTCCATGATATGGGTTTCCCATCATGCGTGGTCTGAGGATGGGCAGGGTACCATCGTCGTAATGCTGCTAAGTCAGCGCAGTGGACTACTATATGGTCTGTCTGCTTGCCTAATTTGCATGTGGGCAGCTTCCCCGACGTGTCTGTGACGGTAACTATGGGTTGCTTGCTAGGTCGTTCTTTGGCTATCAAGAACATGATTGACCTGCTCATGTCCTCTGCTTGGGTCATGGAGCTGCCGATGGATTCAGCATCCATATCGTCTTCTTGGGAAAGACGAACTATGGCTGAGCGGAGACTAGCAAGGGCTAGTCAGAAGTGAGGTATGTAGTGACAATCCTCCAATAAGTGATTGTTAGCACATAACGGGCATGTGAATTGTGCTGCACGTAGCCCCACGTAGTAGACCCTCTTGATTTGATACCATCTGTGGATGAGTTCCAATGCGGCGCACTCTTCAAGGTAGTGGCCACATTCATCGCATAGCATGCAATGTATAATGGGCAATACTGGGGGGTGCTCTACATATCGGTGCTCTTCTTGTAAGTACAAGATGGAGCACGGCTCGTCATTAGTGGACTGGATGGAGGGATCCTCTTGATAGGATCACTCAATTGTGTGCAAGGCATCCTGATACCGTGGTATTTCTAGACAATGGTGGGTATAGTTCCCATAGGTGTCACAGAGGGCGCATGCGTGATTGGTACGCAGTGGTTTGCCTGTACTTTTGGTGGCAAGTTCCTTTTTATGGGAATGTCGTTTTGAGGGCCTGACTCGCAGCCGAGGAGTGGTTTTAATTTGTGAGTAGGGGTGTCCGGACATCACATATAGCGCAGTCGATGACCCCCTCTACATGGTAGGGTTCACTCACTTTCTTTTCCTTTCTGCAATTTTTTATCATGGTTAATGTTTCACAGCGATTTCCTTAAGGGGGAAGTGTTTTAACGCTAATTGGGTAGGTTGGGGGCTCCTTGAGACCGAGGGATTTAACCCAAACGAAAGAATATCTAAAGTCGGCGGCTCTCGAGAGGGGGAACGAGACACCACACTGGGAAAGCCAATGATATGTTGGGTAGTACCAGTGTTGCCAAGACCTGCTGGGAGGTAAAGCTAGGAGGTGGGTATAGGAAAGGAGTTTGGGAGGCGACATAGACTAAGGAGGCTGCAATAGTTGATGACTTCATGTCGTTACTACTTGAGTCCATGTAGTGACTAACCTCGGTGCTTGACGTGGATATCATGCATACCAGGGCCGCTATGGTATCGGGTGATACCTCAGGGATAATAGGAGGATCTCCTAGGAAGGATCCTAGGACGGACAATGGTTTGAATTGGCCAGGGCCATATTATTGATACCATGAAATACCATCAGTGGCTATGTCTACATAAGGTAGAACCATATCTGTATTGGTCAAAGTTGGATGCTTTTCAAAGGTGTGTCACTCGGTTCATCGTATGGGATGCGTAAAATGCAGGATGTTATAAGGTACACATGCATATGTAACTCCACCCAAGGAGTATATTGTAATCCAAGTGAGCATCCAAGACTTTGATGTCTATGTGGACCGTTTTGCTCAAGTACAGGCCCAGAATTTTTGAAGAGACCGATGGGGGTTAAGGGACACCAATATATGCTCTAAGTGTGATGATGGAAGGTTTGAGCTCGGGGGCTCCTAAATTCTGCCATACATTCTTTGACATGATGCATGTGGATGCACCTTCATCAATGACACATTGGTGAATAATGATATTTTGTACTGATACTGGTATCTGGAAGGCAACCATGGAGGGAAGCCTAGGGGTGGATTTGTCTAAATCAAAATCCATCATGTGCGTGTTGGCAGGGTCGACGGTGCCTAAGGCAGAAAGTAGGGATTTTCACTGCTTTGGGCACGACTGCAGTACCTATAAAGCAGACATAGTAGCAGGTGACTAGGCTAGATCATCTACGATGCTGTAATTTTGGGCTACTTTAGAGTAGTTACCTGCTCGCCTATTAGGCCCTTTAACCATTTTTGGCAATGGTTCCAAAGGAACCTTTGGAATGGTCAAAGGTGCAACAAGCACTTGTACTAGCTCCATTTAACCTGTCTCGATGGGGTGTCCTTGATGGGGGAAGGGTTCTTGCATAACTGCAGTGGTATGGGAAGATCCTCCTTGTCCTTGGTTACTCTGGAGATTTTTAAGCTCAGGGAGTTCGGGACAGTGGTGAGTATAGTGCCCATACTCACCACATATCGAACAAGAAATGGCCTGCTTGCAGATGTGGCACGGCCTCGTTTTGGAGCATTTCTTGGCTTGCTCGGTTCCAATTGAAGTTATTCTGTGGGGTCAAGTCGCGGTGGGCGTTGTTGGTTGTCGCCCTCTCGTCTGGTGGTTCCTAGTTTTTCTTTTCACCTTTTGGTTTGACTACGTTAGGAGGGTAATTCTCCTGATCATACTGGTGTGGTTGATTTTGGGACGGCTGCACAAAGTTCACCTATGCATTGTTTTGCGTTGGTGGGTTATGTGCTTGGGACTGAGCAAACTGTTGTCCCATATTTGCACCTGGCAGTTGGGGGGGAGTTCTTCCGTCAATTTTTCTTCCTGCGTACTAGGTCCCCCTGGCCGGAGGGTAAGGTCCTCCTTGGTGATACTCTGGCACACTATTAGTCAAATTTTGTTGCTACATATGATGAATTTGAAATCTGGGTTGAGACATGTCCTGGGTAGACCGATGTGTGTAGCCAAGATTTTGACTATTGCTGCCTAGGTACCCTTGGGTCATTGACCCAATAAGTCTGTCTGCAGAGTTTGATGCGCCTGGCAATTCTTGATAAGATTGCAAGCGCGGGGCGTTAGGCAGGATATTGTATATGTATCCTGATTGTGTATAAATCAGTTCATGCTGCTGGGCTTTATTGATTGCGTCCTCTTCGGATGTGGGGTTACGTTGCGCCGCATCTTTTGAAATCTCCGTCGTTAGAGTTTTCAAGAATAAATATAAAAGGACTCGATCATCGAGTTGAGCTTTGCATAAGCTACGACGCCATCTCCACTCGTGGAGATGTGTAGAAATGTGGGTAGAGGGAGATTGTCTGAAATGAGTCAGTAATTCCATTCCCGAATCGTGGTGAATGGGTAACTGAAAGTAAGTGAGGAACGCAGTAGCGAGGGTGCTAAAGGTTCTGTGTGAAGCAAGGGGTTTCTCGACGTACCATTTCGCAGCCACTCCCATGAGAGTGCGTTGAAATAGCCTCAATCGAATAGTATCGTCAATGATGCTATTCAATGAGCACCACATGTGAAAGGTCATTATATGATTCCCTGGGTCTTCCGCTTGCTTGCCTTCAAGCTTTGGTATGTCTGAAGGGAGCTTCGTGGGCATGGGAGGCCAATTGGGGTCGTGCGCGATGGGGTCAATGGTGAGCTTGGTTAAATCTGGTAGATTTAACGCCGCTAAGAAGGGTGACTGAGAGGTTGATGCCATGGCAACGTGTGAAGACACGAAGTTCTGGTTAGAACGAGGGTTAGTCTATGACGTACCCAGTTGTGAATTCAGCTGGCTTCCAGTATGGGATGCACTCTTCTGCACCCTAGGGGACGAGGGGGGAGTGATGTGCGATGTGGTGTTGGGAGACCGGTTAGGGTTCCCAATGAAGGTTGCTCCAAGAAAGGAGGAACCAACCACTGTGGCAATGTTCTATCTTTGACGCCTAAATGGCAAAAGACCTGGAACCCCTCCCGTTAATGGGGGGAGGTCCAAAAGATGCCTGGACTGACGAGGTTCCGTTGGAACCGTTTGAGGGTCATCCAAGTTAGGTTTTGGAAAAAAAAATTGAGGGGATTGAGTCTATGATCACGTTAAATTTATGGCCACATACATAAAACAAAGCAAAAAAGAAATGATTTTTCTTGTAATTTAATCTATGTGATCAATCAAGCAAAAAATGGTTTTGTTTGTTTGCGCGTGATACTCAAAAATCCTAGAAGACCTAATAACGTCCTCACACTCTCAAAAGTAATTGGGCCTTGAGAGGATTTCTTGCAAGTGCTGGCACAACGTCCCGAAAGAACTGGCAACGCCCCCAGTCAGCCGAAGAGAATCAACCAAGGTAAGGGTAGAGGGTCTGGCGCTTGCCTGCACCGTCACCTATAGGGTAAAGGATGCCCTATTTTTGGCCACTAAGAACCACCGTCCCACATGAGCGTTCAAGTCTTGGGCTTCTTGGTAGTCAGCTAACAGTACCGAGTATCAGACGGGTCAGGTAGCCCCAACTGATACCGCACGCACTGCGCCTAATCCTAACCCCCTCTGAATTGGGTCTATGTTGCGCTTGGGTTTTCTTTCTTGTGGGCTGGTAGGTGGATTTTAAGCTCCCTAAGAACTCAACTTCTATGTTTCAAATGTGAAGCATGATCAAGGCGGCTTATTGGATGCCTACCCCCTTAATCCTAACTTAAACTATAATTTCTCTTGTGGCCTCTGTGGGGAGAGTTTAGTGAGTTGGTTTAAGTTATTTTTAGGTGGCTTTCTTTTCTTAGTGGGTGAATGTGTGTGAGCATATGGTGAACAATCTCATAATTTGAACATATGGATATCGGTGATCCATTACAAATGTCCCCTAGTTAAACTATGTGACGTTGTTCCTTGCTCAAATAAAAATCATTTGTGGATAATGGGCCACTTCCAAAACCTCCTAATTAGTCTATATGGGTGACTAAAGGGAGATGTCGAATCACAAATGTAGAGTGTTCATATGCTTTTCTAGGGTCACCCAATGGCGCAAAGACAACAGAGATTACTTACTCTAACTTGTTATTCAATCCTAGTCTCGCAATTCCCTAAATGCAAAAATTGAAATTTAAACTAAACAATTTCTACACTAGCTTATGCATGTGTGGTCATGAGCCACTTACTTGGAATAATTAGATTAAGTGTGCATACCAGAATTTGCAAAAAACATAAATGGTTCGGAAAGCAATGGTTAATTCGCCCCCTACTTAAACTACGTGAACACTTTTTTGCAAAAAACCAACTTAAATGAAAATTAACTAAATGCCTACAAAAAGCAGCAAAAATCAATTTTCAAAAGTTGTGGGGTATGAACACAGGTGTTGGCAGATACATTAGGGGCTGCCCAACACACTTACAAGCAGAAAAAATGCAACAGATAGGGAGAAAAAATCTCTCTACAAATTACGTGCAAAACCTTCTGACAGGTGTGCCTTCCTGCACGTAGGTCACCTCTGAACGTGTGCCCTACGCGTCTATGTGTAAAAAAAGCGCGCAAAATTCCTGCAAGTAAAAAATTAGGAGCTTCCTTCTTCAGTCTGTCACCTTAGTGAGTCTAGGGACTGCAAGATGGGTCGGAGGACTGTCAGCTCCACTCCAGCATAGACTAAGGGTCTCCTGCAAACAATGGCACAACCACATAAACTTGAAACATGTCAGTGGAGTCGCCAATCCTGTTGTGGTGGATTCGACACACGGGTGTACGAAATCACACGTGTTTAGAGAATGTGGTATTTTCTCTAAACCATAAGTAACAGGCAGTATCTGGGGGGAGCTCAGAAGTATAAGACTTAAAATGAAGTAATACACTTAAGTATGCTCTATTAAAAAGTAAAACTAAAAACACAAAAAGAAGCTAAATAGAGAGTTCCAAACAATAACAAGGTAAACAATGGCTCGATGGCCTTCTTCTCATTGAATGCTTGGAATGAATACAAATCTTACCCACTTGCCGAAGGGCCTAGGCAGAGGCTCTAGGACCCAACGCAAGGATGTTTGTCCTTCAAGTTCTGCCTTCTGACGCAGTTCAACTCTCTCTCTTTGTTGCAATGGACTGAAATTGTTGGGTGGCCAACAATTGAGTCCTCTTCTTCAGCTCCTGCTCCTTGGTTCACACAAACAGCTGGTGTTTCTTGGGAAACTTTGGCCAGCATAACCTTGTGATCACACATTGTTCATCTCTTTGAGGGTTCATATTGGTGAGCTTTCAAACCTCCTTCCCTCCCTTGGTACATGGTGGATAGTGACCCAAGGGAGGGGCAATATTCCATTGTGGGCTGAAATATGCTTTTGTGTGCTCACACAAGGCCTAAGGAGGTGCTGGTGTTGTCCTTAGGCGGCTTTCACATAAGGAGAAACTGTCATTTGCTTGCTTGTGGTCTCGAGAAGGGACTTTTTTCATTTCCAGGAATGCGTGCTTATTGGGCTCCAGTGTGCGCAGAAGGCGCTCTTCTCGAAGGAAAAAGTGCACATTCGGGCATTTATGACTAGTTCAATCTTGAATTGCTCCAAACCTTAGAGATTCTTAATATTTTTGATTCCATAATGTATCCCTGTCCTGTAAATCCTTGGGCTCGACATTACTTGATGTCGTTTTTCTGCTGTACGATTTTCTAGTGTTAACAGTGTACATGCTTCCAGAACAAAGCTGGTTTCCGACAGAATTTGTGCCAAAGGAATTTTACCATAAGAGGTTTCTTTCCAAATTTTTGTTTCAATGTTTTTCTCTTATCGTTTCATTGAAATTCCTTTTGACTATTTCTTGCTTTAACATTTAGAAATATGTTGCAAGTTCTTAGATTACCGTCACCCAGAAGTGCATGCGACTTCCCGGTCTCTTTCAGCCAAGGCAACCCATGAAACAAGTGAGTCCTTCGACCACAGCTTATGCACAAAAATTATTTAATGTTAGTTCAGGGTTTTGACCCTACGATTTCTAAGTTTTATCCGAGTCTCCTGTGTTGTAGGTGAGTTTAAAATTGATCATGGTTCGCCCATCCATCAACCCACCGGCCCACTGGCTAGGTGTGATCAACTTCTCGCTGTAGTTTAAGAAATTTTTCATGCCTCGGAAAAATGCCGAGAGAATTGATTATGCAATGTGCTTTTTAATATTTTCGTTAATTGATACAATCCCTATTTAATTTTATGTTTAAGGGTTGTATTTTTAACAATGGTTACAGTCCTTGATATGATATTCCTCGAATTTGAGCCTGAGTTGTATTTATGGTTTTCTTTTTGTTATGTTTAACTTGGATTGCACCGTTGTGTACCCTGTTGTAATTTCATTTAGTTTCCATGTTCTACGAGAGGAACACTTTCTCCCTGCGAAATAGTATGAAATTTGAATTCTTAGTTTTGTGTTTAATGTTACCAGGAATTTATTTGTAGCTATAATGTACTCAACTATGTATTTTGAATATACTGGTATTTTTAGTGTAGAATTTTGTTTTCTTTTAGTTTCCAAATTTTATATTCATCGGCACAAGGTTTCACCACCCCAGGACTATTCTATGAATAGGGAATCAAGCGCAATTGTGGAACTAACCCAGGGTTTAGAGGAACAATAACTCTTATTACTATTTATTTCGAGTTTTCTGATTCACTGGTTATATTCTAGCGTTAAGAGTGCAGACTCCCATAATTCTTCCACGGCATATTATGATATCTATATGCTGACAGTTATAGACAGATGACAGTTATAGACATATTTTTGTTCTCAGTTATCTTCTTGCATTACCTCCAGACTATGGCATTTCATGTTATATTATTTACATAGATCTACTAAATCAAAATGCATTAATCTTTTACTTTACAGTGCATGCCTTTTATAGCATTTATTCTGCTTACAGTTAAAATGTATTAAGCTACTTTATAGTGCATGCTTACAGTTAAAATGTGTTAACCTACTACTTTACAGTGCATGGCTTCTATAATATTTATTCTTCTTACAGGTTGACAAAGGAAATAAACACATAACACCCTCTCATTAACTAGGAATTAACCTTTTAACCATTTCACATAGTTTTAAGAACATAAACATTGTCATTGTACTAATATCTAAGTACTTATCTACAAACTTAGAATTCCCAGTTACAGATCACTGAAAAATTAGGATACTCCTCCCAACCTGTGAGTACCAGATCTGCACCTGGTGCTCCCCCCGAGCCAACCTCACACTCAAGCAGGAGGAAACAACTATGTCTGTCAGACCACCTGGTCACTACCAGCTATAGTCTCTAACTTAATTTAATGTCATTTTCCTACCAGCTCAAATTTTCTTGTACAAAGTTTTGCAACACATATTTCAGTGTCTTGTTCCATGTTATCTCCTTTCGTCTGTTCCCCTTTTCTATTTGCCTCAAGTTCTGAAACCCTTTTGGCCTTTTCTTTATCTTGTTTTCCAGGATTAGCTCTAACTCCGATCTTAATGATTTTTCCTTGGTTGTCTTGAGTGTGAGATTTTCTTCGTGTATCTTAATTTCCCATTAACTGGCAATAGGTCTCTTTTTCTATAATAACATTGTAAGTGTTCACCATAACATATCCGTAATTATTTAATTTACTCTGTTTTTACTCTATTACTACAGTAAAAGTAAAACAAATTTTAAAGTTACCCCATTTCTTGAGGACATTACCTTGATCTACCAAATTTTGGGAGGAATCAAATCTTTAGAGATACAAATCTTTAGAAAATTTGATCCT
Source organism: Pinus albicaulis (assembly GCA_034641835.2). Taxonomy (NCBI): domain Eukaryota; kingdom Viridiplantae; phylum Streptophyta; class Pinopsida; order Pinales; family Pinaceae; genus Pinus; species Pinus albicaulis. The sequence continues at coordinate 1,065,941,433 of CM076581.1, read as the reverse complement.
CTCAATAATGAGTAGATGACTATTAACCAAAAAAATTTAAAAAAAATAAAATTATATATATATATATATATATATATATATATATATATATATATATATATAATTCAGGAGAGTTCTTTTCAAATTTATTATGTTTAGTGAAGTAAATGTGGGAGAGTTATTTGCAAACCAAATATGCTTCTACTTAATTTAAAAAAAAAAAAATTCTCAACTATAAAGAATGTTATTCAATAGAATTATTGGAAATGGGATAATTTCAAAATAAAATTGAAAAGTTTAGCGTTAACGCTTTACAAAATTCTCATTCGTTGGAAATTATTTCTCCAATTTTAAATATAACGCTTTAGAAAATTCTCAATTCATTGGAAGTTATTCCTCCAATTTTAAAACAAAGTTGTGAAATTCATCTAAAGAAACAGATTATGTTTTCAAATTGAACCTTGCTTGTTTTACTTGTGCTTTCCTTTACATCTCTAAAAGAAAAATACCAATAATTTGTTTTAGATTAAAATAGAGAAAATATTCAATATAAACCGAAGGAAAAGAGAATAAAATATTTTTTGAGGAAAACAAATTTATCTAACTTTTAAACAACAAAAAATCACAAATTTTTTTGCTATTAAAATATATTTAATTTTTATTTATAATTTAAAAACACAATAATATTTTATTGAAATATATTTATAACTTTATTTAGATAAAATCTCTTTAATATTTCAGTTTGGATAAAATAGGAAAAGCCCATCTTTGTGAATTATTCCGAAAGAAATCTTGTTCGATGATATTTACACTCAGCTTCCATGCCATCGTTGTGGATGGAATTTAATTATGCTGCTTTTTTGTTTTAATTGATTGATTATGCTGCAACGAAATCGTCTAACCATGAACGGATTGTGGTGATAAATTTTTTGGGAAATTGTGATTTTATTTTTAAATATATTTTTGAATATATAATTAAATTTAATAATGCTATAAATAAAACGTTTGTAAAATTCAAACTTATCAATCCGTTGAAATTTCTATCCAATCTAATAAAATCTACCAAAACATTAAGATGGTGTTACATTGGTTTGCCTTCAAACGAAAATGTTCTGGTTCACGTCAAACAGAATAAAGCAGCGGGAGCAGGAAGGGCCCTCATTATTATTTGTCAGATAAAATTCCCGGAACTTTCTTTTAAATTGAGGAAAAAGTTTCACGATATCGATTCTTCCTTTTCCTTTTTGTCATTATTATTTGTCAGATAAAATTCCCGGAACTTTCTTTTAAATTGAGGAAAAAGTTTCACGATATCGATTCTTAATATTTTCTTTACCGAAAGAGAAAAAGTTGCTATGAGGAAAGTTATCCTATCCCTTGAAATTGAAACCTTGCTTCCATTCCCATGTTGCTGACGTATGAAAGTGGGGCCGATGGTAAAGGACCCTAATTATGATTAATGTTGGAAATAAAAAAAATTGGAGTAAGATAACTATGGAGTGATTATTGTAGTTTTTGTTTAAAAAAGTTGGAGTAAGATAACTATGGAGTGATTATTGTGGTGATAAAAGTTGGAGTGAGATAATGGATATTTATATATTGGAAAGTGGAGCAATAGTAATGGAATCTAATTACTTGGAGTCAGATAACCCTAAAGTAGTTTTTGTTTTTTGGAATGTGGTGATAAAAGTTGAAGTGAGATTATGGATTTTTATATATTTGAAAGTGGAGCCATGGTAATGGAATCTAATTATACTACTTTTTTTAATTGATTTTTGGGATTAAAAAAATTGCACTAAGATAACCATGAAGTGATTGTTGAAGTTTCTCTCTTTTTGGAATGTGGTGATAAAAGTTGGAGTGAGATTATGGATTTTTATATATTTGAAAGTGGGGCCCATGGTAATGGAATCTAATTATGTTGCTCTTCTTTTACTGATTGTTGGGATTAAAAAAATTGGAGTAAGATAACCATGGAGTGATTGTTGTAGTTTCTGTCTTTTTGGAATGTAGTGATAAAAGTTGGAGTGAGATTATGGATTTTTATATATTTGAAAGTGGGGCCAATGGTAATGGAATCTAATTATGATGTTTTTTTTTACTGATTGTTGGGATTAAAAAATTGGAATAAGATAACCATGAAGTGATTGTTGTAGTTTCTGTCTTTTTAAAATGTGGTGATAAAAGTTGTAGTGAGATTATGGATTTTTATATATTTGAAATGTGGTGTGAATATATAAATAGATTTAGTGTTTTTGAAAATTTATATATAAATTATAAAATACAAATGTGTTGACACTCTGGTATCAGAACAAAAATCAAACAAGGGAAAAAAATAGAATACCTTATAGATAATTGTGGTTTTGTGTTTCTGAACCCACTATCTTAGGATATTTGATAATTCTCCAAAAATAAATTTTCATGAAGTTCACTGAAATTTTCAAGAAGTTTAGTGAACACGTGCTTCTACAACCATTTCTCCATACTCTGCCTTTTATTCCCGATCTATTTTGCTAGAAACTCATGCTCCTTTCACTTAAACCACTGTGTAATATCTTGCTTGGTGGGATTCCATGGCTCCCACATTATTACCATAAAAGAATCCCATCATACAACCATCCTTGTCCCGACAATGGACCCATTTATTGGTGTGCATGATTCTAATAGATCTGGGATTTGCTGCATAGTTCGCCAACAAACCCATTTAGCATCGGCCCTTTCGACAACACCCACAGAGTGGATGAAGTATCGCCCGAGATGCTAATGGGTTACTTTTGGAACCAGGTTTCCACAGTCGAATGAGATTGTTAAGATCTAAAGTCACTAAGCTTCAACCTATAGTGTAAGGCTCAAAAAACCTTCGGACAAACATTTAACTTCCATCCTGGGACTGTACACTGCACAAGACCTCTAGACTCTTATGTTCATTGGTTAGAACACAAGTCTCAAGTGACAATACGTTGAATGCTAACTTGAATTACACCTCTCAACGTTTGGGACAACATTAAAAACATAAGACACTAATCATTATGAGGACACTGTAAAGTATTAATTCGTTACTAGACCTTCAACTAGCATGATCATTGGAGACATTTAACCATACTTAAAGCTATAATAAGGAATTTTTTCATATATTTAACCAACACACCATAACCAGAGAACCACATACATGCATTAAACAATATATCAGAAACAATCTAAACATCCATTATATGTACTACAACACAAATACTTATGAAATTCGGTTCACCAACCATCTTTCTCTCCTTGTAAAAAAGGAAGCACATATAACACAAACTATACACTTTTTACTATAGATTCGGATTCTTAATTTAAATAGTTAACAATTAAGACTTCCAACACAAAAATGGAGATGCATCCATGGTAACACTCTCATCTTTAGCAACTACAGTCTAAGCATCTGTCATCTCATCATCCAATTGTATAATCTCTTGAAAAACTTTTTAACCTCTTATATGTCTTAATCATCTCCTATTATCTATCCTTGGTGACTCTTCGAACATTCTCAACTTGTTCTTCCACTTGTCTAGCTATCCTCTCGGTCGAATGGTCGTTGGGATATTTCTTAACATCCTCTGTTACTTGACCCATGTTGACTTAACCATTTGCTGAAAATATCTCTTGTCTGTTCATTCCACTTCGCCAACCTTCCTATACCTATAAATATATCTAACCTCCCTTGCCACAACGTCCCTCTCCTCTCTCACCGTCAACTGCAAAATTCTAACTACCTAATCTTATTTGCAAATATCCTTCACTCTTTGTGCACTACCATATTCTCCCTACTTGGTGCCTCCCTATGTCACCTCTCTTCCTCTTACGCCATCTCTCTATGTTGCACATCGTTTGCACCCCTTTCGTACTCCTCTATCATTCTATGTGGTCACCTACTTAACAAAAATTTAACAAAAAATTTCTAGCCTCTCACAATATGTTTTCTATTTCTGAATATGATGGTGCATATTTTAACATTTTAATATGAAGATTGTGAATCATAAATAAAATATTTCAATGTTAACTTCATATGTATTATATAAAACAAGTGAAAATAATTTATGAGAGTTAAAATATTTTATCAGTGTGTTTCTCAAAACTAACATAGATCCATTTTAATTCATAATCTACCAAAAGCCTAGAGGAATCAAATATCTTGAGGTGCAAACTCTTCTTCAAATTTTGCACTAAAAAAAAATCACATCTTAAGAAATTTTGATCCTCTTGATAACTTCTAAATATTTTCTAATAAAAAAATAAAAATAAAGTTATATAAAAATAATTAAAATAAAATGATTAGGAAACTACACAAGAGAGTTTAGCACAAAGGGATGGTGAAACCCTATTTAGGGAGCTTTAAACCCTAGCAATGGCAGTTTAGGGTTTATCTCTAGTTTTCCTCCTGCACCAAGGCATTTAAGTAGAGCATCAGTCGGTACCCGGTGTGGAGCACCTGTTCTCACTGACCCAAGTAATGTTTTGTTTCCATCAGATAACATTTTTCCTGAGCCTTTCTACCACTGCATTGTCATGGGCAAGCAAGATGGGTTGACTCCCTGGGTCTCATGGTTTGCGAAAGGAGACAACCCGACATACGGGTAAATAATAATTCCCTGCTCACCTCTGGACCCCAGTGGAGTCACTGTCGGCTACAGACACAGAATGTCTTGGAACGACCACGAAGGGAGGATCACTCGGGTTCTTGGCAGTTTTCAATGGACTCTTCTGATTCTGCGGGAAACGACATTATGGAGGAGGAGAAGTTGGATTATTCCTCTGATACTTTGGAGCCTACCCAAATATGGTAAAACTACCCACCTCAGTAGCCAGCTGGGGCTCATGTGGGTGTTTTGCTAGATGGGATTGAACAACCGAAACCCCAACACATGGACATGGAGGTTGCCACGTCAGCATCTGGTCTAACAAGATTTAGGGTTGTTAACCCGAGCTTATCAGAGTAGTTTTTGGTATTAAGCCCTAATATCCCTACCTATCTGGTTTTTTCTATACCACGCCTTTCTACTCTATGCGTGTGGAATCAGCAGCAGATGCCATCCATTCCTTAAGAGTGTTTAGCACATGCAAAAATCTTGGGGGGTCTGGGAGGTGCCCTTAAAGGGGATTTCGGGTTTGAAAATCTTGGATTAGGGTCAACAGACGAGTTGCTTGCACAGGAGGATTTCCTTGGCTTCCCTACTCTTGTCATTGCATCAGGAAGCTTTGAAGGGCTACCTATTCCAACCCAATATCCCGAAGAGAAAAACATTTTGGACTCAGATGATACGCTCCCTGAGGAAGAAGGAATTCTTAGAGACACTCTGTTACATAGGACCGGAAAGAATAAGACAAGGTGCACAAAGAGCCGCGAAAAGTCTAGAGAGCTGGTGTTCAGCGAGGGTGTTAACATGCAGCAAGCCGAGGAGACAGATAAAATGGTCTTGGTAGGAAGGGTTCGGGGGAGGAACTACACCTCAGTTAGGCACAAAATATATACATTTGAGATCTGGGGCAGTATCCTTGAACAACTCCCTGTTTTCCTCACCATGTATAGAGGATGGTTTTCCCCAATTTTCCCACATCTCGACATGGCTAATTGAGTCTTATCGAAGTATTTGTATATTGAAATGACGTTGATCCTCGTTAAGAGTTGGACACCCATATTTGACCCAGACAAGGAGAATATGGGAGCTGGTCCTATCTGGGTTCGACTTCCAGGTCTGTCGTTGCAATTCTGGACAGAGGATGTCCTCAGATGCATTGGCGAGGATTTGGGTATTTATTTGGACCATGATAGATCCTAAATGGAGACCGGAATATATCGATGGGGAATATATGTGTGTCCATTAGGATTCTTGTGCACCTGGAGACGCGTGAAGGGTTGGTCAAAATCTATGTCCTGAAGTACAAAAACATCTCCAGAAGCCAAATTATAGATTATGAAGGGGTCTTCTTCAGATGTAGGAGGTGCAATGAGGTGGGGCACCTATATAAGGACTAACCTCTTATCTTGGTGGCTAATGCAGTTGAGGCCAAAACAATGTTTCATGTGGGGACCCAAACCACAGAGATGTTTGGCATGCCCACTCAACGACACAAACAGAGCTTGGAATTGTGACAGCAGCAAGCCCCTCGTCAGTCTCCTCCCATGTCTATGCACCAAGAAATTTAGCAGGCATCCACACCAGATTCTCCACACCTGTAAGAGGAGGAATTCTGTCCCATCCCGGGTACTGCGACCTCTCCTTCCTCACCTTTACTTTTAAATGTTTTGTAATATTCTACTTCTACTGTAACTACTTTTAATGCTAGTCCTAAAATTACTAAAAATAAGTTGACCCCTATTTGTTGTCTTGTTGCATCTTCTGTTGAGGTATAAAAGGTGTCTTTTTAACTCCTATTTATCCTACATTAATTATCAATCCAGGTACGATTTTTTATCTCAAGAGTGTACTCAGTCTGAGGTGGCAATTTAATCTAAGAGTAATGCTTTCCAATTTGTAGTACAGTGTTTCAAATATAATAGTAAACAGATGTTTGAAGATGGAATCTAATTGCAATGACATGAAACTTAATGCTCTAAAACTTAATTATTCACTCAACAATCATCAGTCAAGGATGCAATAGTAATAACTCTTTCCTCTGTCAACTAATGTAAATGAAATCAAACATAAACAAGATCCTCAATCTGAGAACTTAGACAGTGATAGCCAATGTCCTTTACAGTTGTTGATCTTACACTCCACACTAAAGAAACTAATTGGAAATGATAACTGAGTTAAATAATGCTGCTAATGGAAATGGAAGAAACATGCTCTCTGCAATAACATTCCAAAGCAAAACCAAATACTTGCAAGAAAAAAATGATCAGCAAAGCTATTTAATGGAAATTAACAGCAAATTCTAGAATGAATATCGAATCTTTATATTGGAAAAGCATATCAATACAAGTTATAAAGAATAATAATCTTGTTATGGTGGAAAGGACAGAAACACGATTTAATCACAGCTTATGCAATAAACCAATTCCATAAAATGTTGAAACAGTAAGCTATCAAACATGGAATCTGTAAAGCAATGCGACTAGAGAAATAAACATTAAAGTAAACCATTACACAACTGGAATTGTAAATTAATGGTATAGATAGCAAGTGGATCCACCAGGGTCGGGCCCTTAGCCGCTAGTGAAGCACCTCCGAGCTACTCCAGTATCAAATAATGGAATGGAAACTGAATTATATATTAATCATATGTAACAAAGTTCATAGGCAATCACACTCTGTTTTAACCAACAAGAGTCGGTGATCAAAGTGAAAATACAAAAGGAAATCTGAATAATGATAAGACATGCCCCCTGATTTCTACAAGCGCTGTCCTTTTATAACAGCCAGGTGGACAAAACAAGAAATACAGATAAGCTTTGAAGCAGTGATCCCTCAAGATCGAAAGATCTGAGGGATTCGTTCTATCTTCTATCTCCAGTTATCGTTTTTTCCTCTTGCGTTGAAGCCACGCTGTTCCTTTATTTTCTTTGACTGTGCACTTTGATTTCGATCTTCTGGTCTAGATATGGCTTCCTGTTGAAGGGACATCAGTTACTTCTTCTTTGTCTTTTCCTCCCGAATGGTGGCTTCCTATTTCTTCTATTTTATCTATAGAAGAAAGGACATTATTTAGTTAATTTTCAATAATCACTAATCTCCTTAATTCCATTATAATTCTTCGATATATAACCATTTTAGAATACAAAGGAGTTATGATTAAAGGAAAAAGATAAAGAAATAAATGGAAAATTCATACCTTTTCCATCGCTCAACACACCCCCCTGCTTACCCTTTTTCATGTCCTCATGAAAACCATGTAGTTTACATGCAAAGAAGTTAGAGAATAAGCTAGAGAGGGGTTTTCATTTAATGGTCTAAAACCATGATTTGCAGCTAAAACTTCAAAAATATGCCTTGTCTGCCCTTCAGGTAATTCATATATGGCCTTATAGTCTGTTGCAGGATACCAGATAATAGGGCTTCGAAATCTACAACCTAGCCAATACGGGCCTTCCCTCAAGATGAGGTTACTATAGATAACCAGGCGGTCGGCAACTAACTTAAATTTTTTATAATTGAATGGCTCTCTGTCTTGAATATTCTGATTGGAAATCTTCCATCGGAGTTTAACTGCTACTATGGCCTAGTCTTTGATGGACAGAAAATATTTTACCCCATCTAGGACAATCGCTTTGTGGATGGGTCCCAATGTTTGGATCACACCCTCATTTGTCATTAAGATTTTCTGCCTAGCCCATAGTTGTAATGGGTGTCTCGGTTCACCCCTAACCCAAAGGTCTAACCCATTTTCTTGTCTCTGAAAAGTGTTATAGGCCTTGAGCCATTTTAACTAGTTAACAACAAATGAAATGAATTCTTGATATTGGACATCACCCACAAAAGGACTAGGATTCATCTCCATTTCCTCTTCCAATATAAAATTGTGCAAATAAAATTCACAGAGTAAGCGCTGAACTTTTACTCCATAGATTTTGCAGTAGTTTATAAAATTATCAACAGTTTTTAATTCTATAGGTTTTCCTGCCTTAACAGCTTTAATTTTTAACTGTAAATATCTTTCTAACAAAACCAAAGCATAATTTTTGGTAGGGGACCTACATGCTAGGACATCTGTATATAGAGAACAGAGAGTATTCATTTGATTCTTGACTGTTTGTAGTCTATTCCTTACCTCTTCAAATTTTTCTTCTGCCTTCCAACATTTTTCGAAGGCTTCTGCCTCTGATGCATTGATGTTCCTTAATTGCTACTGTAACTCTTGGTATTTCTTCTTAGAAACAGTCTCTTCTTTGAGGTTTTCTATAGCCTGCTGAACCTGTGCCAGATCCTCTCAGAGTTTTGCTACACCAGGGTCGTTTTTCAACAAAACATTTTTGGGTTGAAGATCTACCTGGGTTTTCTTATTACAATATCGAGTTCCTACAGTCTGTGTCTCTTTATTGAAAAATTTCTGGTTGGCCATACTGCTAGAGGACAGTGCCTCGGTTTGAACATCTTTATTACAGACTTGTGCATTTTCGGTTTGGGCAACTGTGTCTGTAAAAACTACCTATTGTTCCTTGCTATCTTGAATGAATATGGGCTCGGTTTGAGTCTCCATGGCCCTTGTATTATGGGGTTCCGTTTGGATGGCTGCATCCCCCATTTTTGGGGTTCTTTTAGAGATTTTCCCCCTTTTCAGAACCCTTATCTTCTGTCTGAGTCGTTTTACTAATTTTAGCAGCTTTTTTTGTTCCCTCCGCAGCCTCTTAAGTTCATTTGTCTTCTTCTTCTTCTTGGGAGGAATAGCTATTCCCTTTTCTGGACCTGGCTGCTCAGCTAGGTTTTGTTCTTCAGGGACCGTGCCTTCGCCCTGGATCATTTCTATATTCTTTGTTTGGAATACTTCTTCAGTGTTCATATTATCCTGACTAGGTTCCTCAGGGGAGGAAACCCTAGTTTGATCTGCTATTTTCTGAGGGGCTTCTGCTTCTACCTCCTCCTCATCATACATTTCCTCAGATGTATCCTTGCTGTGGACAGAATGTTCCTGTAATTGTTCTACCTCAATATTGAGGTTGAGCGGACTCTGGGGTTGCATATACTCACACATATTGGCCAAAATTTGGGCCAATTCCTCTTCTTGCAATAGACTCTGTGGTGGATTTGCGCTGGAGGTTACGGGAGGTTCCGCTTCCTCCCTTTCCTCTTCACTGGTATGCTTAATTTCTTCCTCTTCCTGATTTTCTCCTCCATCAAGTTGTAGGGGTTGCTCATCCCCAGAACTAGGTCATTCTAAGGGTTGGTTGCTGCTACTCTGGAGGCTTCCCAACATTGCCCTGCTTCTTCCTAATCTGGAGGACTGTCTGCGTTTTAGAGTTCTGTTTTTTGTGCTGGTGATTCTTTTTCGTTTTGGGGTAGGTAAGGTTGTTCCCCCCTCTATTGAGAATACCAATTCTTCCCAATTTGTCTACTGCTGAGCAAGACTGTGGCTAACTATTAATTGAATTAAACAAGGTGGCTTACTACCGTTCCTATATGATGGGATTTCCTTATGCTCCGAGCAGCATCATGCAGTAAAAAATTTAAATATGCAGGCAAAATTACAACAAAATTATGTTTTAGTATTACTAATAATTTGAGGTGGCGTGGTCTTACCACATCCTTTCTCCCATCACATGTAACGTAGCTTTGCACTACTCTCGCCAGTTCTGCCCATGGTTCTCCCAGAGTTTCCGGCTGGACTCCTTTTCCTTTGACGGCTAGGTTCTATCCTTCGTCTCGAAAGAGGGTCATGGCCTCTTGCAGTCTCAATTTTTTATGGGTCCATATGGGTCCAACTGCTGGTAGACCGGATACCTCAGCAATTACTACATCTGTTACTGTTATTCAACTTCCTCTTACTATGGAATGATCCTCTTGCAAGTTCTGCAAAAATTTGATGGCCACAGTTTCATGGGGCTGCTGCAGTCGTGTAAGGTAGGCAACCCATCCTGCTCTTTCCAAAATTTCTCGTGTAGCATCGCAAAATGTTAGTACGTGTGGTTCGCTACGCACTTCTCGCCCTCCCATTTCATCTAAGCCCTGCACATTGTTAATTTTTCATAGCAATACACAGAAATGGCAATGGAACAACAACCCGTGCACATCAGAAAATATCAATACTGTTAAACTTGCCATTCCCGGGATCTGATAAAAAAGGAATTGACCCGTATGTAGGCATATTTCGAAAGTCACCCACACCCCCTTGAAAGATGATAGGTCATCCTCGACTGGCAATGGAAGAGCAGCGAACTGGACGACAGTCGTACAATATAGAAAGGCATGTGTATTCATGAAATGATCACAAAAAGTATTGAATTACTGAAATCGAGGCATATTATGAAAATCGTGAATAAATGTGGAAATGCTATGAAATGATGCGAAAATAGGGAAAAGGACAGGTGATGTAAATAAAAGTGCTTATGTGGTCATTATTCACTTTGAACCATTATGATTGATTTATAAACAATATTTCATGTATAAGAGGTTTAAAAAAAAGGGTCTAGGAACATAATCTCTTTTGAAATCAAGATAAAGATATAAGAAAAGGGTTTATAATTACTATTGATTTGTGGAAAATATGTCTCCAATACCATCAGCAGAGCTCTGTTGCCCATAGGTGTTTATAACCTTGACAAAGTTGCTTTTTCACCCTTGGAACCATAATCCTTTATCTATGCCTAGGAAAGTGCTTTGTAATGTCAGGATGGAGGCCATTGTGTTGGCTTGGTAACCAGATGAATCACCATGCCATTCACCAAGAAGGATTGAAAGGTGGGCAGGCCAGCTCGTGATGAGACCTCCTATTCCAAGGACTTTTTATTTTTCTGATGTGCCCATTGGATCATATCCTTGTTGTGGTGGCCATAGTGGGAATGCCACTTCACTGCTTCCTTATGATCATGGTAAGCTAGCTCTTGATGAGATCCCCTATCCTCCATCTCACAAATCATATAGATTTTTTTTCTTTTTTTCTTTTTCTTTTATATAGCACTTTCCTATTTATATATAGAAGATGGCTCAACACTCCTTAAGATTAGGAATGGTGGAAGAAGTATGAACATCTCAATAGAGGAAAATATGCCCTTATTCTTATTCAATAATAAAATTCAAAGAGAGTTATGAGGATTAGGGAAGAACCAACATGATAAAAATAATCAATCAAATTAGTTTTAGTGAAGATAAAGACAACAAAGTGATATGGATAGTTGTGTCCTTTCCTTTTTTTCCTATCAATACAAAGCAATTTCTTTTAAAAAATTACAATTTTTCCTTTGATTTGTTGATTCCAGTAACCTCTAATTTTTGTGTCCTTGCATAAATTTGTATGTTTGCCTTAAAAGGATCATGAAAAATTCACAAAAATTCTCAAAATGTTGTTCTATAAGAGAAACAACAAAAAGAAAAATGCACTAAAAAAGTGTTGTTCCTTAGACGGAAAAGTTGTTATTTCTTAATAGGAACAACAAAAAGAACATATGCACACAAAACTGTGGTTCCTTTAAGAGGAACAACAAATAAAAGAAAAAGATACACGTGAAACTATTGTTCCTTAGGAGGAACAACAGTTGTTCCTTAAGCAGAACAGCAGCTAAAATAGGCACAAAATAAAATGTTGCTCCTTCGGCGGAACAACCTAAAAACATTCCAAATCGAAACTATTGTTCCTTAGAAGGAATGACAGAAAGTGAAAAAAATGGCGAAGGGGATGTTCCTTTTAAAAGGAACAGCAAAAAAAATCGGCAGAAATGTTGTTCCTTTTAAAAGGAACATCAAAAACAATCGGCGGAAATGTTGTTCCTCTAAGAGGAATGACTATTGTTCCTTAAGAGGAGCAACAACTGTTCCTTGAGAGGAACAACAAAAATATAGACACGCAGAAGTGATGTTCCTTAAGAGGAACAATAAACAAATATAAGCACGTAAGATTGTTGTTCCTTAAGAGGAACGGATGTTGTTCCTTAAGAGGAATGGCTATTGTTTCTTAAGAGGAACAACCACTGTTCCTTAAGAGGAACAACACGAAAGAAAAAAAAAAAAATCGGTACAAAAATAGTTCATACAAGCAAAATTAAAGAGAAAAGCTTATGTACAAATTTCAGAAATAAAGGAATTATTCAGTGAATTAATGCTGAGGAGGAGTTATCTTCCTCAACCAAAATCTGCATAGTGGAATCTCCTCGTAATTGCTGGTAAAAGGATTCTCGATTAAGCTGTTTGTGGTAAAGTCGTACTCGATGACCGTTTGCTTTGAAAGAATGTCCAGATCCATCAATGGTAGTTAATGTAATGGTGTCATTTTCATGCACTTTCTGTATCCCGTAGGGTCCAAGCCATCATGTCTGGAGTTTTCCGGGGAAATCCTGAAACCTGGAGTCATATAGGAGTGCCCAATTGCCTTCGTGGAAGATATTCTTTTTAATAAGGGCATCGTGCCATTTTGCTCTTTGCTATTGAATTAATGCAGTGTGTTGAAGGGCGGAGAACCTAATTTCATCTAACTCATTGATTTGTTGTAATCTGCTAACTTGGGCCTCATTTAAGTTCAAACCCACCTCTTACGCTATTCTTAATGTTTGAATTTCAAATTCTATTGGAAAGATGGGTTATTTTCCAAATATTAACTGATATGGTGAATACCCTATGGTATTTCTCCACGTTGTTCGGTATGCCCACAAGGCTTCCGGAAATCTTGAAGCCCAATCACATCTATGTGATGTAACTATTTTTGTAAGTATTGCCTCTATCACCTTATTCGTGCTTTCTACTTGGCCATTTGCCTGTGGGTGGTATGGGGTTGTAATTTTGTGCTGAATGTGGTAATTTTTTAATTTTGCAGCGATTTTATTACCTACAAATTACGGTCCTCCATCTGTAATTATATCCCTCCAGAGGCCATATCGCACAAATATTTGGAAAATGAAATGTATTATAGAGTCCTTTGTAGCTCTTGGAAGTGCCTCTGCTTCAACCCATTTAGGAACATACTCTGTTGCAACTAGTATTTATGTTTTCTAATTTAGTGGTGGGTTAATAGGACCAATAAAATCAAGTGCCCAATGCTCAAATGGCTCGACTACTAACTGTGGATTCAAGGGAATTTTATCGGACTGTCCAAGGCGCCCTGCCCTTTGGCAACTATCACAGGCTTGTACAAACTTTTTAGCATCTTTAAAAATTGTAGGCCAGTAATAGCCTGTTTGTAAAACCTTGTGACCAGTCCTGCGATCTGCAAAATTTCCGCCACACGACCCGTCGTGGCATGCTTTCAGAATGTCAAATATTTCGTCTTCTCAGACACATCTTCTGATGTGCATATCTACTCCTGTATGAAATAGGTATCCCCCAATCCAAGAGAATTGGGTATTGCGCTGCACTATTTGTTTTCATTCATTGGGCGTTAGATGCTTGGGTAATTTACCTACTGCTAAATAATTTGCAACATCAGCATACCATGGGGTTCTGGCAGTAACAGCAAAAAAATGTTCATTTGGAAACTGATCTTCGACTGCTGCTGCGTCCATTGGTTTTGGTATTCGTGAGAGAAAATCAGCTACAGGATTCTCTTTTCCAATTCGATCCTTTATTGTGATGTCAAATTCCTGCAATAGAATCAACAATCTTGTTACTCTACCATTTGTAACAGGTTTATTTGCTAAAAAATTTATGGCAGAGTGATCTGTATATAAAACTACAGGATACCCATTTATATAATGTCTAAATTTATTTATAGCATGTATTACAGCTAAAAATTCTTTTTCAGTCATAGTATAGTTTAATTCAGCTGGAGATATATTCTTGCTAATATAATAAATTGCATATGGTTTTTTATCTTCTTCCTTCCCAAAGGACTGCTCTGATAGCTGTGTCTGAGGCATCAGATGAAATTTGGAATGGAAAATCCCAATTTGGGCCGCTTAGCACTGGGGTTGTTGATAGAAGCTTTTTCAGATCTTCAAAAGAATGGTCACATTTATCTATCCAAATAAAATAAACATTCACTGTTAGTGCGTATAGAGGTGCATCTATTTGAGAAAAATGCTCTATGAATCTTCTATAATAACCAGAAAATCGCAGAAAACTACGTACCTCTGTTTGTGTAGTGGGAGTAGGTATTAACAAAATTATCTGAATTTTAGCTGGATCTACCTGTATTCTAGCTGCTGAGATATAATGACCTAAGATGAGTCCCTCGGTCATCATCATGTGACACTTCTCATGGCTTAAGCAAATCCTAGTGGCAATACACCTTTGCAGCACCTTTTCCAATGTTTCTAATGTTGGCTCAAAATCATCTCCATAAGTTGTGAAATCATCCATATATACTTCGAGCCCTTCATTTATTAAATTTGAAAATATGTTGAGAATGGCCCTCTGAAATGTGGCAGGGGCATTGCATAGACCAAAGGGTAAAAATCTGTAAGAAAATGTTCCCCAAGGACAGGTAAAAGTAGTCTTATCTTGGTCTTCCGGGGTGATCTGAATCTAATTGTATCCGTTGAAGCCATCTAGGAAAGAAAAGAATTTCTTTCCTACTAATGTATCTAATACCTAATCAATGAAAGGAAGGGGAAAGTGGTCTTTCTGGGTTGATTTGTTTAATTCTCTGTAGTCTACAAATATCCTCCACTTTCCATTCTTCTTTGGCACCACTACTAGTGGAGAGACCCACTTGCTATCAGATATTGGATAAATAAAATTTACGTCCAAAAGTTTTTGTAATTCAGCTTTCACAATATCCTTAAGATGAGGGTTTAATCTCCGTTGGGGTTGGTGAATGGGTCTAGCATATTTTTCTGTATAAATGTGGTGCGTACATAACTGGGGTTCAATTCCTTTCATGTCTGGGTAATCCCATGCAAAGTATCCCTTATATTTTCTCAGTAGTTGGACCATCTTCTCCTCTTGTTCAGCAGACAGGTTTTTGTTAATGTTCAAAGTTTTTCCTAGCTTAATTTCTATAGCTTTGCTATTGTAAACAAAGGTGGTAGGTATTGATTGATCATGAATGTCTTTCAGGTGATATTCTTCTTCTTCATTATCAAATGCTGCCTCGATCATGTGACATTGCAAATGGGATCTGGTTTTTGGTTGGTTAATGAAACTGTTAATGATGTCATCCTCTGTTTGGTCTTTAAATTTGAGGGCATCTTCTATGGTTAATGGTGATCTAATGTTTTCTATGAGGTATAATACAGGCTATCTCTTTGTTGTATTATTGTTAAACTTGGCTGGGCAGGAGGGTATAAGGCTAAATTCTTGACATAACTCCCTTTAGTTATAGTCATGTTGCCTTGTCGACAACCAATGTAAGCATCAACAGTTGCCAGCCACAGTCTACCTAAGATTAAAGGGTGTCCATCTAGCCGGTTTTTGGGGTTAATAATCATAAAGTCGACAGGGTATTCCTAGGAGTCTATAGATACCATTACATCATGTAGTGTGCCCTCTGGCTTGACTACCGATCGGTCAACCAATTCCAATAAGGTTGTGGTTGGATCTAATGATGTAATGCCAAGTTTTTGACAAGTGGTGGTTGTTAGAATATTAATTGTTGCTCCTAAATCAACTAAGGCATTTGGAAAGGATTGTCCATTGATTTGCACCATAACTATAGGATTTCCTCGGTCCTCATACTTTACAGATGCTTCTCTTCCTGATAGTAAGTCAGATAGTGTGCCGACTACTTGGACATTTGGATTAGTTGTTATTCTCCTCTTTGGCTTTCTTATACATAATTCTTTGATGGTCTTTGCATAAATTGGAATATCTTGGATAGCTTGGAGGAGTGGTATTTTTATACACAAATTTTTCAGTTCTCCCAAAAGATCAAAATCAGGATGTTCTATTGGGCGAGGTATGATTATTCGTTCTGGGAATGGTGGAGAAGAGGTGGTTTCTTGCTCATGATTTGTTGTCTAACCACATTCTCTTTTTGTAATGTTTTTTCTAAAGGTAACGAATTTTCAACTTGAACATTTTTGTCTCCCTTTGATTCTATTATGCGCCCAGACCTTGGTTAAAGGTCGTTGCACTCCCTTAACTTGGTTTCTAGTTCTAGTGCTTCAATTATTTGAATAGATTGAACCAGTCTATTATTAGGGTTCGGGTTGGGTTGGGTTGGGAGTTGCAGTCTTAAGTTGGTCTGGGGATTTTTTTTCAATGTATATGGCACTGGCAGTGTAGGTGGAGAGAGAGGAATCGTTCCAGCTAGTTGATTCATAGATCTTTTCCAATTCGACTGCCAGGTTTGACTCTGCGAAGTGGAGGGGGACCATTGTGTTGGATATGTATTATTTTGCCAAAATGGTGGACAGTAAGGAAATTTCGGCAAATTGGTTTGATTTGTTTGATTTGGCCATGGCGATGTAGGAAATGGCTACTATGACCAACTGGAGAAAGGTGGTTGATTTTGCCAAATTCCATTATATTGCTGAGAATTATACTGAGACTGAAAAGAAGAGGATAGATCGATGGGCATACCTATTTGTCGTGGCTTCCATTGATGGCGTTGATTGAGTAAGCACATCGGTTCTATTTCTTCTTCCGCTTCTTTGTAGACTGCTTTCAATCCTGAGAGTGAGGGGCAATTTTCTGTGGAGTGATATTTCATGTAGATGGCGCAGACTTGGACTGTATCTAGTGGGCACTCTTTATGGTTGTGTTTCTTTCTGCATCTAGGGTAGAATATTGCCAAATTTTGTTTTTCTTCTGCTTGTTTTTGTTTAGCTTGCATGATGTCGAGCTGCATCGTCAGAGTCCCTAAAATATCAGTTTTGAAATCTTCCAGTAGATTGCCAATTTCTATGTGGGTTATACCTCCACCGGAGGTCTTGCTATTCCTTGTGATCATGTCACGTTTTGCTGGTTTTAGTCTTATGCTGCCTCTCGAACTCCTGATACATAAATCAATAATGTCAGCACAATTTTCCTGATATATGTCACCTTTGCCCATGATTTTTAATGTTTCAACCCATTGTTCCTTCATCCCTTTAATTAATGTAGTTTTTAACACATTATCAGGTAAGGGTAAAGATGCATAAGGTGATCTCTGGAGGTTGTATTGAAAGCGTTCTACATATTCCTCCAATGTTTCATTAGGTTTTGCTATCATTTGAAATATTTCATCCTTTAATTCCCTGGACCTACAATAATCCTGATATTTCTTTAGAAAAGTAGCTTTCATCTGATCCCAGTCATTTATAACACCTCCACCTAACCCCATAAACCATCGTAGAGCTGCTCCTTTTAATGTGGAGGGGAATAATTTTAGCTTTTGGGGATCGGTGGTATAGTCATACCCCCTGCATAATACATCGAATTCAAACAGAAATGCATCTGGATCTTCCGATGTTAAGCCATGGAATGTAGGAATATGCTGGAGAGGAATGGCCTTCATAGGTGCATTAACTGCAGTGTCCACAATGGGATATTGCAGTGTGGAAGTTTGGGGTGGTTGCTAGTTGTGGGCCATTTGATCAAATATGTGCCAATATCCTTCTGGGATTTCTAGGGAATTATTCCTAGGCTAACTAGAAGGAGTAGGGATGACCTTAACAACACTTCCTTGGTCTGGGATAATGAGTGTTCCTTGCTGAACTATTATCTGAGGGGATTTTTGTTCTTTAGGTTCTTTAGCTTTGTTTTGGATGATTTTGACAACATTTACCTTATCTGGGCTGCTTAGTGTTTGGATTAATTCAAGAGGGGATATTGGTTCTTCTATTTCCCCTATTTCTCCTCCTCCTTCGTGGAGATTACTAGAGTTCCATTCTTGTAAAGAAATTGGGCGAGAATTCTCAATTTCTTGAGAATCTTGCTCAGTCTCTTCTGTTTGGCTATGCACCTCAGCAAAAGTTATAGATGGTGATTCTATGGCCTTAAGGGAGCTAGTAGGTTGTCTAGAAGCAATTTTTCTAAGGCCTACTGATGGCTAAGATTCAGCTTTCTTAATGATATTGTCGATAAAGGTTGTTCACCCAAGGGTCACCAGTCCCTTCGGTTTTTCAGGTCTGGGAGGAATTTTGTTTTGTTTAGATTTTCTCGTCATTCAAAAAAACGCAAGCATTCATTCCTACCTTAAACTTCTACACAGTTCTGCCATCAAGCGGGCAAGTGAACGAGCATGTTCCTCGCTCATTACGCAGGTTCTTACCTTCTGTTTTTAATACCCAGTTCTTCCTTAGAAAATAAAATCAAATATACATCACTCTTTCTAAATAGCTACACTCTCCCCGACAACGGCGCCAAAATGTTGAGGTATAAAAGGTGTCTTTTTAACTCCTATTTATCCTACATTAATTATCAATCCAGGTATGATTTTTTATCTCAAGAGTGTACTTAGTCTGAGGCGGAAATTTAATATAAGAGTAATGCTTTCCAATTTTCAATACAGTATTTAAAATACAAGAGTAAATGGATGTTTGAAGATGGAATCTAATTGCAATGACATGAAACTTAATGCTCTAAAACTCAATTATTCACTCAGCAATCATCAGTCAAGGATGTAGTAGTAATAACTCTTTCCTCTATCAACTGATGTAAATGAAATCAAACATAAACAAGATCCTCCATCTGAGAACTTAGACAGTGATAGCCAATTTCCTTTACAGTTGTTGATCTTACACTCCACACTAAAGCAACTAATTGGAAATGATAACTGAGTTAAATAATGTTGCTAATGGAAATGGAAGAAACACGCTCTCCGCAATAACATTCCAAAGAAAAACCAAATACTTGGAGGAAAGGAATGATCATCAAAGCTATTTAATGGAAATGAACAGCAAATTCTAGAATGAATAGCGAAGCTTTAGAGTGGAAAAGCATATCAATACAAGTTACAAAGAATAATAATCTTGTTATGGTGGAAAGGACAGCAACGTGATTCAATCACAGCTTATGCAATAAACCAATTCCATAAAATATTGAAACAGTAAGCTACAAACATGGAATCTGTAAAGCAATGCGACTAGAGAAAATGAACATTAAAGTAAACCATCACATGAATCGAATTGTAAAGTAATGGTACAGATAGCAAGTGGATCCACCAGGGCTAGGCCCTTAGCTGCTAGTGAAGCACCGTCGAGCTACTCCAGTATCAAATAATGGAACAACAACCGAATTATATATTAATCATATGTAACAAAGTTCACAGGCAATCGCACTCTGTTTTAACCAACGAGAGCTGGTGATCAAAGTGAAAATACAAAAGGAAATCTGAATAATGATAATACATGCTCCCTGATTTCTACAAGGGTTGTCCTTTTATAACAGCCAGGTGGACAAAACAAGAAATACAGATAAGATTTGATGAATCCTAAAGGATGTGAAAGATACGGGGATTAACTCTATCTGCCTCTCAATTATCGTTTTTTCCTCTTGCGTTGAAGCCACGCTGTTCCTTTATTTTCTTTGACTGTGCACTTTGATTTCGATCTTCTGGTCTAGATATGGCTTCCTGTTGAAGGGACATCAGTTACTTCTTCTTTGTCTTTTCCTCCCGAATGGTGGCTTCCTATTTCTTCTATTTTATCTATAGAAGAAAGGACATTATTTAGTTAATTTTCAATAATCACTAATCTCCTTAATTCCATTATAATTCTTCGATATATAACCATTTTAGAATACAAAGGAGTTATGATTAAAGGAAAAAGATAAAGAAATAAATGGAAAATTCATACCTTTTCCATCGCTCATGTAACCTGAATCCTCATTCTGTTGGGTGACTTGGGAAATTTAGCAATCCTAACCTATCTAGCTCTGGCTCATGGGTGTAACCTAGGGTCCCATGCCAAAGCCGCTCCTTAACTCATATGGGTTAGGTGATGACCCATCCCAAAAATTCCTAGAATCCACCAGAGGAAAATCATCCTCTCTTTCTAAGTCCATTCATAATGTGGGGATTGAAGTGTCCACGGGGAAACAAATCTCCATTGACCGGGTTCTTAGAGAAAAGGATACCCCTATTAAAGGTGACCCATGATCTGTCTCTCCTTCAATTGTAGAGGGTTAGCTAGCCTATATAAGAAACTGGCTCTTCGTCGACTGTTAGTGTCAGAAAAGTTGGACATCATTTTACTTCAGGAAACTTTGGGGCATGGAGAGGTTGTTCATAAGTTCCTCTCCGAGATTTTCTTGTTCTGGACCTTTCAGACCTTGGATGTGAGAGGGTGATCTCGGGGATGTGCCATTAGATTTAATAACCGATCCATTCAAGTTCATAATGTGTGGGGGATGGACGACATACTTGATGCGAACATCTCTGTCTCTGACCTTGGCACCCCTTTCAGAATTCTCAACATTTATGGTCCTTGCCATAACATGCTTGCTTTCTGTGACAAGCTAATGGGATCCTCGATCATGAAGGCTAACCATATCATTATGGGAGGTGAGCTCAACTTTTCCATTGGACATGCAGAATCTTGGGGTCCCCAAGCCATGCCTGATCCCTTGTCCAGTTATTTTGAGCAACTTCTTAATAATGTCGATTTGATCGACGTGGAGATGACTGAAAAACCACCCAAGTGGTGCAACAAAAGGATAGGGGAAGCTACACTAGCTCATAGGCTGGACCAGTTTCTGATATCTTCTAATTTTGTAGTCAGGGTGGACAGGGCTAGGCAATGGGTGGGCTCAGGTGGTATCTCAGACCATTCTCCCATCTATCTTGAGATCCATGGCGAAACAATAAACCCCACTCCCCTTTCAAGTTAAATTCTTCATGGCTTGAAGACCTTGACTTCCGAAAGATTTTTTTGCAGACCTGGAATCGTTGTCATCAGGAGAATAATACTCTTCCTGCAAGAGTCATAGAAAATAATATTTCCAAGATCAAGGAGAATACTATCAAGGGGGAAAAGGAGAAAGAGATCAGAGATGAGGAAGAGTTGAGGAGGGTCAAAAGGGACATTTCCCTTATGAATGATGTTGATGGACTGGGTCACTCCTCTTTGGAGGATAAGAAAAAACTTACACAGCTGGAAATGGAACGAATCAAACTTCTAAGACAAACCAAGGAAACTTGGAGACTCAAGAGTAGGGCTATCTGGCTTGAGGCGGGTGATAACAATACCAAGTTTTTTCAACAATGTGCAAAAGGAAGAAAGAGAATCAATACCATCTGGGAACTAAGTGATTAGGATGGTAGGGTGGAAAATACTCATCATCAACTTTCGAATATGGGAATATGACATTTGTCCAAAATATGCAGAGATCCAAGGGCTGCCAACATATATGAGGTGCTCAACATTGCTAGGAATATGCCTAGGTTCGTGGAGGAAGAGGAAACTAATTCCCTCAATATTGAAATTACCTTAGGTGAGATTGAAGTTGTCCTAAAGTGGTTCAAAAAAGACAAGGGTCCTAGCTCGGATGGATGGCCTATTGAATTATATCTATCTTTCTTTGATCTTATTGGTAAGGACCTCCTTATGGCCATCAAGGATTGCAAAGTTTTAGGCAGAATATATGACAGCTTCAACTCCACCTTCATTGTTATTATCCCCAAGGTCAATGAAACTCTTTCTTTCAATGACTATCATCCCATCTCTTTATGCAACTATCTATACAAAATCATTTCCAAAATCATTGCTAACTGTATTAAGCCTATATTATCTCATAACATATCTAAGGAGCAATTTTCTTTCCTTCATAAAAGAAAAATTCACGAGGTTATTGGAACTGCTCAAGAAGCCCTTCACTCTATCAATCTCAAAAGTCTCAAATGTACCATTCTCAAAATTGATCTGGCCAAAGCCTTTGACTACTCCTACTTGACCTACCTCCATTTTATCCTCACCCATATTGGCTTCCCCCTCTCTTTCATCCAATGGATCATGTGATGTATTACTAATGCCTCATTCAACATCCTCATCAACGGGACGACTTCTAATTTTTTCCATGCGAGTCGTGGCCTTCGACAAGGATGTCCCTTATCCCCTCTACTTTTGCTCCTAATAATGGAGGGGCTAAAAAATTTGATAACCTCTGCTAGGGCTGAAGGGAATCTCTTGGGAGTCAAAATAACTAAAACTATTAATTTGACTCATTTTCTATTTGTTGATGATGTTCTCATATTTATATATGGCTCCACGCTGGAATCCAAATGTTTCAAGAATATACTGTCTACCTTTTGCACTACCAGTGGAATGCTACTCAATCTAAGAAAATCCACCATTATGATGACAAGAGGCTCCATCCATGAGAGTATAAATTCCCTCCAACAATTTCAATTTGAACTCAGGAATATTGAGGAGGGTCTCAAATATCTGGGGTTCAAACTCAAGCCCAACGACTACAAAATCACAGATTGGAATTGGCTCATTTCTAAAGTGGAACGAAGAATCAATATATGGAAATAAAATAGGCTCTCTAGGGTAAGACACCTTGTTCTTATCAAGTCAGTCTTGGAGGCGATCCCAGTGTAATGGGTGGCTCTTGCTTGGATCCCCAAAGGTGTTACTAACAGAATACAACAAATCAATCAGCGCTTCCTCTGAAGAGGTAAGAAGGATGGAAATACCTTTGCCTAAGTCAACTAGGGAAAAATTGCCAAGCCCAAACACTGGGGTGGTTGGGGACTTAAGGATCTAAATCTCTTCGCCACTGCTTTGGCAGCCAAAATGGGTTGGCAAATCTTGACCTCCAACAACCTCTGGAAGGAGGTTACATATACAAAATATGTTTCTCCTTTATCCATTCTTGATTGGATAAGAAGTCCCATCAGACATAGGACAAGTTCATCTATTGTTTGGCGTTCAATATCAAAATCTATAGCAATTATCAAACGTGGTCTTACTAGGCGCATCAGTTCAGGCACATAGTTTCGCATTGGATTGGATGCCTTGCCTAGCTGCGGAGGGAACATATACTCCCCATCGACCTTAGACAACACCACAAGGACTCTGGGATTACATTGCTTAGTCAAGTGGCGGATGGGGACAATTCAAATTGGCAATCACAAGCTTGGAAATCCCTACAAGACCCGAATATTCCAGAGAATGGTTGGAGGGATTGGAATAGATATGTCATGGCTCTTAAGACATCTCATGTCAGAATCTTAGAGGGAGAGGATGAGTTGATTTGGGCTATATCCTCAAAATGATTTTACACCCCCAAAGATGGTTACTCTACACTAATCTTGGCTTAAGAACCCCCTAAACAGATATGGTGGTGGAGACATCTCTGGAAGTTAAAGGCTCCCTCAAAGGCTTGGCTATTCATGTGGTGCTTGCTCACAAATCGTGCGCCTACGGAGGACAATCTAGAAAAGAGATCTTTTCTTGGTACCTCCAGGTGTGGATTATGTAAAGAACAGGGTGAGGACATTGTCCATATTTTCCTCAACTACTCTATGACATGCAAAATTTGGCAATCGTTTACTCTGGAATTAGGCATTACAAACAATTGGAATGGGGAGTCAATTTCCATGGCTTGGCATAATTGGTGGCACTGTGGTGCATCAATAAAGGAGTGCAACCTTACCCTCTTGATTTCTTGGGGAATTTGGCTGGCCCATAACCATAACACATTCCAAAGCACTACCATCTGCTGGCCTACCATCTGCAAATCTATCGTTGCCCTCTATTAATCAATCCTTGAAGAGGTCACCTCAAAGCGTGATAGGATCATAGTGCTTGAAACCATCGACAAAGCTTTCCCTTGGGCATACTTCGATGGTGCTACTAGTATTGAAGGTTGTGGTGGGGGGGTTGTACTGCATCTCACCAAATCTCACTATTTTCATCTCAAAATGGGATTAGGCACGAGCACAAACAACTACTCGAAGCTCAACAGCCTCAGACTTCTCCTTATCTTTTCCCTAGAAAAAAGATGCAACATGATACAAATATTTGGGGACTCAAAGATTATTATTAGTTGGTTCAATAATAATGCAAGATGTCAAGCGCACACACTTAGGAGTTTGTTGGATGAAGTTTTGGCTCTAAAAACACACTTTGACACCATTACTATCACCCATATTTAGAAGCAAAGGAACCAGATTGCTGACAACCTATCCAAAGAAGTCGCGCACCTGACATGGGGGCAATGGAATATCACTGAGCATAATGGTCTGGAAATTTATCCGCATTACCACAGACCATTTATAGAGGATTTTGAGCTACTGAAGCTTGTTGATCAATCCGACTGATTAGAGGCTTTTGACTCTACTGTTTTAAATTTTGGACTTCTTGTTTTTGTTGTTATTTATGTCTATCTAGACTCGCACAGTAAATTGTAAATATTTTTTATTTTTCTGAACTGTTACAGAATTTAAGTTTAAAGTATAGACATAATACAGAATTTGCATGATGCAATCTCTAACTATTACAACATGTAATTTTTTTACAATTAATAAAAATTACAAATTTTTCCTAAAAAAAATTAAAATAAAATAAAATACATATATGTTTTTAAAATAAATATATTAATATAATAACATAATTTTATTTTCACTATTTTTAAATAAATATTAAAACAATTGCTTAATAAAATGTAAAAGAACAAAATGGTTAAATAAACTATATCCAAGAGTGTTATTTTCAAATTAATCATGCTTGGTGAAGTAAATCCATGAGAGTTATTTTCAAATTAAATATGCTTGTAATTAAGGTGGAAAAAGAAAATTCCCAACCATAATGAAGATTATTCATGAAAATAATTAGGAATGGAATAATTTTGACATAAATTAGAAAATTCTCAATCAACGGAAGTTATTCCTCCAAATTTAAAACAAAGTTGTGAAACTCATCAATAGAAAAAGATTATGTTTTCAAATTAAATGTACTCGTTTCACTTGTGCTTTTCATTACTTATATAAAGAATATTTTTTTTATTAAAAAAATAAAATTATTCAATATTGTTAGGAAAAAAAAAATATTTTATTTTTTTAATAAAAGAAAACAAAATTGTTTAAACTCTCTTTTAGATTAAAAACAATCACACTATTTTGTTATTAAAATATATTTAGTGGAATTTTTTTTATAATAATCACATAATGAAAGTTATCCCATTTCCTTAGATTATTTCAAAGGGAATCTTGTTCGATGAAATTGAGTCTTCCCTTCTATGCCATCGTT
Source organism: Pinus albicaulis (assembly GCA_034641835.2). NCBI lineage: Eukaryota > Viridiplantae > Streptophyta > Pinopsida > Pinales > Pinaceae > Pinus > Pinus albicaulis. The sequence goes on along the minus strand of CM076581.1, from coordinate 1,065,915,779 downwards.
GTTGATATATCAAAGTGGGGTCGATGGAGATGGAATTTAATTATGTTGTTGATATATCAAAGTGGGGTTGATGGAGATGGAATTTAATTATGTTGTTTTCCATTGTTGTTGATGTGTTAAAGTGGGGTCGATGGAGATGGAATTTAATTATGTTGTTTTGTCATTGTTGTTGATGTATTAAAGTGGGTTTGATGGAGTTGGAATTTGATTAGGAGTTGTTTTTAATGTGATTTTTTGGAGTTTTCAATGTCAGAATTAGGGGGGGAATTTTGAGGTGAAACCTTGATTTGTGTTATTTAAACTGGTTTTTTTACTGTATATATGGATTGAGCACCGTGAAAAACCCCTAGGGCACTTCTATTGTGTAGGGATTACCCATCAATCTTGCGATTTCAATGAATTCCTGCCAGATTTTAAAGAAATTTTATCGGAAAAATACACCAGAAAAGTCTCCAAAATGTTGACTAAAGACAACTCGATTTGATTATGTTGCTTTTCTTTCAGACTCTTGGGATTATAAATAATGGAGTAGTCTAACCATGAACGAATCGTTAGGAAATAATAGATGTACTCTAATTATATGCGGAAAACAGGATTATTATACTTGATGATAGGTTGTATTGTAATTATTTATAGTCAAAATGTTTTAATTTTCAATTAGTTTTGAAGTTTATACAATTGAAATGACTAATTTCATAAAATGTTTTGAATTTCAATTAGTTTTGAAATTTAAACCATTGAAATGACTAATTTCATAAGATTATAAATAGAATTTGGCAAAAATAAAAATTATATATATATACTACCAAATGACATAATAATACATATATCAAATCTCAATAAATTATATTATTTATAAATAAATAAAACAAAATAAAAATATTATATTTACCGCCAACTATCATAATAATACACCAAATCTCAAAAAAATGGTCCTAAAAAACAAATAGAATAAATAATAAAAAATTGTGTCTTGCTTTAATTATGTGGTTCACGCCATAGAAAAGAAAGCATCGGGACCTGGAAGGGGCCTCATTAGTAATTACCGCACAAGCTTTCACGAATCTTATTTTCACTGTTTGCTATAATGGGGATTATGCTCTTTTACATCCTTGGAAAAAGAATGAAAAACACTTTTTTATCATTATTGAAATGGCAAAATTTAACTATGACGCTAATGCACAACTCTAAATGTGCAATTCTCTGCTTCTATTTATGTATGAGAGAGATCGGTTACAAGGTTTCAGTATTAGGGTTCACAATCTCGGGTTGGTTTTTAGTTACACAATTTTTGGTTCCCGTCCTCAAGGCTTTGTTGCTATATTGTTAATATTGGTTGAGTATTTCATTAGCGGGAAAGAAATTTTCATCTTGAGATTTTTTAATATTGATATTCACCGATCTAGGGCTTTCTCATTTTGTGCTAAGTCATATCATGGGTGATCCTAGTTTCGTATTTGGATTTATTGGTGTGGGCATAGACATGGTTATCTAACAAATTATTGATCATATTAACATTGCTCTCTATTGCAAGAAAGAATTGGCCAATTTGAAGTGCCTTATAATGGAAAATGACCCAATTTTGAAAGAGATCTAGCACTATCGCCTGGATCTAAAGAGCAATAAAATCTCCATTCCCCAAAGAAACAATACACTGAGACCCTCAGTTGTTAATATATGGCTTAAGAAGGTGGATGCACTTCTCCAACCAACATCAGCAATGTCGCATCAATGCAATACAATCTCTTGGGTTCATAATCTTTCGGGGTTTTAGTATTAATCTCTTGGGTTTATAATATCAATCCATTCCCCAACCATGGTCAAATGTCGCATTGAGACAAAGGTTCTCTCAATATGGAAATAAACCACAGTTAACCATGGTCCAACATTGCATTGTGACAAATATTGTCTTGATCTTAAAATCCATCATGGGCAACCATGGTCCAATGTCGCATTGTGACAATGATTGTCTCAATATGGAAATCAACCATGGTCAACCATGTTTATTTTAGGGTTTGTATTATTTATGTTAGGCTTTATATACCTTGGGTTTATAATTTTTATCCCTTGAGTTTATTATTCCCTTGGGTTTATAATTTTTATCCCTTGAGTTTATTATTCCCTTGGGTTTATAATTTTTATCCCTTGTGTTTATTATTCTCTTGGATTTATAATATCAATCCTTTGGAGATTATTGATCTAAGTGTTCATATTCCTAGGGTTTAATATTATTCCCTTAGGTTTATAGTCCCTTGGGTTTTAAGTATTAATCCTTAGGGTTTATTATTCCCTTGGGTTTATAATATCAATCATGGTCAACTATGGTCAACCATGGTCTATCACGGTCAACCATTGTCTACCATGTTTTATTAATTCAAACATGATCAACCATGGTTCAACGCACACTGTGACAAATATTTCCTTGCAATGAGAATCAATTGTGGTCAACCATGGTCTAATGTCGCGTTGTGACAAAGATTCTCTTGATTTGAAAATATATCATGGCCGAATGTCACATTTGATGTGGATTGTCGCAATATGAAAATCAACCATGGTCAACCATGTTTATTTTATTGTTTATAATGTTACCTTAGGGTTTAATATTATTCAACTATGGTCAACCATGTTTTATAAAATCAATTATGGTAAAGTATGGTCCACAGTCGCATTGTGACAAAGATTGTCTCAATATGAAAATCAATCATTGTCTTAACCATGGCCCATCATCTCATTATGACAATGATTGTCTCAATATGATAATCATGGTCAACCACGGTCATCCATGGTCAATCATGGTCAGCGTTGGTCAACCATGTTCAACCATGTTTTATAAAGTCAAACATGGTCATCCATGGTCGTTCATGGTCAACCATGGTCAAACGTTGCATTGTGACAAAGTTTGTCTAGATATGAAAATCAACCATGGTTGAGCATGGTTAACCATGGTCCAACTTCGCATTGTGACAAGGATTGTCTTTATATGAAAATCAACGATGTTCATTTTAGTTTTTACAATATTTATCTTAAGGTTTGTATACCTTGGGTTTATAATATTAGTCTCTTGGATTTAATATTATTCTCTTGGGTTCATAATCCTTAGGGTTTTAGTATTAATCCCTTAGGTTTATAATATCAATCCCTTGGAGTTTATTATTCCCAAGGGTTTATAATATCAATCATGGTCAACCATGGTCAATGATAGCCAACCATGGTCAAATGTCGCATTGTGACAAACATTGTCTGAATATGAAAATCAACCATGGTCAACCATGGTTCAATGTCACATTATGACAAATATTGTCTCGATATGAAAATCAATCATGGTAAAACATGGTCAACCATGGTCCAACGTCATATTTTCACAAGGATTGTTTCAATATGGAAATTGACCACTGTTAACCACGATTTTTTAGGGTTATAATATTTATCTTAGGGTTTATATACGTTGGGTTCATAATTTGTATCCCTTAGGTTTATAATATCAATCCCTTGGGTTTATTAATCTAAGAGTTCATATTCTTAGGGTTTAATATTATACCCTTAGGTTTATAAGGCCTTGAGTTTTTAGTATTGATCCCTAGGGTTTATTATTCCCTTGGGTTTATAGTTTGTATTACTATTTATTAATACAATATTTTTTTGATTCGTTATAATATATTAGTATTTAATATTAGGGTTTATAATATTAATTCCTTCGCTTTAATATTATTCCCTTAGGTTCATAATCCCTTGGGGTTTTAGTATTAATCCTTTAGGTTTATTATTCCTTTGTGTTTATAATATTAATCCCTTAGGCTTATTATTCCCTTGGGTTTATAATATTTAATAATGTTTTTATTAACATAAAAATATAGCTTGAGTGGGCCTAATGGTTAAGAGCATGTGTTTCCTCCTAAAAGGTCACAGGTTCAAAACCAAAGGGGGGTAGAGTATGTATGCCTTCATAGACTTAGCAGTCAAATCGTTGCACGGAGGTGGGTCCCTTGTCCCACAAACAAAGGGGTCTCATACACCAATTTGGTGTCTAACTTGGCCGTGACCTTAAAATTGGTTTATTATTATTATTATTATATTTAATAATATTAATAATATTAGTAGTAGTAGTATTATTATTTATCAATGATTTATGTGATAGATAAAAATGAAGCCTTCGACTATATCAACCATATTAATATTTTCAATGTGGTTGTCTAGTTTTATGTCGTTTTAATAGAGGAAAATAAATTCACAAAACCTTATTTTAAATCAAAGAAAAAAAAATTCACAATATTTTATTATTAATATATATTTAATTTTTATTTTTAATTAAAAAATTGAATAATTTTTTATCCAAATATATTTATATCAATATTCCATGGGGTCTTGGATAAATGGTGATTAGGTGCTTCTTTGATGTGAAGTTGTGGTTCAGTTCCCCACCTTGATTGGGGTGATATATATATTTTTTTCTAAATTAGACTATTTTATTAATATGAACATAGTATACAGATCGAAGTTTGCCTCTAGAATTGCTATGCTAGCCAATTCTGGAGGGAGCAGAGTTCATAAAGACAAAAATATGACCCCCACAGATGGGGAAACCAGTCCAAAAATCGTTGCCCTTAGAAGGGAAACCAACATTAACCAGAAAAGACCAAGAGTTTGCCAAATTGTTTAGGAAATACATGATATCAGAGAAATTAAACAAAATAGAGAGAGGAAACCTCTCATTTTTGTGGCTGCATGTCATGCTACGTGTCATGAGGCTGTGGCGGTGGTTCCTCAATGATAAGACACTTGTAATCATCAAAAGAATCATCGTCTTTCTTCGAGTGCTAAGCGGTGGGTTCTGACGTGGTGGCGGTGCGCACAAGGCTGGCACTGCCTTTCCTCTTCTCACCCACCAAGCATTCTGGACTTCTGCTTCCGCTGCCTTCCCTGCTGGAGGAGTGTGCTCCTGGTTTGATCGGCAGAGCTTCAAATTTCCGAGAGTGCAGAGGGGGTGCTAGAGAAATTGTAGATTTCCTGGGACGTTTTCTAGAACCTGACCCAGCAGAGTTTGAAGGCATCTCCTGAAAGCTGACAGTGATGGTGGCTGTATCTCGAGGTCTATCCAGGGAGTAATCATAATGGAAATGAGACGAATTGTCTTGAGGAGGCAGGGAGCGACTGTCTGAGTGAATAGAGATGGGCGAGCATGACAAATGGCCCCTGCCTCTACCACGACGGCAACACATTCTATGCCTCCGCGGTATGCTGCAGCAGGAATGAGCGTGAGGGAGGCTAGCTTGCGGAGGCGTTGAGGTCGAGTGAGCATTGAGGTTGGCGTGCAGAGGCTGCAAGACAGTAGGACAACAGGAGTGATGAGGTGTCGAGGCTAACAGAAGGTGGAGGTCACAGTGCGTCTCGGAGAGCGAAGGGGAACTCGGAGCAGAGAAAAGAGAGAATCGAAGGCGGTAGGAAGAGAAAGAAAGCGAAAAAGTGCATGATGCCATGAAGTAGAGGTCAGGGCTACGGATCAGACAAGCGTTAAGGCGAAGGGAAGAGACAATAATGTCAACTTGAGGCGAGCAGCTGCAGCATTTAAGAGTTGCAGGACAAACCTCATGCGTGGCCATGTGCCTAGGCCATATGCCACACAGTGGAGCTGCCACCTCCGGTCCTGATTTAAACACCCACATCCGGGGGATTGGAGTGATATATTGACCAAGATGAAAATATCTTTAAAATCTTTAATATTTTTATTTTTATTTTTAATTAAAAATTTGAATAATATTTTATCCAAATATATTTATAACATTTTTCAAATAAAAATCTTTTTAAATGAAGTAGGAATTTTTCCAATAATAATCACATGAAAGTTATCCCGTCCCTCTAAATTATTCAAAAGAGAATCTTGTTAGGTGAAATTGAAACTTTGCTCACGTTTGAGAGTGGGGTTGATTGTTAGAGAATGTAATTATCGGCTGCTCTTCTTTGACTGATTGTTTGGGATTATGAAAGATGTCATCGTGGTTGATGCATGAGAGTGGGGTCCACGATTACGGAATTTATTTATGGGGCTGGTCCTTCACTAATTGTTGCGGTTATAAAAGATGCCATCGTCGTTGATGTATGAGAGTGGGGTCCATGTTTACGAAATTCAATGAAGCCGCTGGTCCTAGACTGATTGTTGCGATTATAAAAGATTCCATGGAGATTGATGCATGAGACTGGGGTCCAGGTTACGGATTATATAAGATGCCATGGTCGTTGATGTATGAGAGTGGGTTCCATGGTTACGGAATTTAATTATTCGTTTGGTCGTTGATTGATGATTCGTTGGGATTATAAAAGATGCCATCGTCGTTGATGTATGAGAGTGGGGTCCATGGTTATGGAATGTGGTGATAAAAGTTTCACTAAGATTGTGGATTATTTTTAATTCAAAATGTGTTGTTAATATATAGTTAGATTTTGCGTTTTTTGAAAAATATGTAGGACATTCCAATTATGTAAATTAAAACAGCATTGTGGCCACAATTTTGACATTACTCTCATTATATAACACAAACTTAACCTTACTGCTGCAATCTAACAAAAATTGACGGAGGAAGAAGATTAGAATCCGTGATAGAAATTGTGTTATATTGGTTTGCGTTCAAATTAAGAATTTTTTGGCTTGCGTCATAGAAATGAAAGCATCGGGAGCTGGAAGGGCTCTCATGTATTAATTACCGCACAAGCTGTCACGAATCTCTTTTCCGCTGTTTGCTATAATGGCGTTTATGCTCTTTTACATAGTTGGAAAAAAACTAGAAGAATCTTTTTTTTTTTTTTTCATTATTGAAATGACAAAAATTAACTATGACGCTGCTGCACAACTATATATAAATGTGCAATTCTCTGCTCCTATCTATGTATGAGACATATAGGTTACAAGGTTTCAGCGTTAGTGTTCACAATCCCGGGTTACAAAATTTCTGCTTCCCTTCCTCAAGGCTTTGCTGCTGTAGTGTTAATATTGGTTGAGGATTTCATTGGTGGGAAGGAAATTTTCATCTTGAGATTTTTCAATATTGATATTCACAGATCTGGGGCTACTATCAAGGGAGTTGAACATAATTCTGTTCCTCTTTACTGAAAGCCATATCATGGGTGATCCTGGTTTCGTATCTGGATTTATTGGGGTGGGCATAGACACGGCTATCCACCAAATTATTCATCACATTAACATTGCGCTCCGTTGCAAGAAAGAATTGGCCAATCTGGAGAGCCTCGTAAGGGAAATTAAGCCGAAATTGAAGGAGATTCAGCACTACCGCCTGGATCTAAACAGCAAGAAAATCTCCATTCCCCAAAGCAACAATAAGCTGAGACCGTCAGCTGTTAATGAATGGCTTAAGAAGCTGGATGCGCTTCTCCGACCAGCATCAGCAATGGCGCATCAATGCAGGACAATACCCAAGTATGACGTCATTTCTCGTTATAAAACGAGTAGAAGGATTACTCGTTTGATTTCAGATATCAGAGAGCATCTGCAATCAATTCCTTTGATTAGCATGGTCCAAAATGAGGAGCTCCAAGGGAGACTTTCAAGAATCGAAGAATTGTGGGCCTCTCCAGCTTCAGCCTCTACTTCTGCAACGGCCACCCAACCTGATGCTTCAAGAGGTTTCTTCATCAACGAACCCCTTATCGTCGGGCGAGACAAAGCTTTTGCAACACTAGAGAAGTCAGTGATGGAGGTAGAGGCTGAGTCTTCCTTTGCGCGCATTGGCGTGCTTGGCAAGGGTGGTTCTGGTAAAACACTACTTCTGAAGACCGTCTTCAATAGCAAAAAGGTGAGGGATTTCTTTTCCAATGGATTGTTGCTTTGGCTGACTGTTTCGCAGTCTCCATCTTTCACAAATCTTAGGAATCAACTCTCTTCCCAAATAGCCAGGCAAGCAAACATAAATCTAGATCAGAATATGAATGAAGAAGCTATAAAAATATGGTTGCATGAGAGTATGCAGGGGAAAAGGTTTGTTTTTTTCCTGGATGATGTATGGGAAGAGGGTGGCAGATAGCTGGAGGAACTGGGTCTCCTTAGGCTAACAGACCATTCCACCTCCAAAATTGTTGTGAGTTCAAGGAACCAGAAAGCGCTGCTGGAGATGGGAGTCAAACCAGATAAGTCCACATTAATTACAATAGGCGATCTGATGGAGGATGATAGTTGGCGGCTGTTTGTTTATCATGCTTTTCCACATAACAATGGAAATCTGCCAGTAAACATCGACGAAGGAAAGGCGAGGGTTGTGTGTACAAAGTGTGGAGGGCTTCCCTTGGCAATCAAAGCAGTAGCGAGGGCAATGGCAGGCATTATTGATGCACAAGAATGGAACCTGGCAGTCCAGAGGTTGTCAAACGCCAACAGACAAGACCTTCATGGTGTCTATGATTGCCTCAGGTTGAGTTACGACGCACTGGGCAACTGCAACATTAATCTTCAATTGTGCTTTCTGTACTTGGCTGCTGTCTTGGAAGAAGACCAGATTCTTACATCCGATGCCATTATTACCTTGTGGTTGGGGGAAGGACTGCTGCAAGATCAGGGTGGCCACGATCAATTCGAGATCGGAGGAATCTACGTCAACAATTTAGCCGATCGCTGTCTGCTTGAACCGGCCGTGAGAGACATTGATGGGTGCGTGCAATATTTCAGGATGCACGACGTTGTGCGTAGTTGGGGAATACAAATTGCTGAGCAAGAAGAGAACTTCTACAGTGGCGTAGGTAAGGGTTTGACAACATTGGATGCAAATGAATGTTTAGGACGCACTCGGATTTTGTTGACAGGCAACCAGTTGACTTTTCTTCCAGAGTCTTTCAGAGCTCCACAAATCTGCACATTAGCATTGGATGGGAACAGCGATTTGGGAGAAATTCCAAGAAGGGTGATTGAGAGCATGATCTCTCTAAAGGTTCTGGATTTGAGTAGCACGTCCATCCAATCATTGCCTGAAAGTATTGGCTCTTTGAAACAACTTGCATGCCTAAGATTACTGTACGTGCCAATCAAAAGGTTACCAGCATCTGTCTCCAAACTTGTAAATCTCCAAATCCTGGATCTTCAAGGGTCTGGAATTACAGAATTACCGTCGGGCATTCAGAAGTTGAGAGCACTCAGATATCTAAGCCTTGCAGGGTGTGATGATTTGCAATATCTGCCGCGTGGCATATCACAGCTCACTTCTTTGCAACACCTCGAGGTTTCTAGCAGTGCTTGAAGTCATCAAGAGTTGAAAAGAGGTATGAAAGCAGCTTCTATTAATGACTTGGGGAATTTAACACAGCTGAAATATTTATGGTTAGAGAACAATGGAGAAACAATTTGTGAGAGCATTCTAGGGAGGATGCTTCAGATGGAAACATTACACTTGAAGATCACAGTCACACCTTTTTTACCTGAAGATATTACTAACATGTCAACGTTTAAGAAGCTGTCAATAGAGAGCTCTCACATAGTTAAAATGGAAAATAAATATGATCAATTTCAAAATTTAACTCATCTTAAATTATGGCGCTGTTATATGTTGGAAGAACTTCCACATTTACAAAATCTTAGAGGGTTAAGGAAATTAGATATTGTAGAATGTCCGGAGTTAAAAAGGATTCCTAAAGAATTTGGAGAGATGGGGGCATTTCCTATGTTGAAGACATTTTCAATGGTTGAGTTAGGTGAATTAGAGGAATTGCCAATGCTACAGAAAGGTGCAATGTCTAAACTTGAAAATTTGACATTGATGCTCTGTGAAGTATTAATAATGTTGCCAAAAAATTATTCTAATCTCAAAAACATTTGTAATATAAGATTGTATGGATGTTCAAAATTTTTAGAGAATTATGAAACCATCAAAACAGCAAATCTAAATGTAAAAGTGGTAACAATGTCCACTACCAGCACAAAAATACTTTTACAAAAGTATTGGCAAGAAGAAGTCCGTAAATATGGTGAATTTTGGAATGGAGAGTTTTACCTTTTCCTCCTAGATATTTATAGATATTTCCAAAATATCTATAATTAATAATTGTAATCCATTTTTTCATCAACATTGTTATGTAAATTATTATTCATGATTTTGTCTTCAACATTTTCATATTTATATATCATATATGAAGCGAAATATTTTTATTTCATTTACATTTTTAGAAGTTTAGAAAATTTATTGAATTATCAATATCTTTAATAAAACTTCATTTTAATGATTATTTAAATTTTAAAGTGTAATATATTATAATGGTATTATTATTTAGGTTTGGAATAAATTAATAAATAATTAAAAAAATATTAATAATAAATATTTTTTTATATATTTTTAATTATACATTTATATTTATTTTAATTAATTTTTTTAGTAAAATTTTAATTTGATTTAGAATAAATATATATATATATATATATATATATATATATATATATATATATATATATATATATATATATAAAATAATAGAAAAAAATGGCATGAGAAAAGTTTTATTTTTAATGGTATTTCCAAAAGACAAGACAAATAAATTTTGCAATTTGTAAAAGTGGTAACAATGTACACAACAACCAGCCCATAAATACTTTTAGAAAAGTATTAGCTAGAAGGAGGTACTAGTAGATACGGTGAATTTGGGAACGAAGAATTTTACATTCTTCTCCAAGAATTTTATAACTGTATATATATTTGTAAAATTATATGTATTATGATCCATGATAAATAAATGTAATCTAATTTTTGATCAACATTTATGTATAACTTATTATTTATATTTTTACTTTGAATGTTTTCATATTGAAAAAAATAAAATAAAAAAAATTCATTAATAATGTTATAAATTTAGAAAATTAATTCAATTATCAATATTTTTAATAAGAAAATTAATTAAGATATCAATATCTTTAATATAATATAATTTTAATGATGGTATAAATTTCAAAGTATTATATATTAAAATAATATTATTATTTAGATTTGGGAAAAAACCAATAAATAATTAAAAATTATTTAATAAAATAAATTTATTCTATTAATTATACATTATCTTTATTTTAATTAGATTTTTTTTCTTTTATAAAAATAAAATATTTTTATAAAAATTAATTAAATAATTTTCTTAGTATATATAAAAGACTTGATTAATGTTAATTTTTTTTTTCTTTGTATTATTTCAAAAAAAACCAAACAGAAATAAATTTTGATAATTGAAAAAAAAAAAAAAATCCTTTCAATCATGTTATATAGTAAAAATTATTGTTTTATACAAGTGATATTGTTTTTAATTAAAATTTAGTATTTTTAAAAATGTGATTAATGGTATAATTTATGAGAGTATAGAAATGAAGGCAAAAAAGCTAGGACGGCCTCCATTGCTACCTTATCCAAAATCTTGCTTTCTTTGTTTCTCATAATGGTTATTATGCTCATGTACACTTTTCAATACGATAATGGAAAAAGTTTTTTTATTTAATTTTAAAAATTAATTGAAAATGGGCTACGACAATGTTGCAAAACCATACATTTTTAGTTGTTTAGTTATATGGAGTTGTAATGCTCATAAATTTGGGTTGATTTTAACTATTCGCGCTAACACATTAACAAATTGAGACAAATGGACCAATTAAACTTTGATGACTTGCAATGTATACTTCATACCATGTCATTGTTAATTTTGACACTGCTCTATGTTGTTTCAATTCATTTTAGCTCAATTCACTTCTTCAATTAGAAATATTTTCAATAACAATTAATCTTTCCAATCATCAACAATGATTGAAGATAGAACAATAAATGCAATGAAAAAGGAGACAATCAACAAGAAACACTAGATTTGGTCAAAGACTAAGGAAAAAGCCCACAAGGAGGAAAACCCTTTGAAAATTCTTCTTCTATTTCTTGTCATAAAATGTTCAAAAGAGATTACAATGAGCCCAATACAAAATCATCTAGCAAACTTAACCCAACAACACTCAGAAATATGTTTGTAGCATCAATAAATATTAGAGACAACTTTTCTTGTCTCCTGTCAACTTTAGTGAGATGTCAAAATTTAGCCCTAGAGCCCCACCACATTGAGAAAGAGTTGTGTATCCGGTTGAGACATTCCAATTGCACCTTTGAGCATGCTAGCCTACAGTTATAGTAAAAAATTGTCTTTGATGAGCCTATGGCTAGAAACAAAAAGCCTAGAATACGTGCGAGATTTTGACCCTATATTTGTTGACCGATGCGTACCTCTTTCCTCAACCCAGTCTCAAACTTGCGCGAACCAATCAATAAAGAAGAGAAGAAGATGATTCTTGGTGATGTCCAAATGAGCCTGGCATCACTTGTATTTATAGGCTTCTAAGGGTGACAATTTCCTGTTAGGGTCGACCTATCCAAATGTTCATATGTGGGATTTTATTCATAAGTACACTTTCCCTTATCTAATTTGAGCACTTCAATATTCAAAATTGGTCCTCTCGAAAAGAGAAATCTAGTCCCATGGTTGTAATTTCTCATTGAGCTACCAAATTAGCACTCCCTCTTAGCTAGGGATACATTCCAACTACATCATGTCCCATCTCTGCTCAACTCTATCTGCTGAAACATTCTCGAATCTAAAGAGGAAGAATAGGGAGAATTATCTACCACCCTCTATAACGTCGAAGAGCACATATCAATATGAAAATAATATCAGAGAGCACATCTCAACTTGAATCGACATCAGGGAGCACATCTCAACCTAGAATCTCATGGGGGGGCAAACCATCTTCAACCCCATATCAAGCAATAGATGATATAGGGGAGAAGATCTCAACCCATCCTATTGCCCATTGATCTTCCCAACAATGACCCTTAAGGTAATGTTGTATAACACCTCAATCATAATCAAATTTGGTTATATACCCCCAAGTACACTCTCAACCCCTTGGCCAAATGGGGAGAGGTAATCCCAACAAGGCCAGTTGGTGGGTATGATGGAAACTGAGGTATACTATACAAAGACCAAGATATGGGAGAAAAATCTCCAACCCTATGGGTAACATATAGAGGAGAAACATGTATGACCTTATTTTCAAGAGATCCCTCAACCCCAAGAGCCCCTATCTCAATTCTCACCCTAGGAGCTCACACATGGGGGAAGAGGCAGCTATGTGTTCTTGATCACTGATGCCCCTTATTAGAAGGGGTCATGTCCATCAATCCAATCCACTCTATGAAGACAAAGAACTTCCCTTTCAGAAAATACTTGGTGACAATATCTGCAATCTTCTCATATGTCGATATATGATGCAGTCTAACAACTCCTCTCTTCACCATGTCTTGAATGTAATGATATTGAATCTCTATGTGCTTGGAATTGTCATGAAATAAAATATTCTCTGCCAGAAAAATCCCACTCTTTTTATCACAATATATCACTGCAGTGTCTAGGCCTTGCTTAAATAACTCTATAAAGACCTTCCTCAACTAAACTTCTTCGCAACTAGCCATGCTAGCGACAATGTAGTTTTCCTTGGTGACTCAATGCTACAAACTTATTCTTCCTACTCATCCAAGATATCATGGTAGATCCAAGGCTAAAACAACATCCATACATAGTCTTAATCTTGTCGACAACATTTCTTACATAGTGAACATCGGTTTATCCATGAAGTCGGAAATATATGGCAATATATCTCAAGCCAAGGGTGACCATCTGATCCAGATTTATGCAGGAACACAATAAAATATATAAATAGACATAAAAACAAAGATGCAGTGGAAATAACACTTCATTTCTTTAATATAAAAAAATTAAAATTTTCTTACAGACAGAATGGAAATAAACTAGCTAGGGCATTCGTAGCTTATCTCTGAGAATAGATGTGGCGGCTACAGGCCTCTGAAATGTATTACAATGAGGCTCGAGGGCCTATTTATTATTTAGAAACAATGGAAAACCCTAAAAATCCAAAACCCTAACCCTAGGAGATGAAGCGTCAAAACTATGGGCCCCGTTTGGGTAAATTGGTGTTTCAACTTCCCAGGGATGTAACTTTCGCATATGATCTCTGTTTGACACGCATCATACCTCTTTAGAAATATCTATCCAAGGAGTACAACTTTTGGTGCGAGAAACATTGAAAAAATTACCCATGTTTCTCCCGATTTTCCTAAAAAACGTCGTTTATGGCCTCAAAACGGCTCTGGAGGTTCAGGACCTGAAAAAATGCTAAAAATAGTAAGTTGTGCCAAAAATGAAAAACTGAAAGAGACAATGGTGGGGCATCAAGTGGAATAGGAGGGTGGCCACCAATATCCACCTGGACCATTCCTCCTCCCTTAGGAAGCAATGGTCCCCATTGCGTTGAGTTCCTCCATGAGATGAGGAAACCTCTGCTGAACTTGGTCCCTGGTGAGCCACTTGCCTTGGTGCAGTATTTGGCCAGCTTGACAACCCAATACAGCTGGATCTTTTGTTAGTGAGTGTTATTGATTTGCATGTCCATGATACAATATGTGGTGGCTTGTTCCATGCAGTCTGGGTTTAACTCTATTGTTGTGAGTTGTTCTACAATGCCACAGGTGTCTAGTAGAGGTGGGAAGTAGGGACAAAGGAAGTCCACATTGAATACTGGGTGCAGACCAAGGAATGGTAGAATACTGAGCTTGAAGGAATTATTCCCTACAACCTTGGTGATGGTGTATGACCCATATTAGAGTGGGAGAAGCTTGCAATGGAGTCCAGTGAGTCGTTGCTTCTGTAAATGTAGCCACACTTTGTCGCCCACCTAGAAGTTGTGTGCACCCAATGTTGATCATGTCATTGCTTGTACTTAGCATTTTCTCTGTCCAATATGTCATGAACATGTTGGTGGATGTGTTGAATGTGCTCGATGAAGCTGTTCACTTTGTCAGCTTTAGACTGGACATTAGCCGAATCGGCCTGAGTAGCTGCAATTGGCATGGCTATGACAATGGGACATAGTGGTTGGAATCCCAAGCCCACCTGAAAGGGGCTATGACCGGTTGAGCTATGGAGAGCCCGCTTATAACTGCGTTGTACATATGGGAGGCTCTCATCCCATGTGCCTGGATGCTTTGAATTGTACATGCGCAGAATGTGTACAATCATCCTGTTGACGACCTCTATCTGGCCATCTGTTTGGGGATGGAAAACTATGGACTTGGTTAGCTTGGTGTCCAGCATTGACCAGAGGCTGGACCAAAATTTACTGAGGAACCTGCTGTCCCGATCTGAGATGATAGAATGTGGGATCCCAAAGTGCGCCCACACTCATTCAAAGAAGAGCTTAGTTGTGGCTTCTACTGTGATATTCTTCTTGCAGGGCGCCATAATGGCCGTCTTTGAGAATCTGTCAATGATCACGAAAACACAGTCATTTCCATGATTAGTAGAAGGAAGGCCAGACATGTAATCCATGGAGATGAATTTCCAAGGTCGACTAGGTGTAGGTAGTGGAGTATAGAGGCCTTTCTTCTTGATGGTCGTTTTGGCAATGGCGCAAGCACTGCAGGATCTGATGTACTTCCCAAAATCCTGTCGAAGATTCTACCAATAGAAATACTTCTACAGTACTTCCACTATTTTCTAGACCCTGAAATGTCGAGTGACTCGACTGTAGTGTGCTTCCTATATCATCTTGGCACGCTCGCTTGAAGGAACACAAAGGTGTCCTTGGTGACATAACAATGCATCTTGGAGGTGAAAATTTGGAACTTGCGTACCGCTAAAGAGTGCCTTGTATGCGTGGCCAAATTCTAGATCGCTCTTGTAGAGAAGCGACCAATCAGAAGTCTCATTCTCACAAGAGTTGAGAACAGTGGTTAGCGCTACGATTGGTGGTTGGTTGAGGCAGTATGCAACATTATTGGTGCTACCCTTCTTGTACTTGATGTTCAAATGAAATTGTTGCAAATATGTGGACCACTTCTGATAGAGATCATTCAACAGCTTCCCTTATGTCTGTATGAACTACAGGGGTCGGTGGTCTGTGTGGATGATTATTTCCTTCCCCAAAATGTAATGCTTCCATTGTCGACAAGCCTGCACAATGGAATACATTTCTTTTTCATAATTGGTATACTTGTGGATTGTGTCGGACAATGTCTCACTGCGATATGCCACTGGATTTCTCTGTTGAGTAAGAACTGCCCTAATAGCATAGTCAGAGGCATTTGTCTTGATCTCAAATGGTTGTTGCAAGTTTGTTAATGTGAGCACTGGGGCAGAATAGAGGCGATGTTTCAATTCTACAAAAGCCTTCTGTTGAGATTCTGACCAAAATAATTTTTCTTTCGCTCCTCCCTTAGTGAATTAACTCAAGGACCAAGTGATATGAGAGAATCCCAACACGAACCTATGGTAGAAATTAGCAAGACCCGGAAAGTTGCGAAGCTCTGTTAGAGTGGTTGGGGCTGGCTAATCCCGAATGACTTGGATCTTGGTTGGATCCACATGAATCCCTCTTTCATCAATAATGTATCCCATATATTAAACCTGGGTCATGCCAAAAGTGAACTTCTCCAAATTAGCACACAACTTGTGTTGCCACAGTGTTTGGAGGACTTGTCGGATGTGGTGGAGGTGCTCTTCCCAATTCTGGCTGAAGATCATAATTTCATCCAAGTACACCACTACAAATGAGTTGGTGAATGTCCGCAAGATGTCATCCATCAACCTCAAGAAGGTTGCGAGAGCATTCGTCAACCCGAAAGGCATGACCAGCCATTCAAAAAATCCCTCCTTGGTTTTGAAGGCAGTCTTCCACACATCGGAGGGTTCTACTGGTACCTGGTGATACCCTGACTTCAGTTCAATCTTGCTAAAATATTTCGCCCCTTTGAGTTGGTCAAGAAGGTCATCAATCTGTGGGATCACGTACCTATTCGGGACAGTGACCTTGTTTAGCACCTGATAGTCAATACAAAGTCTCCAAGTCCCATCCTTCTTCTATACCAACACGATCGGGCTCCCACAGGGCGATGAACTCAGTTGGATGTGAATTTTCTGCAGCAGCTCCTAAATTTGTCTCTTGATTTCATCGTTCTCCAGAACAGAGTGCTGATATATTGGTCCATTGGGTAGCGGAGCACCTGGGGTTAGATCAATGGGGTGCTTGACCTGACAATGCAGAGGCACGCCTGTGGGTGAGGTGAAGATGTCCCTGTACTCCTCCACAACCTTTTCCATTTGTTTTTGTCGTGAAGAGGAGCCCTGTTTGGAGGTCTTGGCCACAGTATTATTCTTTCCCTGGGGGCAGATCATTAAGAAAACAAATTTCCTAGTTTTGGAAATGATCTTACTACACTGTTTTGCAATAACCAAAGAGATAGCGACAGACGGTGGTACCTCTGATACCCTGTACAGCTTATTTCCCAAAGTAACAATAACAACACGAGGTTAGGACTCATACACAACATGCTGCTTCCACAAGTATAGTTGGCCTAATAATACATCAAGAGGAGCAATGTCACATAATACCTCATCCGTGAAGGGCTTGATGTTGTAGGGAAGGCGACACTACTAGCTGACACGAAGATCTCGTCCTTGGTGAAGCCACCCGATGTTGTATGGCTTTGAGTGTGTTGTGGTCTACAAGCCCAACTGCTTCACGACGTCTGCTAAAATGAGGTTCTTCTGACTCCCATTGTCGGCAATGAACTTAGGCGGGGAAACCTTTACGCACATCTGGAAGTGGAAGAGATGCTCTGCCTCCTCTGGATCTTCCAGATCCCCCTTCTGGATCTTTGCAGTGGCAACCATGGCTCTAGGCTCCACGTCAATAATATGTTTCCCTCTGTCATTCCCCTTGTCAGGTTCCGATTCAGAGTCGGAGCATGCATCTGATTTAGAAGCCCTATGTTAGGTCCCTATATTACTAGTATAGTCCCTTATTGTTATTAGTGTAACCCCCTTATTGTTATTATTGTACCCCTGTAACCCCCATATTTTTATTATTGTGTCCTTAAATTATTATTGTTAGGTCAGCTAGGATTACATTGCGGCCCCACTAAGATTACATTGTGGCCCATGGACTCCTATATATAGAAAGGAGGTTTTGTAATTTGTATCATCCAAGAATTGTTCATTAATGTAATGTATTGGAGGTTTCCCCCTTGAAGTGGCTTATTTCTAAGGCATTGATATCTCTTTCCTTCTATTTTTGGAGCTGGTTTCACAACATTTGGTATCATAGCTTTGAGATTCTAGGGTTTTGCTGCTCCAAATAGGTCATTGTGGAATTTTCGCTCTAACTTTTGTTCTACGAAGGTTCAGAAGTTGAAATTTTTAGAGTGCGAAGTTAAAAGCTGGAAGAAAATTTTCGCAAAATTTCAGAGCTTGGTTCACAAAATTTTCAGAGATATGATCTGTGGAAGTTAGGTCATTTTGCAGGCTCTTTAATTTAACATAAACACGTCATCGTGGTAATTGCGCTATAATTGTTTTTCTATGAAGGTTCAGAATCTAAAATTTTTAGAGTGCGAAGATGAAATCCTGAGGAACATCGTCGCAAAATTTCAGATCTTGGTTCGCAATATTTGTGGAGATATGGTCTATGGAAGTTAGGATTGTTTCAGGTTTCTGAATTTCATCTCAAAGAGGTGATTGTGGGAAATGCTTCATAGCTCTCTTTTTGAGCATCAGATTGGAATGCTGTAAAAAGTGGTCGCAAACAAACAGACTGTGGTTTTCTGTCTATCAATTTCAGAGCAAAAGGAGGAAACAATGACACGTGACAAGTCATACAAGTTCGCTCTACTGAACTAGTCCATAATTAGGTCATTGTGGGAGATTGGGCATAAATTTTTCTTGAAAAATCCAAATCAGGTCAGACCTGTGGCATTTGAAGATTTAGAGGACTAATTTAGGGCTGAATTTCAAATATTTAAGATCTGAAATCAGAGAGATAATTCAGTTTCAATATCGAGCTCCTCAAAAGAAAGAAAAAGGTGTGTATTTTTTTCGAATTACATAAGTCTCGTTTGAAAAAAAATTAGTTTGAATTTATTCCAAGGGCATATTGAAGAATAGATATCAGTATTGGGTTCTAAAATGCCCCATAAAAATAATTCAACACCCATTAAACCTTTAGAAGGCTCCACTATGACTCATGAAGACGAAGAAACGCAAAATGAGATATCAAAATTACATGAGCAAGTGCACCAAATTTCGCTATCGCAAAGAGCAAAAAAAAATGAAATGGAAGTTTTGAAGAAAGGCGTGGAAACTAAGATGGATGGTTTGAAGAAAGGTGTGGAAGCTAAGATGAATGGTTTGGAAGCTAAGATGGATGGAATGGAAGTGGGCATGGAAGCTAAGATGGATGACATGGAAGCTAAGATCGATGAAAAAATGAAAGGCAACATGGAAAACATGAAGAATGATCTAAAAGTAGACATCGAAGGTTTGGCAAATTTGATACAAGAAATGTTTCCTAATGGCGAAAATATAGTACAGGAAACTCATGATGAGAACAAAATAAATGTTAATCATGATTTCATAAACTCTAAGGTTGGATGGAAGAACCACCATATTCCAAAGATGGATATGAGGAAGTTTGATGGCAAGGATCCCGTAACATGGATACTGCAGATGAAGCAATATTTTGATCTCAATAATGTGCAAAACACACAAAAGGTATGCATTGCAACTTTACATTTAGAACAAAATACATGTGTATGGTATCAATGGCTTTGCTCCCGTAAAAAAATTGTCACTTGGTCAATTTTTACGGAGGAAATGATAGCACATTATGAGGATACAAAGAGCAACACCTTCTTTAGCTAATTGATAAATCTAAAACAAAAGGGTTTAGTGGGGCAGCACATTGAGGACTTCCAAAAATTGAATATAAGGGTAACTGATATTCCAGAGGAACACAGGATCGATCTCTTCATAGGCACTTTAAAGGATAACATCCAACATAAAGTTCGTGTTTTGGAACCGGATTCATTGGAGAAGGCATTCAGGTTGGCAAGAAAAGTTGAATGTAAAATAATGGCGACAAGGAAGCCTACCACTCAATTCTATAAAGAAGGAAGTGTTGCTACGCCTAGATTTCCACAACCTACAAGGTTGACACCACAACAATTGGAAGAAAAAGAGCAAAAGGGCTTTGCTACAGTTGTGATAGCAAATACACTAAAGGTCATAAGTGTGCTGAGAAGAAATTATTTTACATAGATTGTGAAGAGGAAGAAAATGAACAAGAAGAGGATATACACTAGGAACCAACCCTAGAAGAGGAAGAAATGAGTCCGACCATATCGTGTAATGCATTGGCAGGAATTACCACTCCTCAAACTCTCAAGATAGAAGGACATATCAAGAAGAAAAAGGTAATAGTGTTGATTGATTCAGGTAGTACCCATAATTTTATTCATTGTAAGGTAGCGAAGGAATTGAATTGTTTCCTATACCCAGCACCAGAATGTCAAGTGATGGTTGCAAATGGAGGAACTATAAATTGCTCTGGAAAATGCCATAATATCAAGCTAACCATGGGGGAATATGTATTGAATAGTCCAATTCTTTCCATTCCTATAGGAGGTGCTGATGTTGTACTAGGAGTACAATGGTTACAATCTTTGGGGACGGTAGCTTTTAATTTTCAAGAAATTTTCTTGAAATTTTTTTCAGAAGGAAAGGAAGTCGAATTACGGGGTATTGCGGGGAAGCCAGGAAGGATAATAAGTTCTAATGTCATGACAAAGCTTCTAAAGAAAGAACAGCGAGGCGTAATTGCACAATTATGCTCACTAGAAGTTCCAACATCAAAATCATCTATTTCTGCAGATCTCCAACAAGTCTTGGACAATCATTTCAAGGTGTTTGAAACTCCCAAAGGACTCCCACCTATTCATGATCATGATCATGCTATTCATTTGATTCCAGGAAGTGTTCCTCCAAACATCGGGCCTTATAGATATCCTTATGTCCAAAAGAGCGAAATTGAACGTATGATTGCAGAAATGTTAGAGGCTGGTATAATTCAACCTAGTCAAAGTTCTTTCTCTGCTCCTGTAGTATTGGTACACAAGAAGGATGGATTATGGCGCATGTGTCTGGATTATAGGGAGCTCAATAAGCTCACCATTAAAGATAAATTTCCCATTCCTGTGATTGATGAATTATTGGATGAATTACATGGAGCAATTTATTTTACCAAGTTGGATCTTCGTTGAGGATATCATCAAATTAGAATGAAGACTGAAGATATTCCAAAAACAACATTTCGAACTCATGAGGGTCATTATGAATTTTTGGTCATGCCTTTTGGCCTTAGCAATGCACCTTCTACATTTCAAGGGTTGATGAATTCCATTTTCAAACCCTTCATTAGAAAATTTGTGCTAGTATTTTTTGATGATATACTAATCTACAGTAGGTCTTGGAAGGATCATGTTCAACATGTTGACAGGGTGCTCAAACTATTGCAGGAGAAACAATTATATGAGAAAACATCCAAATGTTTCTTTGGAGTACAAGAGGTGGAATATTTGGGTCATATTGTATCTCATGAGGGTGTTAAGGTAGACCCTAACAAAATTAAAGCCATTAAGGAATGGAAAGTCCCCACAACCATAAAGAAGTTGCGAGGATTTCTCAGGTTAACAAGGTATTATCGCAAGTTTGTTAATAATTATGGGAGAATAGCAGCACCTCTAACAACATTATTTAAGAAATATGCATTTTCATGGACTCCTGAAGCAACTAAGGCCTTTGAACATCTTAAAGAAGCAATGTGCCTAGCACCAGTCTTAGCTATGCCAGATTTCACAAAAACCTTTATTGTGGAATGTGATGCCTCAGGAAATGGAATTGGTGCTATTTTAATGCAAGAAGGAAGACCCATTTCTTTTGAAAGTCGTCCAATCAAAGGAAATTATTTACAAAAAGCTATTTATGAGAAGGAAATGTTAACAATATTGCATGCACTAGGGAAGCAATAGTCAATCGCCTAGTTCTATACTAAATGGCACAGTGAAAAATAAATTATTAGAAATTTTATTGCATTAGGAAGAACTCAGCTGGGAAGGAAAAAACCCTTAGGGTTTCTGGTTTTGGCCCTATGATGGTTCAGGTTGATGCGACGTAGGTTGAGGTGACTGGTGTACGTCTATGTCAGGGCCGGAGCAACAGTTGGATGGGGGTTTGCAGCTCTCGAGGCGACCAATACATGGCCTGATTCTGTCTCTTTTGTTTGGCTTTTAGAATGGGAATTAGGGTTAGTTTCCGTTATATCCTACCGTGACAGAGTTCTTGTATTAGGGTTTGTGGTGTGGCGCGTAGTTCTCGCTTTTATCGTGTTGGGATAAGAGGTGGTGACTGTCACAGTTATGGGTTTTGACCATGAGCTCGTAGACATGGAGCCAGCGCCATAAGACCTATTAACCTACTAGGGGCATGAAGTTTCTGAGAAAATTTTGGAGCTATACTTCTCGAACAGTCCTGAGATTTCCTAAGCTTTCAATGAGGCGACGAGAGTTGGAGGTTATGCGAATGGAGTAGCATTGCTAGAAGAAACACTCCAGAGTACATGGAGTGGCTGCTGGAGGAGTGGGATTCACTAGGGTCAGGCACAAGCTCAAAACCCTTACTGTGGAGAAAAGACAAGTCTGGATAACAAGGAACCTCTGCACATTCCGTTACCTCGGCACTCAAGTACTCCGGTTAACCCTCTCTTTACTGATGGTCTTGAAGATGTCGTGGTAAGTTATTGGTTTCATGGTCGGGCGGGACTAAAAGCCCTAGGGGAAGGTTTCCAGAGCTGCATAGCCTCTGTAGGCGGAGGGTTTCGAGGAGAAATTCCAAGGTTCAGGAACCCTATTTTGAGTCAAGGCTATCTCTCTTCTCGACTGCCATTACCTTTTGTTACTTAAGAGCTAGGGTCTTTTCAAGGGTTAGAAGATCTCCTGTCTAGAAATCTTAAGGCGGAAGCACTCGTTCACAGCAAATCAAGGGAGTCTTCTAATGAAGTTGTAGATGGGAAGCCGAGAGGGTTTGAAGAAGGTAATCAAGAGTTAGGGTTGATACAAGAGGTAGTGCTGGTAACTGCGGGGGAGGAGCTGGTGGTGAAGGAAGGCATAAAGGATCCTGTTGAAAGGTGACCTGGGTCGCCTGAGGCTAAAAGGACTGATGCTCCTGTTAAATAGGATCTTCGTGAAGGTGAAGGAAAGAAGGAAGTTGGGGGTGGAAAAAGGAAGAAAAACAAGCCTATCAAAAAGAAAGAAGATTTCCCTTGCTGTGTTCTTGGTGTGGATATTCGCATAGATGAGGCGATGGAAGCCTCTAAAACAATGTTAGTTGGAAGAGTCTGTGGGAGAAAATTCTTGGTGGACTACATTATAGACTGGGTTCAATCGGAGTGGATAGAAGCCCTTGGGCAACCGAATTAGATCAAAATACTGGACAGAGGCTGGTTTAGTATCTGTTTTGACCAAAAGGAACATGTTGATTGGGTAATGGATAGGAACTGGAGTTTTGGGAAGTGGCCGATCCTGTTCTGCAAATGGACTCCCTTGTTTGATGCTCAGAAAGAGAAGATGGTAGAATCACCTGTGTGGGTTAAGCTGCCAGGTTTTCCCATCCCATTCTAAACTAATTTGGTATTCATATCTATAGGAAATACTCTGGGCAAATTCTTAGATGTTGACAGGTCCTATATTCAAACCAGAGACTAGAGTGTGGCCCGTATTTTGGTCAGCCTCAATCCTAGAGAAGGTTTTGCAGACACTATGACCTTTACTTATAGGGAGCTGGAGTTTCTGCAGACTCTAGACTATGAAAATCTTCCTTTCAGATGCCACAGATGCCATAAATATGGAAATTTGGCAAGGGACTGTCCTTTGGGTCACCGTCGTTGTCGAAGGAAAAAGAGGAATTTCTTTGTTCAGGAGGAACCTCGCCTCGAGGAAAAGGACAAGGATAAGGAGCCAGAGAAGATGAATGAAGATTTTGGGGCTGACACAGAGAAGAAGGTGGCAGTGGAGCAGGACCGGGTCGAGAATTCCTCTTTTGAGAAAGTGACCACACCGGTATCCTCTCTGGTACCCCCTTCTGTTTCTGAGATTGTCGGGGCGTCTTAGGTGGGTATGCCTTCTACTCCTCTTTCCTCTCTTTGTACATCTTTTTGTTTGTCTCAGTCAGATAGTGATGAGCTTGGTCCTTCCAGGCAATTCTCGCATGATCTTTTTGACTTAAATATGTTTCAAGCTTCAGTTGACAATATCATCTTGTCAGTCCTGCCTCCATTTGTGTCCTGTGTTTCTTCTGTGGAGGGTGTTTCTTTAAATGCCCCTTCTCAGGCTTCTGTTCTTGATGCCCCCCCTTATAACCTTAGACCCTTGGCTAATAGATTGGGGAAAGGGGCTGTTGTAGGGGGTCTGGAGATGGATTCGATGTCGGTTGGTCTGAGGAAGTTAAGGGGCAGAAAATCAAACCTGTCAAAGGCCCAACTAAAAGCTGTTATTGATATAGTTGATGGGAAGCAGAGGTCTATTCCTGGGGTTCTTAGAGTAGAGCGGCCACCCCGTTAGGGTCTCTAGTGATTTTTATGTCCTACAATTGTAGGGGTGTTGCTAGCCAAGCCAAAAAGCTAGCTTTAAGGGATTTGGTGTTTTCTCTAAAGCCGGATGTAATTCTGCTACAAGAAACGTTGGGGAGTGGGGAAGTAGTGAAAGAGAGTCTATCAAAATTGCTCCTAGAATGGAAGTTTCATGCTCTTGATGCGAACGGTCACTCAGGGGGGGTGGTTACGAGTTATAGCACAAGAAATATTCGAGATATTTCCTCTTGGGGATTTGAAAGCGCCTTGTTTGTGGAACTCTACTCTGATGAAATCTGTTTACCCTTCCTCCTTCTGAATGTTTATGGGCCGTGTTCGGAGCGAGAGAGATTCTGGAATCTCTTTTTCTCAAAATTGTTCCTCTCTCATCCAAATCTCGTATTTGGAGGAGACCTCAATTTATCAATGGGTGAGTCGGAATCTTGGGGATCCTCAACAAGAGCAGACCCTCTCTCTGATTATTTTATGAACAAGTTGGTTGTTTCTCATCTGGTGGATTCTTCCCTGCACAAGATAAGGCCTACCTAGAGAAATCAAAGAGTGGGAGAAGACTGGGTGGGGAAAAAATTAGACCGTTTTCTGCTGAATGAAGACCTGGTGGAGAAGCTTTCAGTTTTCAGACATTGGGTTGGGGAGGGGTGTCACTCGGACCACTTTCCTGTCATGTTAGAAGTAAAAGGTGAATATAAGAAACCTGGAACTCCTTTTAAGTTCAATTCCTCCTGGCTAAGTGACGAATCCTTCACTGCTCTATTTCATGACACATGGAGGAAGGATTGCTTCAGGGAAGATGAAAGCAGAAGCCGCATTTTTATGGAAAACCTAAAGAGAATGAAGCAAGAAACAAAAGAGTGGGCTCTTCAAAAAAAATTAAAGGAGTAGGAGGCTCTTAAAAATGTAAATTCAGAATTGGATTTCCTTGAAAGCCTAGAGGGAAACAGATATGAATCTTTGGACTCCCGGGATCGATTCAAAGAACTGGAATCCATTCAGAGAAATATTCTCCAGCTCAGAGAGGAAATATGG
This sequence comes from Pinus albicaulis, assembly GCA_034641835.2. Classification (NCBI taxonomy): domain Eukaryota; kingdom Viridiplantae; phylum Streptophyta; class Pinopsida; order Pinales; family Pinaceae; genus Pinus; species Pinus albicaulis. The sequence continues at coordinate 1,065,890,200 of CM076581.1, read as the reverse complement.
CGTTTAAAAAGTCACGCAATCTGGCTGTAGGCAAGGGATGAAAACACCAAGTTCTTTCAGAACTATGCCAAATGTAGGAAAAACTCTAATACTATCTAGGAGATGCATAAAGAGAATGGGGAAATGGCTCAATCCTTTGAAAACCTGGCATCTTTAGGGGTAAATCACTTTAAAAGCCTCTTTAGAGCACCTGAGGAAGCCTCCATTGCTGAGGTAATCAGAGTGGCCCAATTTTTTCCCAGATATATTGAGGAGGAAGGGAACACTGCCATCATGAATCTTATTTCTAGAGAGGATGTCGAAGACATTCTCAAATCAATGCAGAAGGATAAAAGTCTAGGGCCAGATGGCTGGACGGTGGAATTTTTTCAACATTTCTTTGATTCATTGGGAGATGAGCTGGTCGTAGTAGTGGAAGAATCCAAGTGCATAGGAACCATCTTCCAACCTTTTAACACTACTTTTTTAGCCCTCATTCCTAAGTCTAATCAGTCAGGTACTTTTGATGATTTCAGGCCTATTTCCTTGTGTACCTGCATCTATAAAGTTATTGCAAAAGTCATTGCTTCTAGGCTAAAACAATTTCTGTCCAAGAATATTTTAGCTGAGCAGTTTGGCATTTTAGATGGTAGACAAATCCATGAGGTAGTTGGTGTAGCTCAAGAAACCCTCCACAGTTTAAAACTAAGAGGGAAGAAAGGTGCTATAGTTAAAATTGATCTGTCGAAGGCCTATGACAGACTTAGTTGGATGTACCTCAGACTCTTATTAACTCATCTTGGGTTCAATTTTGATTTTGTGAGGTGGGTAATGGGTTGCATCACTTTGTCCTCCATTGCGATTCTGGTTAATGGGGCTGCTTCTTCGTTTTTCATACCTGAGAGAGGGCTCCGTCAAGGCTGTCCTCTCTCCCCCTTACTCTTTTTGTTGGCAGCTGAAGGCATCAGTCTAATGATTCATGAGGCTAAGAGAAACCTAAAAGGAATTGAAGTGGCGGTAAACCTCTGGGTCACCCATTTACTCTTTGTGGATGATATTTTATTGTTTAGTAATGGAAGTTCCGAGGACTGTAGGGCCCTTAAAAAGATCTTGGATCTCTTCCTGAAAGCCACAGGCCTCTATATTAATGAGAAAAAATCATCTCTAACAATCGTGGGTCTGACCAGGGAGGAAGTGGTTAGGGTGGAAGGTTACTTACAGTTTGAGGTCAAGTCTTTGCAGGACAAGCTCAAATACTTGGGCTTCTTCTTAAAACCAGATAAGTACCGAATTCAGGATTGGAAATGGCTCCTTGGAAAAATTGAAAAAAAATTGAAACACTGGAGCTTTAAATGACTGTCTAGAGCAGGGAGGTTGGTCCTTATAAAATCTATGCTGATGGAAATCTCTGTATACTGGGCTAGCGTTACCTGGGTACCCAAAGGTATACTGGCCTCCATTGAAAAATTTTGTAGCAGATTCCTGTGGGCAGACTCTAAGGCTGATCATGTGACCCCCTGGATATCCTGGGATAAAGTTGCTAGGCCTAAAGAATGGGGAGGGTGGGGTATTAAAAATCTCTTCCCTTTCTCCCAGTCACTTGCTGCTAAGCTCGCCTGGAGACTCATCTCGGAAGAGAATCTCTGGACTTCAGTTACTAAAATAAAATATATTGATCCAGTTCCAATTCTTGAATGGATAAGACTGCCTCAGAAATCTTCCAAAAATTCTTCTGTGGTTTGGAAGGCAGTGGTAGCCTCTGTTAGATTTCTTGAACAGGGACTAGCATGGAATGTGGGGGATGGAACTCTGGTTAGGCTGGGGCGTGATCCTTAGGTAGGCTGCACACAGCAGTTTTCTATGTCTTAGGACCTGGTTGTTTTGTTAAATAATAGGGGTGTCTTTAATCTAAACCATGTGATCGATGAAAGGAACACATCCATTTGGAGTCAAGGATGGTTGTCTGGAAGGGACCTCCAATTGGAAGACCGGTGGCTGGAAGAGTGGGAAAATTTTAGAATGGATCTCCAAAACTCTTCAATTCGTATCACTGACTCTAGTGATGAACTCGGATGGGTACACGCACAAAATGGGGTTTATTCACCAAAGCTGGGATATAAGTGGTTGATGGCCCAAAATGGGTGGGAAGACTCAGCTTGGTGGGCCAAACCTCTTTGGAAACTAAAAGGACCTCCCAAGGCCAAACTCTTTTTCTGGTGTATCCTTCAAAAGAGAGTTCCAACTTGGGATTTCTTACAAAGGAGAGGGAAGATTGGTCCTAGATGGTGCTCTCTCTGCAAAGCTAGTGAGGAATATGTGCAGCATATTTTCCTCTCCTGCCCTTTCAATGTAAGTCTATGGGCTGAATCGTTAAGGATCCTTAAATTTCCTTATAAATGGGAAGGTCAGGAGGTACAGGAAGCTTGGTACAGGTGGTGGCAGGAAGCTCCCAATGATAGAGTGAGATATTTTCCTCTTCTAATAGCCTGGGGGACTTGGATTGCCAGGAATCAGGTGATTTTCAAAGACTCGGTATTCCCTATCAAAAGATTGGCAGTGGAAGGGGTTGCAATCTTTGATAGCATTCCTATCCTAGCAGACCCCCTTCAAACTGAATTGTTCAGTAGGAAGTTATTAGAGAAGGTGTTCCGTGGGCTTATTTTGACGAAGCTTCAGACATGAATGGGAGGTGTGGTGCAGGATTGGTTATACATCTTTCACCTGTAAAATTCATCAAAGCTTCTATTGGTCTTGGTCAAGGGACTAAAAATTTTGCTGAACTGAAAGCTCTTCACCTTCTCCTCTGTTGGTTAACTTTTAGGAATGAGAGATTGGTCTAGATTTTTAGGGACTCTATGAACATCATCAAATGGTTCAATGGGACTCAACTATGCAGAAACTATCTTTTTCTTCCTTTACTTAATGAAATTTCTCACCTAAAATGTTACTTCATTGAGATCTCTATTTGCCACATTTACAGGGAACAGAACCACGCTGCAGATTTCCTGTCTAAAGAGGGTTTTGAGCAAGATCTGGGGATCTGGGTAGTTGTTGAAGAGGAAAATGGGCTCGTTCGTCCTATTGAACAGCCTATTTTCACACAACGCCTATGAGTACGCTATAAAAGTGGACCTCTTTATGTACATAATCTGCTGGTTTTATTTCTTTTTTTATTTCTTTCAAACTTGTTAAAAACTTTATATGGTTTCCAGAGTTTTTTTCCTCTTTAAGGAGGCCCTGGATATCCGTTAAAACTCTGTTTCTTTTGAATGGATAGGAATCGGGATAGTGCTTACTGCTGGTTTCTAGATGGCCTTGATAGTATTTTTTCTGTCATAGTCACAAAATTTTGTTTCTTGTACACCTCTGTTTCATATTGTCTTCCTTAAAGGAACCCGGGAGGTGTGCAAGAATAGAATTGGTTTTGAACAATGACAATTTTTGGATTGGGCTGTTAAAGCAAATACCTGTGTGTATTTCAAAACAGTTGAGACTGCTTCTCTTCCTCTTTTGAAGGAGAAAAGGAGTTCATAAGAAATTATTTGCATATGCTATGTAACTTTCTATAATTAATAGATGGTTTGATTTTTTCTGTGGAAAAAAAATACTGCATGCACTAAAGAAATGGCGAACTTACCTAATGGGAAGACACTTCAAGGTAAAAATTGATCATGATAGTCTTAAATAATTTTTCGAACAAAGACTATATTTAGAAGAGCAGCAAAAATGTGTCACAAAGATGTTGGGTTATGACTTTGAAATAATCTACAAAAAAGGGAAGCTAAATTTTGTTGCAGTTCCACTCTCAAGAAAGAATGAAGAGGTGGAAGCATTGCTTTGTGCCATATCTATTATCCAACCAGATTGGATAACCGAAGCAAGGGATGAATGGAAGAAGGATGAAGAAGTGTGGACACTCATTCAAAATTTGTAGCAAGATCCTAGTACATCTGATACATTTAGTTGGAAAAATTATTCCTTATGGTACAAAGATCACTTATATCTTTGTAAGAATTCCCAACCAAAACAAAAGATTCTTTTGGAATTGCACACTTCTCCTTTAGGAGGACACTCAGGATTTAAAAAAATTTACCACAGGGTGAAGAAAGAATTTTTTTGGGATGGCCTTAAATTTGACATTCAAAATTTTGTGGCGGAATGTTTGGTTTGCCAGCAGAATAAAGTTGAGACAATTAAGACCCCAGGTCTTCTACAACCTTTATCCATTCTGTTGGGGTTCCTATGTTTTGGCAGGTTTGGCTCTACCAAAAGATAAGACAACATCAAAACCACTTTGGGACCTCAGGATCTAGCCCTCCTGGGTCCAGAGAGGTATCTCTCTATAAAGGCAAAGGTATATGTCTTTGAAGTTCAGTTTCAAGGTATTAGGCTAGTTATAAGGCACAAGGTTTGTTTTGTTTTGTTTGTTTGTTTGTTTGGTTGTTGGGAAACATGAAAGAAGGGTTCAATATAAGACAAAGGGTGAGAAAAGAGGATTTTAGGTAAAGGAGGGATAATTCAGAGAACACTCGAGACCATTGGGAAATGGAGTCATAAAAGGGTTTACTTGCTATTCCGTATCCAAGGCTTTCAATTGGGCTAGTAATCTAAAACAAAGGATCTTTAAAGATGATAGTATGGTATGAAATGGTAAGGAATTAAGGTGAATGACAAGGAAACCTCTGAGGTGACCACTTAGAAAGAATATCTAGGGATAGGGCATGCCTTGAGCACCTATGATCCAACCCCTAAAAGGCTAGCTCTTCAGACAACAAGAAACACTTAAGATTTAAACACAAAGGTGAAGCCTGAGATCAGAGAAAGGCTTTGAACTTTCAATGCTTTGAAATTCAACTTGAGGGAACTTAGAAAGGTTCAATTGATTGAAAAAGACCCTAGTGATACAGAATCAACATTCTAAACTCCCAGTATCCCAATTCTTCTAATTAAAACCAGACAAGAACATCTAAGAACGGATTCATAAATTCGTACATCAGTTAGCAGTGAATAACATCTACTACACTGGTTAAATTATCTTGAATTAGTTCTTAGATAGCACAATCAGTAGAAAACATCAAAGATAAGAAGAGAAAGAGCATTAGGGTACCATGCAAGGGTATATCCTGAGTCAGATTTCTGATTCTTACCAGAGAAATGAAATGTAATGAATTACAGAAGGAAAAAAGAGACAAAGGTAGAACACATCACCGCTCCTTTAAATCAGGATCCAAATAAATGTGCTTGTCATATTAAAGAGCAACACCAATCATATACAACATTTTCCAACAGCTTAATATTCAGTCTGAAATCATCTCTTCAGCCTATTTTACAACTTTACACACAAAACTATATCTCAAGAGAAATGGCTTACAATTCACAGATATCCGATCAACTACCCTTACAATGTTTATCTTCATGAGTTTTATAGCTAAAGAGAGGCAGAGGAGGTAGTTGAAACCTTAAATGAAACATTAAAACAGAAGTAGAAGGAAGGGGCTCGAGGCCCATTTTGTCTTAATATCTATGCATTGATCTTCAGTACTCTTTGGATGAAAGAGTGGTCTTCGACATGCTGATAGTAACTCCAGGTATGTTCTTTGATGTACTTTTCGGCTGTAGTACTCTGGTATAAGAAAAGGCATATAAACGACTTTCAGGTCTGCCATACTACATAAAAAATGCTTCTGGCAACATTAGGGCTTTCTGTCAGGGTGTTGATCTTCTCCGGAGCTTGATGTAGAATAAAACAGTATGGGAGCTTGTCCTTTCTTGGGAAAGAACCTTCTGCTAATGTGAGACAATGATATGATTGTTTTCCGTGCTTTAGGCTTCATTAGGCCTTCTTTGTTAATCATAAGGTCTTAAATCTGGTACTTTAGCCTTTTAAATACTGGATTAAAGCTTAAAATCTTCAATAACGTGCTTTAAATCTCTTAATTCTTCACTAATACTCTTTACCTCTTCATTTACTATCTCTGTTTGTGGAAATGGAGTTTTAATGGCGCTGGATGGTTTTACAGAGTTAAAAACTGGTCTTTAATGAAATATTTTGTTCAAGAACCTTCCCAGGCATTCACTCTGCAATCTTTGGATCGAAAAATGGCCTTCTATGCGCTCTGTGTCACTATGGCAGTGACTGTGAGCAATAGCGGTTTTCACCGTCTTCAATCCTGCAAAACACACAAATATGTTAAGAAAATCCATGTGGGAGTGGTGGTGGATGCTGTGGAGGATCGTGGAAATGGCAGCGCAGCATTGATGTATGCGGTGGATGCAGTGAAAAACGGCTGAGAAATGCAGTGAAATGGTGAAAAATTGATTTGATGAAGGACTAATGGAGGAATGGTTATGGACCGTCTGATTAGATTAGATGGAGACGATCGACGACAGTGATTAACTGATGGACTGCCTTTAGAAGGTTGGGCGATATGAAATAAACCTTTAATGTAAAACATAAAATTTTTAATGTAAGAGAATTACAAAGGAAATGTATGAAAATGAAATGAAATTGGCTTTATATGGTGGGGCCGGCATGGGCGGAGGGCGATTGATTATGAACCGTCGGATCTCAGGAGGAGATCAATGGTGGAGATCAGCCGATGAAACTCTGTGGTAGCGCGATGAAAGAAATATGAATGAAATGCATGATGGAAAGAGGACCGTAGATCTATATAGATCAACGGTTGGGATTACATGGAAAAACTTTCAGAGGCGGAAGAGGGGAAGTGGTTTTCTAGAGGAAAACAACTGTTTTCGTGTTGAAAGGGAGTGGTTTTGAATTTTACCCAAAATCATGCAATATGGCTCGCCGCCCGACATGTGGAAAAATGAAACCACCCATATTACATGATTTAGAAACGTTAAAACCCAGATTAAGAAAAAACACGATATGGATGCTGGCCGTTGGATCTGGGACTGTGAGATCTGATGGTGGGAGGTGGAGCACGAACATGAAAGATGAACTAGCGGTTAAGCGGTGAAAATTCAACGGTGGGTTTGATCTCAGCTGTCGGATCTGAAATACGGATGGTCAAGATTAAAAGGGGAAGCAGAGGCAAAAAGGGTTATGTGAACGGGCGGGATGAATGAGGGCCGTTATATCTAAAGAGATCAACGGTTGCGATTGGATCGGGGATGACCAATCGGGGACACAGGGGAGGAGTGAGGAGAAATCTGGACCATGGGATCATGCGGGATGGACGGCTCAGATTAAATCGAGACTCGCCAATCAGCGGAGGTCAAATGCGATGTGATTGGGCGCTGCGACGGTGCGATTGAGCGACCACCGTCCGATATGGAGACAGATCGACAGCTCATGTGTGATCAGATGAGTAAATGGAGAGGGTATGGGTGCACCGTGGGATAAGCGCTAGCTGTTAGATCTCTGATAGATCAACGGTTGAGAACGCGGTGGGGTCCAATAGAACAAATTTCTCACATTGGAACTTTTTTGTTTAACAAAGAAATGCGCTCACCATGAAACCTCTGATTGTGATAAGCGCCTACGGGCTTAGCTCTTGGTCTTGGCACCCGGTTGTATGGTGGGGAAGTGGTTAGGGGCTTAGCCGAAAGGGGCTTAGGCCTATTATATGGACATTGGGTTTTTGGCTTAAATTTAGTGCATTTTAAGGCCAATTTGGGGGTTTCGGTAGAGGGAATAAGGGGTTTTAAGACCAAATAAAGGATATTATGAGGTTTTAAAGTGGATTTAGGGAGGTTTAGATGAATTCGGAAGGGATTTTTAAGGTTTAAAAGGGGAAAATTTGAGAAGGAAAAAGGGGTAAAATGAGGAATTTTGCAGGGGTAAAAAGGAAGCAGATTAAGGCTTTTTGAGCACAATTTTTAACAGACAGTGAGGCTTTTTGGATGGAAACAACATTGAAGATATTTTCAAAGGAAAAGGACATGTAGAGGCTTCAATAATGAGAGATTTTTAGAGGAAATGTATCTCTTGAAGGCTCAGGAAAAAAATTTAGCCACCTGTTTGCTTGACCAAAAATTTATAGGTGGCTAACAATGGCTCCACAAGGGGATGGCATCTTCTTGAAGATGTCAAGAACTTCAGAAATATTCTTTGGGAAGTAGGCCAAATGCCTGATCCTTGAACCATATTTCTTCTTTGATTCAGTTGTTACAAACATGATAGATATTAATCAACAGAAAACATTCCCCAAACAATCTACCTACCCATCCTACAGTCCTAACATTTTTTCTTCAAGGTGCATTTGAATTTGCGGACCTTCTTCATCATTTTTTTTTTATTGAAAGAAGAAAACAAACTAGTCTAATTCTACCCTTATTCCTCCATGAGGCCAGATTAAACAGTTGGTCTCATAACTTCTCTACCTAATCTAATATATGCTAGGATTAAACTGTCTAGCAGATTTCTTTCTCTACATTCTACAACAGAAATTCAAAAATAGTCAAACCAGGATTAGACATTCTGGTTTGCTGTGGATTCATGGCATAAAGACAGCTACACATGAACTAAAATTGTAGAAACTTGAAAACAAAATTTTGAAGGCTCGAAATCTTGAAACTTTGAAGCATCCTTCTTTTCTTTGTGACTCAAGTTTTGAGCTTGTTAGAGTCACTTTCTCTTCACTTCAGCTCTGGTTTTGGGCTTGTTAGAGTTGATTCTTCTTTCTTCTTTGCTGGTTCAGATTTTGAGAATATTAGAACCAGCTTCTTTACTTCCTTTGGCTCAGTTTTTGATCATGTTAGAGCCAATATTTTTCACTTCAGGGGTTCAAGTTTTGAGCATGTCTGGACCTTTCTTTCTCTCCATATTTTTTTTTTTTTTGAAACACTTTCTCTTTTTCTTGAAAACAAAACATTGCAATGGTATTTACAATGTAAATGGAAATTGTAAACTGGAAATCAGCAGTAGTAATGCTTGAGAATCCTGCCATTGACAGGACCCCCAAACATATTTGTACCATCTAGCTCTTGCAGAAAAAAGGCATTTGGACCAATAGTGCATTGGATGATGTAAGGACCCTACCACAAACTGTCAAATTTTCCATGCTTTCCTTTGTCTTCTCTCCTAGAGTCCCATTTTAGAACCTTATCTCCAATTTTGAAGTCACATGCCTTTTTCCTCTTATCAAACAACCTTTTTATATTTTCTTGCACTTTCAGAGCTTTGTTATAGACTTCTTCTCTTGTTTGTTGGAGATGAATTGTTTGATTTATCCTCCTTACCATACTGTCCTCTTCTGTCTGAATCTCTTGGACTAGTTTAATCACTGGTACCCCTAGGATGGTAGGAAACACTACCTTTGTTCCATAAACAAGCTGATATGGTGACATTCCAATGGATTTCTTTGTTGTTAGCTTGTCATCCCAAAAAGTATGCACTAAATTGTTATGCCATGATTTCTTATTCTCTTCGAGCAACTTTTTGATAATGGTCACCAAGCTCTTGTTTGATGATTCAGCTAACCCATTACCTTGTGGGTAATAAGTAGTTGAATGACCGAGTGCTATCTGATACCCGTGACAAAAATCAATCATTTTCTTGGATCCAAAAGCAACAGCGTTATCAGTGATTATCTTTCTAGGGCAGCTAAATCTAGAGAGGATGTGGTCTTCTAGGAACTTAATGATGACATAATCTGTGGCATTCCTAGAAGGTATGACCTCTATCCATTTTTTGAAGTAATCTGTGGCTGTAAGGATCCACTTTTGTTGAGCAGATGATGTAGGGTGTATTTCCCCTATGAAATCTAGGCCCCACTGTTGAAAGGGAGATTCAATAGTTATAGGTTGTAATGGTAAAGGGAGGAGCTTCCTTTTGCCTTCAAAAATCTGGCACTTATGGCAGACAATTATCATTTTATGGATGTCATTGAAAAGTGTAGGCCAGTAATAGCCAGCTCTGAGTATTTTGTTAGCAGTGGCTTTCCAATTTAAATGGCCCCCACACTCTCCTGCATGGAACTCCTGTTTAATCCTCTCTGCTTCAGTTTCAGGCAGACATTTAAGCAGCAAACCATTTGCATTTTTCCAGTATAAACATTCATTTAGTATGCAATAGTTTCTGGCTTTTAACTTTAGGAATCTAGCCTTAGTCTTTGATAAATCAGGAGGGGCATTGAGGTTTGTGAGCACATACATGATGTCAGAATACCACGGAGAGTTTTGAAATTGTTCTTAAATAGTAGGATCGGGCAATTCTTCATGTTCATCCAGGGCATCTACCATGTTTATGTCAAGGGCTTGCAAGTTAGATTCCGCCATTAGTTGAGCTAAGCCTTGACCTTTGATTATTTTTTTGGGTTTTAGTTCCAGGTCATACTCTAATATTACAACAATCCATTTGTCCCTCTTTCCATCCAGATCTTGGGACAAAATGTCTTTTACCACCATGTTTGGCACGTAGGCAATGATGTGAGAATGTAGAATATAGACCCTAAAGTCTTTCAAGGCCTTTACCAAGGCACAGGCCTATTTTTCCATTATGTTATATTTCAAGGGTGCATCCCACAGAGCTTTGCTAAAGAAAGAAATGGGCTGTTCCTGCCCCTCTGGATTTTTCTATAGCAGAACCGCAGCCACTGTATGCTCGGAGGCAAAGGAGAATATCAAGAAGTCTTTTGAAAAGTCAGGGCTGATTAAGACATGTGCCTAGGTGAGTGCAAGTTTAAATAATTCAGAAGATTTTTTAGCCTCTACAGTCCACTTAAGTCCTACATATTTTTTCAGCATGTTTGTCATATCCCTGAGGTGCTCAGCTAGGTTGGGAATAAACCTCCTTAAGAAGTTAATTTTCCCAATAAAGGACTGCAACTCTTTTATGTTTCTCGGGTGGGTAATCTGCATTATTCCCTCAACTCTTTGTGGGTCTATTTTAATCCCCTTTTCTGATATAATATGGCCAAGAAGCTTACCTTCTTGAAGGCCAAATACAGTCTTCTTGGGATTTAAAGACACACCGAACCTTCTACATTTTTCAAAAAATCTTCTCAAATGTTTTAGGTGCTCCTCATCAGTCTTGGAATAGACTGTTATGTCATCCAGATAGATGACAATGAAGTACCCTATTTCCTCTGAAAATTCTATGTCCATTGCTCGTTGGAAGGTCGCACCAGTGTTCATTAGTCCAAAAGGAATTTTTACGTACATAAAAGTGCCCCATGGAGTGGTGAAAGTTGTCTTGAGTTGGTCTTCTGGGAGTACTAAAACTTGGTTATAGCCTGAAAAACCGTCTAACAGGGAGATCCTTTTTGAGCCCACTACCCTCTGTAGGATGTGTTCCATCTTTGCTAAAGGGTAATTGTCTTTAAGTGAAGCTCTGTTAAGGTTTCTGAAATCAGTGCATAGTCTGATCTCACCTGTCTTCTTTCTCACAGCTACGAGGTTGGAAACCCAATCGGAGAACCTCATAGGCACTATAAATTCTGCCTCGTACATCTTCTTGATTTCCTTTTCGACTAGAGGTAGTTGTTTCGGGTTAATTCTGTGAAGTTTCTGTTTGAAGGGTTTTTGGTTCTCTTTCAAAGTGATCTTGTGCTGGATAATCTTCGTATCATAGGCTTTTAAGTCCTCATAGCTCCAGGAAAACACATCGATGAACTCTTTAAATAAGTCAATATATTTCTTTTTCATGTCTGCGGGCAAGGACTTGTCCAGTTTAATCATCTTAGGCTTATCCTTGGTACCTATGTTGCATTCCTCGACATCAGAGTCTGAGTGTTCTATAGTGGGTTTCTTCGCTACGTTGTTGAAATAAAAAAGGTCCTCTAAAGTTGCCAGTCCTGTGGGTATATTCTTATCTTTTGACTGCAGCACCTCTATTTCCTCTTTTTCTTCGTTCTTATATTCTTCAGTTGGATTTCCAAGTTGTTCAGTTAACATGTTTATTTCTACGTTATGGGGTGATTTTTCTTCATCGGGGGGCTCTTCACTCAGGAAAATTTCATCGGATTTAGAGTCTGAATCAGAGAATTCAAACCCATTCCTGCCAATCAGGAAATCCTCTATCTGCTTGTCGCCCTCAAAGACCTACCAATATTTTTCACTATCTGGCACTACAGGTCTATATTTTGTCTGCATGATGATTTGTTTGTCACTAGGTGCTTTATGATATGAACTAGCTATGCAGGTTAATCCATTCGCAATTATGTTATGACTCCTAGGAGCAAACACAAGTTCATACTCTACAAAGGTTTTCAATAAATCCATAGCATCATTCCTGTATGCTCTCAATCTAGGGTGTTTAGCTGTACACTCTCCGTTCACTTGTTTTATGACTAACTCAGAGTCTCCATGAATAGCTATCCTTCGGGCCCCTAGTTTTTTCAATAGATTTAAGCCTAGGATGAGAGCCTCATACTCTACGATATTGTTTGTACATTTGAAGTCCAGTCTGAAGGCATGGCTCTCAGCGTAGTCACTCTCAGTGTTATGTAACCACCCTCCCGCTCCTGCATTCTTTCTAGTGCAAGACCCATCGAAATTCATCCTCGATAAGGGATCATTTTCGAGTTGGCTATCAGTTTCATCCCTAATGTTGGGTTCACTATCATGTTGTAATATGAGGTCTGCACCGTTGGGTGGAGTGTTTTGTTCTTCATGATGTGTATGGAGTTCAGAGAGATGACCAGTTAGATGTTTGTAGTCTTCTTTTTGTTCACTCTGGGTTTCTGATTCAGTGCACTGTCCCAAGGTTTCTTCTTCATTTTCTTCTATGTCTAGAGTGGCCATTATGTTAAAATCTATGGGCTCTACCCTATTGTTTGCATCTCTGTCTTCTAGCTCTGGCTCATCTATGGATTCATCGCTGCAAAGGATAAAGGAGTCCAAATCTATGTGTACAGAGTACAGAGGTGAATTTTCAGGTTTTTCAGGGCTGCTCACCATAAACTTCATTTGTGCCTCTCTATACAGTCTCCTAAGCTGGCTAAAGATAGGGATTGTGGCATATGACACATCCATCTGCATTTTACCTTGCAGCTTCGCTCCCCATGACCTCGATAGCAACATGCCATACTTAAGTGGCACATCTGCCATTACAACATCCATAACCATACATTTGGCTGGAATCTGGGTCAGTTTCACATACAGATCTTTGATTAGGCCAAGGAATTTTACTCTGCTAGAGTCAAATGAATACAAATCCTTATAAGGTCGAGTTATCTCTAGGCCTAACTTCTCCATAATTACCTTAGGCATTAGGTTGTGTGATGCCCCAGAGTCATGCATTGTGTTTTGAAGGATCTTGTCATGGATATTGAGGCTAATATAAAAATGAGGTACTACCCCTTCCTGAAACTTCCCTTCTATCTTTGGACCATAGAGAAGGGTTGGTTGATCATCACTTAGATTGACAGTGTCACTGTTTTCTCCTAGATTTAAAGCTTTCAAAATTTGGCCTTTATATACATCCTGAGTGGTCAGCTCAGAGAGTGGGATGGAAATTTTGATTTTAGCAATCTCACTCTCCAAATTGAAGGGAGATTGATTCTTTGTAAGACTCAACTCTGTTTTGTTAGCGGCCACTACTTTAGTGGCAGAGTCAGGGTGCTGATTCTCACTATGTACAGTGTTTGTAGCCGTTTTATCAAGAGCATTAGCTACAGTGCTAGTGCTGCTAGTTTGTTGACTTTGTTTATCAGTATTTTGGCTGTCTTTCTCTATGTTCTTCCTAGAAATTTTAGCTGCTGATTTGTTACTGTCAGCAATCACCTTAGGAGTTTTCTCGGGCCTTTTCCTAATGGTAATATCAAAAGCTTTTGGTTTGGAAGTGTCTAAGTTCTTCTTGCTTCTAAGTTCATATTTTTCTCTGAGCTGCATGATGGCATTTTCAAATCCTAGCCTATAATCCTCAGATTCTAACCTTTCCTCATCCTAATGTGAGTGTGAGGTCTAATTTTCTTCTATGGAACAGTTGTGGATTGAGTTTTCTATTTCCACCATGTTTATTGTGGTTCCCTCGGACTCTTCTATTATCCCCTCATCTTCATCAAGGAAATTCTCTTGAAATGGGGGTATGACTTGTTGATCAGAGTCTCTCTGTCTGCTTGGAGGGTTGTTTCTCCTAAAGTTATGGTTCTGGTTGTGATTTTGGCTTCTGTTCTGATTACTGACTTGGACAGTCATATTTTGCACCCTTTTTCCTAGTCTCTCCATGGTTTTGGCTAGAATGTCATACTTGGGATCAGATGTGGAAGTTGATGTGTCATCCCTATATGTTACCTTTTTCTCAGACCTCATTCTGACTCTCTTTTCAATCATGTTAGCTTCCACACTCACTGCTCCTTTTTGCATATCTTCCAATGTGTTGTAATCTCTCTCCCTAAGCTGGTAGGCCATGTTAGCATCAAAGCCTTCAGGATATTTCACTAAAGCCATTCCTTGGGGAGGTTTCATATGTGGAGAAAGAGCGTTGTAAACACTGTTAAACCTTGTAGAATAGTCATGGACACTCTCTCCTACATTTATTTTAAGATTCTTGTATTCTGCTAAGATTTGGAGAGGGTTGGTCTTGACTTCCCATTTTTTTATGAAGTATTGATATAAAGAGGGAAGATCATGGATACTATTAGGAGGTAGGCCTTTAAACCACTTCTTCACATCACCTCCTAAACTCTGGGCAAAGATTCTCATCTTGACTGTCTCATCATCTATCTCCACATAGTCAAAGGAATATTCCATCCTATCTATATGGTGTTGAGCTATGGTAGACTCTTTTGCAGTGAAATGTGGGATTTTTGACTGACAATAATTGGGTAAAGGCACTAGGGGCTGTGGTAACACCAGAGGTGCATACCAAGCTGCCATAATGGTGTTTTGAGGAGGTAAAGGATTGAATTGAGTAGCAGGTATGTGGATGACAGGAATACTAGGACCAGCAACACTCTGTTGAGTTTTGAATGAAATGAATATCGAGAGGTGTAGATGGAGGGGTCTCTCTTTCCCTAATATGTTAACCACTATGAGATGGTGAACCAAGAAGCTAGAGGTCGGACTGATCTAAAGCACTGAATGACTTAGTTCTAGGTAAACTGCTTGGTAAGTCTAAGTCAAAATGAGTTTGTGATAGAGCTGTAAAGTCTTCTGGTGCAAAGTTAGCTCTATGGATTTTTCTAGAAATAGTTGGCTTCCTAGGTGTAGGATATTTCCAGAGGATGCTCTCAGGGTTTTCAACTATTTCAGGTGGGTTTGGATTAGGATAAGCTCTAGTATGAATGGTTCTTGAAGCCAGTATTTTTGTCTTCAAAAAAATAAGCTTAATCCTATTTGTTACTTCTAATATGACTGATGTTGTAATGAAGGCTAGTCTCCCAGTGGAGTCTTGTGAAAACCAAGATAATCAGTAGGCCTACTGATCACTAGTGGAGTATTTTAATAATTAGAGAACTATGGAGTCGCCAGGTGGAAGGTTTAGAATGTTTCAAGAGGGTTACTATCCACCATAGTGATTAACCACCAAACTCAGGCTACTACGGTCTTCTTTGAGTTCTTAGAAGTGTTTAAAGGTGTGTTTTACTCAAAGCTCCCTAGTGGAGTCGCCATTATGTTGGGGTTCCTATGTTTTGGTAGGTTTGGCTCTACCAAAAGATAAGACAACATCAAAACCACTTTGGGACCTCGGGATCTAGCCCTCCTGGGTCCAGAGAGGGATATCTCTATAAAGGCAAAGGTATATGTCTTTGAAGTTCAGTTTCAAGGTATTAGGCTAGTTATAAGGCACAAGGTTTGTTTTGTTTTGTTTGTTTGTTTGTTTGGCTGTTAGGAAATATGAAAGAAGGGTTCAATATAAGACAAAGGGTGGGAAAAGAAGATTTTAGGCGGAGGAGGTATAATTCAGAGAACACTCGAGACCATTGGGAAATGGAGTCATAAAAGGGTTTACTTTCTATTTCGTATCCAAGGCTTTCAATTGGGCTAGTCATCTAAAGCAGAGGATCTTTAAAGATGGTAGTATGGTATGAAATGGTAAGGAATGAAGGTGAATGACAAGGAAACCTCCGAGGTGACCACTTATAAAGAATATCTAAGGACAAGGCATGCCTTGAGCACCTATGATCCAACCCCTAAAAGGCTAGATCTTCAGACAACAAGAAACACTTAAGATTTAAACACAAAGGTGAAGCCTGAGATCAGAGAAAGGTTTTGAACTTTCAATGCTTTGAAATTCAACTTGAGGGAACTTAGAAAGGTTCAATTGATTGAAAAATACCCTAGTGAGACAGAATCAACATTGTAAACTCCCAGTATCCCAATTCTTCCAATTAAAACCATACAAGAACATCTAAGAATGGATTCATAAATTCGTACATCAGTTAGCAGTGAATAACATCTACTACACTGGTTAAATTATCTTTAATTAGTTCTTAGATAGCACAATCAGTAGAAAACATCAAAGATAAGAAGAGCAGCATTAGGGTACCATGCAAGGGTATATCCTGAGCCAGATTTCTGATTCTTAACAAAGAAATGAAATGTAATGAATTACAGAAGGAAAATAGAGACAAAGGTAGAACACATCACCATTGCTTTAAATCAGGATCCAAATAAATGTGCTTGTCATATTAAAGAGCAACACCAGTCATATAAAACATTGTCCAACAGCTTAATATTCAGTCTGAAATCATCTCCTCATCCTATTTTACAACTTTACACACAACTATATCTCAAGAGAAACGACTTACAATTCACAGATATCCGATCAACTACCCTTACAATGTATTTCTTTCATGATTTTTATAGCTAAAGAGAGGTAGAGGAGGTAGGTGAAACCTTAAATGAAACATTAAAACATAAGTAGAAGGAAGGGGCTCGAGGCCCATTCTGTCTTAATATTTATGTTAGGTCCCTATATTACTAGTATAGTCCCTTATTTTTATTAGTGTAACCCCATTATTGTTATTATTATACCCTTGTAACCCCCATTTTGTTATTATTGTGCCCTTAAATTATTATTGTTAGGTCGGCTAGGATTACATTGTGGCCACTAGGATTACATTATGGCCACATGGACTCCTATATATAGAAAGGAGGTTTTGTAAATTGTATCATCCAAGAATTGTTCATTCATGTAATGTATTGGAGGTTGCCCCCTGGAAGTGGCTTATTTCTAAGGCGTTGATATCTCTTTTCTTCTATTTTTGGAGCTGGTTACACAACATTTGGTATCAGAGCTTTGGATTCTAGGGTTCCGCTGCTCCAAACAGGTCATTGTGGAATTTTTGCTATAAATTTTTTTCTGAATTTTAGGAAGCTGAAATGTTTAGGGTGAAGAAGAAATCTGAGGAATATTTTCTAAAAATTTTAGAGCTTGGTTATTTGTAATATTTCGGAGATATGATTTGTGCAAGTTAGGTCTTTTCGGGCCCTAAACAGTCATCGTGGAATTTGCGCTATAGAATTTTTTTCTACGAAGGATTCGGAAATCTGAAATTCATATGGTGAGAAGCTGAAATCTTTAGGAAATTCGTCCAAAACTTTCAGAGCTTGGTTCACAACAGTTTTGGAGATATGATCTGTGGAAGTTAGTGCTTTTTTAGGCTCCTGAATTTCATCTCAAAGAGGTGATTGTGGGAAAATTTCAATAAATCTCTCTCTGGGCAGTGGATTTGAGTTCCGTAAAAAGTGGTCACAAGTACACAGACTATAGTTTCTTGGCTATCAATTTTAGAGACAAAGGACGAAACAGTGACACATGGAAAGTCGTACAAGTTCGCTCTACTGAACCAGTCCATAATTAGGTCATTGTGGGAGATTGGACACAACTTTGTCTTGGAGAATCCAAATCAGGTCAGACCTATGGCATTCGAAAGATAATTCAGAGGGTTACGTTGGTACCAAAATTCTAATACTGAAGTGTTGTAATCACATAGATAATCCAATTTCAATATCGTGCTCCTCAAAAGCAAGAAAAAGGTGTGTATTTTTTTCTGAATTGCATAAGTCTTGTTTGAAGAATCAATTTGAATTGATTCCAAGGGTATATTGTAGAATAGATATTAGTATTGGGTTCTAAAAGATGCTCCGTAAAAATAATTCAACACCCATTAAGCCTTCAGAAGGCTCTACTATGACTCATGAAGATGAAGAATTGCAACATGATCTATCAAAATTACAAGAGAAAGTGCAACAGATTTCACTCTCGCAAAGAGCAACAAAAAATGAAATGGAAGTTTTGAAGAAAGGCGTGGAAGTGAAGATGGATGGTTTGAAGAAAGGCATGGAAGCTAAGATGGATGGCATGGAAGCTAGCATGGAAGCTAAGATGGATGACATGAAAGACAACATGGAAAACATGAAGAATGATCTAAAAGCAGACATGGAAGGTTTGACAAAGTTGATACAAGAAATGTTTCCTAATGGTGAAAAGATAGTAGAGGAAACTCATGATGAGAACAAAATAAATGTTAATCGTGATTTCATAAACTCTAATGTTGGAGAGAAGAACCACCATATTCCAAAAATGGATATGAGGAAGTTTGATGGAAAGGATCCTGTAACATGGATACTACAGATGGAGCAATATTTTGATCTCCATAACGTCCAAAACACACAAAAGGTACGCATTGCAACTTTACATTTAGAACAAAATACATTTGTATGGTATCAATGGCTTTGCTCCCGTAAAAAAATTGTCACTTGGTCAATTTTTACGGAGGAAATGATAGCACATTATGAGGATACAAAGAGCAACACCTTCTTTAGCCAATTGGTAAATCTCAAACAAAAGGGTTTAGTGGGGCAACACATTGAGGAGTTCCAAAAATTGAATATAAGGGTAACTGATATTCCAGAGGAACACATGATCGATCTCTTCATAGGCACTTTAAAGGATAACATCCAACATGAAGTTCGTGTTTTGGAACTGGATTCATTGGAGAAGGCATTCAGGTTGGCAAGAAAAGTTGAATGTAAAATAATGGCGACAAGGAAGCCTACCACTCAATTCTATAAAGAAGGAAGTGTTGCTACGCCTAGATTTCTACAACCTACAAGGTTGACACCACAACAATTGGAAGAAAAGAGAGCAAAAGGGCTTTGCTATAGTTGTGATAGAAAATATACTAAAGGTCATAAGTGTTCTGAGAAGAAATTATTTTACATAGATTGTGAAGATGAAGAAGAAAATGAACAAGAAGAGGATATGCACCAGGAACCAGCCCTAGAAGAGGAAGAAATGAATCCGACCATATCGTGTAATGCACTGGCAGGAATTACCACTCCTCAAACTCTCAAGATAGAAGGACATATCAAGAAGAAAAAGGTAATAGTGTTGATTGATTCAGGTAGCACCCACAATTTTATTCATTGTAAGGTAGCCAAGGAATTAAATTGTTTCCTATACCCAGCACCAGAATGTCAAGTGATGGTTGCAAATGGAGGAACTATAAATTGCTATGGAAAATGCCATAATATCAAGCTAACCATGGGGGAATATGTATTGACTAGTCCAATGCTTTCCATTCCTATGGGAGGTGCTGATGTTGTACTAGGAGTACAATGGTTACAATCTTTGGGGACGGTAGCTTTTAATTTTCAAGAACTTTCTTGAAATTTTTTTCAGAAGGAAAGGAAGTCGAATTACGGGGTATTGAAGGGAAGCCGGGAAGGATAATAAGCTCTAATGTCATGACAAAGCTTCTAAAGAAAGAACAACGAGGCGTAATTGCACAATTATACTCACTAGAAGTTCCGACATCAAAATCATCTATTTCTGCAGATCTCCAACAAGTCTTGGACAATCATTCCAAGGTGTTTGAAACTCCCAAAGGACTCCCACCTATTCGTGATCATGATCATGCTATTCATTTGATTCCAGGAAGTGTTCCTCCAAAAATCGGGCCTTATAGATATCCTTACTTCCAAAAGAGCGAAATTGAACGTATGATTGCAGAAATGTTAGAGGCGGGTATAATTCAACCTAGTCAAAGTTCTTTCTCTGCTCCTGTAGTTTTGGTACACAAGAAGGATGGATCATGGCGAATGTGTACGGATTATAGGGAGCTCAATAAGCTCACCATTAAAGACAAATTTCCCATTCCTGTGATTGATGAATTATTGGATGAATTACATGGAGCAATTTATTTTACCAAGTTGGATCTTCGTTCGGGATATCATCAAATTAGAATGAAGACTGAAGATATTCCAAAAACAGCATTTCGAACTCATGAGGGTCATTATGAATTTTTGGTCATGCCTTTTGGCCTTACCAATGCACCTTCTACATTTCAGGGTTGATGAATTCCATTTTCAAACCCTTCCTTAGAAAATTTGTGCTAGTATTTTTTGATGATATACTAATCTACAGCAGGTCTTGGAAGGATCATGTTGAACGTGTTGACAGGGTGCTCAAACTATTGCAGGAGAAACAATTATATGCAAAAACATCCAAATGTTTCTTTGGAGTACAATAGATGGAATATCTGGGTCATATTGTATCTCATGAGGGTGTTAAATTAGACACTAACAAAACTAAAGCCATTAAAGAATGGAAAGTCCCCACAACCATAATGCAGTTGCGAGGATTTCTCGGGTTAACATGGTATTATCGCAAGTTTGTTAAGAATTATGGGAGAATAGTAGCACCTCTAACAACATTATTGAAGAAAGATGAATTTTCATGGACTCTTGAAGCAACTAAGGCCTTTGAACATCTTAAAGAGGCAATGTGCCTAGCACTGGTCTTAGCTACGCCAGACTTTACAAAAACTTTTGTTGTGGAATGTGATGCCTCAGGAAATGGAATTGGTGTTGTTTTAATGCAGGAAGGAATACCCATTTCTTTTGAAAGTCATCCAATCAAAGGAAAGTATTTACAGAAACCTATTTATGAGAAGGAAATGTTAGCAATCTTGCATGAACTAAAGAAATGGAGAACTTACCTAATGGGAAGACACTTCAAGGTAAAAACTGATCATGATAGTATTAAACACTTTTTGGAACAAAGACTATCTTCAGAAGAGCAGCAAAAATAGGTCACAAAGATGTTGGGTTATGACTTTGAAATAATCTACAAAAAAGGAAAGCTTAATGTTGTTGCAGATGCACTCTCAAGAAAGAATGAAGAGGTGGAAGCATTGCTTTGTGCCATTTCTATTATCCAACCAGATTGGATAACCGAAGCAAGAGATGAATGGAAGAAGGACAAAGGTGTATGGACACTCATTCAAATGTTGCAGCAAGATCCTAGTACATCTGATACATTTAGTTGGAAAAATGATTCCTTATGGTACAAAGATCGCTTATATCTTTGTAAAAATTCCCAACTAAAACAAAAGATTCTTCTGGAATTGCACACTTCTCCTTTAGGAGGACACTCAGGATTTTTAAAAACTTACCACAGGGTGAAGAAAGAATTTTTTTGGGATGGCCTTAAATCTGATATTCAAAAGTTTGTGGAGAAATGTTTGGTTTGCCAGCAGAATAAAGTTGAGACAATTAAGACCCCGGGACTTCTACAACCTTTATCCATTCCAAGTCAACGTTGGGAGGAGATTTCAATGGATTTTATCATAGGTTTACCTAAGTCCAAAGGAAAGAATGTCATCATGGTGGTAGTTGATAGTATTACCAAGTATGCACACTTTTGTGCATTATCTCATCCATTTAAAGCAAGTACAGTTGCTACTACATTTATGGACAGAATTCAAAAGCTACATGGAAGCCCAAGGGTTATTGTGAGTGACAGAGATCTCATTTTTACTGGAAATTTTTGGACGGAGTTATTTGCTTGTTTGGGTACTCAATTAGCTCATAGCTCATCTTATCATCCTAATCTGATGGTAAAACTGAGATAGTAGATAAATGTTTGGAAGTATATCTTCGTTGTTTTGTATCTAATAAACAAACACAATGGGTCAAGTGGTTACCTCTCGTTGAATGGTGGTATAACACTTCCTTCCATACTGCAGCAAAAATGACCCCATTTATGGCACTTTATGGATATCATCCACCATCCATCACATCATTTTTAAGAGAAAATTCGAAGGTTCAAGCAGTGGAAGATCACATCGAGCATCAACAAGAAGTTCTCCAACTCTTAAAGGATAACCTGAATTTGGCACAAAATCGAATGAAACAACAGGCAGATCAACATCGCAGTGAGAGAAGTTTTGTTGTAGGAGATTGGGTATTTTTACAGCTACAACCATACAAACAAATGTCCCTCAAGCAAGCTAAGAAGGATAATAAATTATCGCCAAAGTACTATGGTCCTTACAAGGTGTTGCAAAAGATTGGTACTATGGCATACAAATTGGAGCTTCCTGCTTCTTCGCGAGTACATCCAGTTTTCCATGTTTCATGCTTAAAGAAGGTTATAGGTGAAAATGTTCCAGTTCAAACAATATTGCCAGAACTTGATGAGGAAGGAAAAATAATATTGGAACCTGAAGTGGTCATGGAAACAAGAACTCGACAGCTACGGAATCGATCAATTTCAGAGTATCTCATCAAGTGGAAGAACTTACCCACTGAAGATTCTACATGGGAGGATGAGAATTTTATACAGAAGCACCCATAGCTACTCAAGCGTTGAGGACAACACCTTTTTGAAGGAGAGGGGCATGTTAGGTCCCTATATTACTAGTATAGTCCCTTATTGTTGTTAGTGTAACCCCCTTATTGTTATTATTGTACCCTTGTAACCCCCATTTCGTTATTATTGTGCCCTTAAATTATTATTGTTAGGTCGGCTAGGATTACATTGTGGCCCACTAGGATTACATTATGGCCCCATGGACTCCTATATATAGAAAGGAGGTTTTGTAAATTGTATCATCCAAGAATTGTTCATTCATGTAATGTATTGGAGGTTTCCCTCTCGAAGTGGCTTATTTCTAAGGCGTTGATATCTCTTTTCTTCTATTTTTGGAGCTGGTTACACAACAATCTATGCATTGATCTTTAGTACTCTTTGGATGAAAGAGTGGTCTTCGACAGGCTGATAGTAACTCCAGGTATGTTCTTTGATGTACTTTTCGGCTGTAGTACTATGTAGTACTCTGGTATAAGAAAAGGCAGAAAAATGACTTTCAGGTCTACCATACTGCATAACAAATACTTCTGGCAACATTAGGGCTTTCTATTAGGGTGTAGATCTTCTCCGGAGCTTGATGTAGAATAAAATAGTATGGGAGCTTGTCCTTTCTCGGGAAAGAACCTTCTGCTAATGTGAGACACTGATAAGATTATTTTCCATGCTTTAGGCTTCATTAGGCCTTCTGTGTTAATCATAAGGTCTTCAATCTGGTACTTTAGCCTTTTAAATACTAGATTAAAGCTTAAAATCTTAAATAACGTGCTTTAAATATCTTAATTCATCACTGATACTCTTTGCCGCTTCATTTACTGTCTCTGTCTGTGGAAATGGAGTTTTAATGGCGCTGGATGGTTTTAAAGAGTTAATCACTGGTATTTAATGAAATATTTTGTTCAAGAACCTTCCTAGGCATTTACTCTACAATCTCTGGCTCGGAAAATGGCCTTCTCTCTGCTCTGTGTCACTATGGCAGTGACTGTGAGAAATAGTGGTTTTCACCCTCTACAATCCTGCAAAACACACAAATATGTTAAGAAAATCCATGCAGGAGTGGTGGTGGATGCTGTGGAGGATCGTGGAAATGGCAGCGCAACATTGATGTATGCGGTGGATGCAGTGAAAAACGGCTGAGAAATGCAGTGAAATGGTGAAAAATTGATCTGATGAAGGAATGATGGAGGAATGGTTATGGACCGTCCGATTAGATTAGACGGAGGTGATCGACGTCGATGATTAACTGATGGAATGCCTTTAGAAGGTTAGGCGATATGAAATAAACCTTTAATGTAAAACATAAAATTTTTAATGTAAGCGAATTACAAAGGAAATGTATGAAAATGAAATGAAATCGGCTTTATATGGTGGGACCGGCATGGGCGGAGGGCGATTGATTATGAACCGTTGGATATCAGGTGGAGATCAATGGTGGAGATTAGCCGATGAAACTCTGTGGTAGCACGATGAAAGAAATATGAACGAAATGCGCGATGGAAAGAGGACCGTAGATCTATATAGATCAACGGTTGGGATTGCGTGGAAAAGCTTTCAGAGGCGGAAGAGGGGAAGTGGTTTTCCTGAGGAAAACAACTGTTTTCACGTTGAAAGGGAGTGGTTTTGAATTTTTCCCAAAATCACATGATATGGCTCGCCGCTCGACACGTGGAAAAATGAAACCGCCCATATCGCGTGATTTAGAAATGTTAAAACCTAGATGAAGAAAAAATGCGATATGGATACTGGCCATTGGATCTGGGACTGTGAGATCTGACGGTGGGAGGTGGAGCACAAAAAGGAAAGATGCATTGGTGGTTAAGCGGTGAAAAGTCAACGGTGGGTTTAATCTCAGTCGTCGGATCTGAAATACGGACAGTCAAGATTAAAAGGGGAAGTGGAGGAAAAAAGTGTTATGTGAATGGGCATGATGAATGAGGGCTGTTAGATCTAAAGAGATCAACAGTTGTGATTGGATCGGGGATGACCAATTGGGGACACAGGGGCGGAGTGAGGAGAAATCTAGACTGTGGGATCATGAGGGATGGACGGCTCAGATTAAATCGGGACTCGCCAATCGGCGGAGGTCAAATGCGATGGGATTGGGCGCTGCGACGGTGCGATTGAGCAACCACCGTCCGATTTGGAGACAGATCGATGGCTCATGTGTGATCGGATGAGTAAATGGAGAGGGGATGGGCATGCCGTGGGATAAGCACTGGCCGTTAGATCTTTGACAAATCAACGATTGAGAACGCGGCGGGGTCCAATAGAATAAATTTCTCGCATTGGAACTTTTTTGTTTAACAAAGAAATGTGCTCACCATGAAACCTCTGATTGCAATAAGCGCTTACGGGTTTAGTGCCTGGTCTCGGCGCCCAATTTTATGGTGGGGAAGTGGTTAGGGGCTTAGCCAAAAGGGGCTTAGGCCTATTATATGGATAGTGGGTTTTTGGCTTAAATTTAGTGCATTTTAAGGCCAATTTGGGGGTTTTGGTAGAGGGAATAAGGGGTTTTAAGACCAAATAAAGGATATTATGAGGTTTTAAAGGGGATTTAGGGAGGTTTAGATGAATTAGGAAGGGATTTTGAAGGTTTAAAAGGGGAAACTTTGAGAAGGAAAAATTGGTAAAAAGAGGAATTTTGCAGGGGTAAAAAGGAAGCAGATTAAGGCTTTCTGAGCACAATTTTTTACAGACAATGAGGCTTTTTGGATGGAAACAACAGTGAAGATATTTTCAAAGGCAGAGGACATGCAGAGGCTTCAATAATGAGAGATCTTCAGAGGAAATGTATCTCTTGAAGGCTCAGAAAAAAAATTTAGCCACCTGTTTGCTTGACAAAAAATTTATAGGTGGCTAACACATTCCAAGTCAACGTTGGGAGGAGATTTCAATGGATTTTATCTCAATTTTACCTAAGTCCGAAGGAAATAGTGTCATCATGGTGGTAGTTGATAGACTTACCAAGTATGCACACTTTTGTGCATTATCTCATCCATTTAAAGCAAGTACAATTTCTACTACATTTATGGACACAATTCAAAAGCTACATGGAAACCCAAGGGTTATTGTGAGTGACAGAGATCCCATTTTTACTGGAAATTTTTGGACAAAGTTATTTTCTTGTTTGGGTACTCAATTAGCTCATAGCTCATCTTATCATCCTCAATCTGATGGTCAAACTGAGATAGTAAATAAATGTTTTGAAGGATATCTTTGTTGTTTTGTATCTGATAAACAAACACAATGGGT
The DNA here is from genome assembly GCA_034641835.2 of Pinus albicaulis. NCBI lineage: Eukaryota > Viridiplantae > Streptophyta > Pinopsida > Pinales > Pinaceae > Pinus > Pinus albicaulis. The sequence goes on along the minus strand of CM076581.1, from coordinate 1,065,864,462 downwards.
CAAGTGGTTACCTCTTGCTGAATGGTGGTATAACACTTCCTTCCATACTGCAGCAAAAATGACCCCATTTATGGCACTTATGGATATCATCCACCATCCATCACATCACTTTTAAGAGAAAATTCGAAGGTTCAAGCAGTGGAAGATCACATCGAGCATCAGCAAGAAGTTCTCCAACTCTTAAAGGATAACCTAAATTTGGCACAAAATCGAATGAAACAACAGGCAGATCAACATCGCAGCGAGAGAAGTTTTGATGTAGGAGATTGGGTATTTTTATGGCTACAACCATACAAGAAAATGTCCCTCAAGCAAGCTAAGAAGGATAATAAATTATCGCCAAAGTACTATGGTCCTTACAAGGTGTTGCAAAAGATTGGTACTATGGCATACAAATTGGAGCTTCCTGCTTCTTCACGAGTGCATCCAGTTTTCCATATTTCATGCTTAAAGAAGGTTATAGGTGAAAATCTTCCAGTTCAAACAATATTGCCAGAACTTGATGAGGAAGGAAAAATCATATTGAAACCAGAAGCGGTCATGGAAACAAGAACTCGACAACTACGGAATCGATCAATTTCAGAGTATCTCATCAAGTGGAAGAACTTACCCACTGAAGATTCTACATGGGAGGATGAGAATTTTATACAGAAGCACCCAGAGCTACTCAAGTGTTGAGGACAACACTTTTTTGAAGGAGAGGGGCATTTTAGGTCCCTATATTACTAGTATAGTCCCTTATTGTTATTAGTGTAACCCCCTTATTGTTATTATTGTACCCCTGTAACCCCCATATTGTTATTATTGTGTCCTTAAATTATTATTGTTAGGTCGGCTAGGATTACATTGTGGCCTCATGGACTCCTATATTTAGAAAGGAGGATTTTTAATTTGTATCATCCAAGAATTGTTCATTCATGTAATGTATTGGAGTTTTCCCCCTCGAAGTGGCTTATTTCTAAGGAATTAATATCTCTTTTATTCTATTTTTGGAGCTGGTTTCACAACACCCTCATCTCATCCACCATCGACTGATTGGCCTGACACTCACTTGTGTTGTGAGTGGAGCTCTTATGGAACTCACATCACTTTCCTGTGTCCTTCTTTGGCTTTGTGGTGTTTTTCTTTGCTTGCGGCTTTGGCAGGTTGTCTTGGGTCGCCATGCCTCGGCTTTGTCCTTTGTTTTGTAGTTTGGGGGCACCTTTCCCTTGCTTTTGATTCGTAGATCCAAAGTCTCGCTTCTTCTGTTTTAATATTTGCTCAATCTTGGCAACATATCGGTATGTCGTACCAAGCAAGGAGATGTTGAGGAAATCCATTTCCTCCTGAATGTTTCTATGAAGAAAAATGCGGTACTTTAGCACCAAATGTTTCTCTGAATCTTTGATACCCAAATTTGTGTGCACGGTATGGAACAAATTCGTCAGCTCATGCACATATTGATCCCTTTCTTTCCATAGTGTGGTCCATTGTATGTACTTGTCCTCATAGCTCCCCACACGATAGTATTGTTCCTTGCTGGCATCTCTGAAAGAATTCCAAGTGGGTACGGCTGAGAACAGAGAGGGTTCTGTCTCGTCCTTTTTCTCACAGTAGGTTCCCACCAGTCCTTGACATGCAGGGTAGCTTTGAAGAGTGCAAAAATAATCTTCTCCCGGTTGGAAAAGTCATGAACTAAGAAATATCCTTCTAATAGATTCAACCATCTATCTACAACATCTGCATCTATTTGCCCTCAAATATGGGAATGTCAAAGTTTACTTGTACCTTAAATGGAGTCATGCCTCCAGAGTGGTTGCTGGATGCAGATGCGCAGCCGATGGGCATTCATTGAAGGATCTGGGAAAAGTTATCCATCATCGCATTATTTTTTGAGGGCCTCAAGAAATATTTTGATAGTATCTCTTGCTCCCTCATCTTTATTTTCATCCCCCATGGGTGGTCGTCGGGGTTTGCGAGGCTGATCTTGCAAAGGTTCAACTAGATCGAGCCCTAACTCCTTATACCCCAACCTCGTTGGGGACATGCAAAGAAGGATCGAGGAAAAGCAGAAAGCTCTGATACCACTGATCTAGATTTATGTAGGAACACAATAAAATACATAAATAGACATAAACACAAATATGCAGTGGAAATAACACTTCATTTCATTAATATAAAATAACTGAAATTTTCTTACAGACAGAATGGAAATAAACTAGCTAGGGTGCTGGTAGCTTATCTCTGAGAAGAGATGAGGCAACTACAGGCCTTTGAAATGTATTATAATGAGGCTTGAGGACCTATTTATTATTTAGAAATAATGGAAAACCCTAAACATCCAAAACCATAACCCTAGGAGATGAAGCGCCAAAACTATGGGCCTTGTTTGGGTAAATTAGTGTTTCAACTTCCCGGGGACGTAAATTTCGCATACGATCTTCGTTTGATGTGCATCATACCTTCTTAGAAAGATATATCCAAGTAAACATTTTAGTGTGAGCGACATGGATCCCCAAAAATGTCATTTAGAGCCTCAAAATGGCTCCGGAAGTTCAGGACTCGAAAAACTTCTAAAAATAGTAAGTGTGTCGAAACCAAAAAATTGAAAGAGACAATGGTGGGGCCCCAAGTGGAATAGGCATGTGGCCACCAATATCTACCTAAATCACCATCCCGTGCAAATATCTCAAAAATTTTTAGTAGCAATATAATGTGCATGGAGAGGCTCACTCATAAATTGAATCAACTTGTTCACTACATAGCATATTTCTAGACGAGTGTTAACTAAGAGCATCAGAGCCACAATCATCTGTCTATACTCAGATGGATTCAACAAGTCAAGTCTTGTAGCTTCTCCACATAACTTCCTGAGATTCATTTCCATCGATGTGGGAAAGGACTACATTCTCTCATTCCAAATTTCTCCAATAGCTTTAAGACATATTTTTCTTATGAAAGGAAAATATCATCGGGCCTTTGCCACACCTCAAGGCATAGAAAGTAGTTCATGAGGCTATTGACGGTGTTGGACCCACCAATATTCAGGGTATCTCCCAAATATGAAGTCTCAATTATACCTCATAAATTTTGGTGTAGGAGTCCCATCCGAAATATGGTCTGGTTACTGAAATATTAAAGATTTTCCTTCGCTCTAACTGTCAGCAAGAGAGAGGGATGCAATGGTGCATTCAAAAAGAAAGAAGGTGTGACTGGTGAGTGTTTGTTTGTAGATGTTTCAAATTTCTTTTATTGCAGAGGGAGTGAGGAAAGTGAGCCTGTAAAAGAGAGGTAATATTACCACCCAAGAAGAGACACACATGAACAAGAAGAATCCATCTAACATCTAGAGAAATAGTCCACAGCAGATGCGACAGTCATTAAAACCCATGAATAAGAAATATATGTTTAGTATCTCGCGGAATAGTCCACAAGGATGGGACATCAATAAAAATCATTACAACACTCTCTCAATAAGATAATACTAAAATAATTGAAATATTTCATCTACTTTAGCACATTTGAAAGAAAACATGAAATATAAACATCCGCAAAATAGTCTTACAAAGATTCATAATCCATGCATGAATAGTATGTTGGCCTTGAAGGCTTCAGTTATTAAGTAAAATTTCCAAGACACATTTATACAATGAACATCACTAGCTCCAATAGTTGAGCATTGGAGCCACCCCTTGCTCCCAAAAGGAACCATCTTATCTCTCTAATGCTTTGCGGAGGACCCAAGGTAGAAATTACTTTGCTCTTATAATAAGGTTGTATCTATAACAATGAGTAAGTGATGATTCACCTTCCTTATGACACTTCATCTACCCTCATGAATGTTTGAATTCCTATGACTTTTCAACTTTACATGACTCTTCATATTCCACACATGTAATTTGGACTTCCATTTTACAATACATTTTTGAAATGTAATTTACATTATTGAACTGCAATGGTGTGGCATGAGAAAACTCATGACATGACATGATATGACATTGCTAACATAGACTACTTAATGATGTGGAAATGTCATGACACTATTGTTGTTTTGTTCTGAGTGTCTTCTTGAGAATTCTTTTCTTTTCACCTCCGCATGGCTCAATGATAAGGAATATTCAATGATCTCAAGTCTTGAATGGTGATCACAATATTCAATGATCTCAAGTCTCTAATGGTGATCTCAAGGAATCTTCAATGATCTCAATATGTAAATATTTTGGAGGGAAAAGAAGAGAAATTACTTTTTTAATTGTATTTTTAAGTTATCTCCATATAGGTTTACTCAAATTTCAATTGTAGACACTCTTTGGATGCAGAATTGGATTACACATCCAACGAGAACCCATCATGCATACTTTTGATATTACCCACATTTATAAAAATTGAAGATACTTAAAAGAAAACGTATTGCATAGTTTTGAGAAGACAAACATTGGTAAAAATGGAAGATACATTAAAAAAATGTGTTCAATACGTTTTTTTAATGTATATTCAATTTTTATCAATGTGGGTCTTCTCAAAAGTATGCATGATGGGTACTCACTTGATGCATAATTTAATTTTTTATCAAATGAGTGTATACACTTGAAATTTGAGTAAACGTATAATGAGATAAGCCAAAAATACAATTAAAAAAAGTAGTTTTCTTATTTTCCCTCTAAAATTCATAACTCTTATTTTATTATTTTTCCTTAGGATGCCAATTTTAGGCTAGAATTTTCTTTAAAAAAGGGGCATCAGTGACCATGCAGCTGCACTGCTCAAGCTGTCAAGGGGGAACCTTAAGACTACGCAACACATAGTTTAGGCTGGGCTGAGGGAAAAAACTGTGCAGTTGTGGAGGTCAGTGGGATAGGCTCAAGGGATGGGCACTAAATGAACACATTGTGTAGTTATAAGAGACAAGAGATTTAGGGCCATTACACAATTGTGTATCTCAGGATATCAAGAGATGAGCTTGAGGCGAGAGACTACGCAATGCATAGTTAAGGCCATGATGGTGAGATGAATTGCACAATTGTGGGAGCTAAGGTCAGGGCTTGAGTGCTGAAACTGTGCAATGTGCTGGTACTAGAATTGCACATTGTGCAATTCCAAGAGGAAAGGTCATAGCTAGAGGAATGATATTGTGCATTTCATAGTTCAGGGTTGGCTAGGTGAAGCTAGGTTACTTGGTCGGGAAGATTTTCCAGAAATGGATAAGTGTGGGATCGGTGAGACTCATGTGAAAAGTGATGAGACTTCGACTATGATCAAAAAATTAGAATACTTGACGACGCAAAAACATAGATCATCCATGATGCATGAACAATGCATTTTCCTCTGTGTGACAACCTTATGACAACTTATGACAAGTGCGACACTTAAGACACACTTTGCAATGACCGTAACAACACTTGTGCGAAAGTGCTTAAAACTTTGGAAATGAGTGTGAAAAATGTTTACATGGTTAGAACAACTCATTTACACAAATATAACCTCTTGAAATCACCAGAAAAAGTTGATATAAATGATGTGACATCCAACATGTGAAAATACGACATTTTTCCTAACTTGCAAAAGAGACTCAAACACTTCAAGAAAACACATCAAATGAGTTTCAATGTTTGCGATGACAATGCAAAATACCAAGGAAGGCTATGAATTTGAGTGTATGCCAAAATTTTGGAGTGTGTTTTAGCAACGACAACACTTAATGACACATTGGTAGAATTCCATCTTCTCTCATTTGGTTAACTCTTTCTTGCAGGATATTGGTTCTTATGGGCATATTGATTCATCGTGTAGATTACATTGGCCTCCCCAATTACCCAGGAATAGACATGGTCCCCTTTATACCTTCTTGGTTGAACACAACATAAAATTCAACAATATCACAATGTTTCAAGTTGAGAAGGGTAATGAAATTCAGGAGCTTAATATTTTCATAATATAAATTTTCATCTCAAGTGTTGCTCTGTTGCTAGAAAGCCTAGATAGTACCTCAATGGAGTCACTATGGAACACAAACATTGCTCCACTGCAATGATCCTTTGTTGGAGCGAGATTCCCTCGGGTACATTTTTGAGTAAATTTTTGTATGTAATTTTGCATATGTGTGCTATGCAGAATGGTCAAGGGGATTTGGGCGGGTCAAAATCCCTATTTTATGTAATTGGTTTGTAAGGGTAAACTATGGTCCTCAAACCATGTTTTGAGACCATAGTATCTGCGCGCTAGATGGATATAAATAAATAGATGGAGTCTAAGTAAGATGTCACTTTTTGATGTTTTGGATCTAAGTGTTTTATGCATCTTTTGTAAGTCTGAGTTTTTGGTTAGAAAGGCTCCTACTGGCTATGTGCGCAGAGACGTAGTCCTGGTTGTGTGCGGATTCCGCTAGCTGTGTGCATGGAAGGGTAATTGTAAGGGAAAAGTTTGTTTGTACTGAACTGTTGGAATCTAATACAAATATTGGTTTTGGCGAAGCACTTGTGTTATATATCTGTGTTATCTGTTTATTGTTATTGCTTGATATCACTTTACTTTTGTATGCATGAGTAAATCTATTATTTATGCATGAACATATGTTGATGGGCGAATACATGAATAGATATGCTTAAGTAATTCTTCATTACATATATCTAGTTCTATTCTTCTATATCTGCGATGAAGTCGACCTACAATCCATATGTTTATGCATTATCTGTATTTGTGAGAAGATGATTTGATAAGTATTGTTCTATATATGCGTACATTTGTTTCAATCTGTAACATATTTTGTTATAATCATTTTTAGGGCCACCACACTATTTTCTTCCTCGAGGTGCAGAAACCTAGTTCCAACACCCCCAATACTGCTTCGGGTGAGACCTTGATCTGCGAAAGTAGGTCATTGCCGAAAGGGCTAGTAGTTGGAGGGTTTCTTGGCTACGAGATAAACTATGAACCTGGGTTAGGACCCCTCAAGCCAACAAATGGTTCTGTTTCTGAGACCAAGATCATTTTGAGGGATAGTTAATGTTGTGAAACTGTAATATTCCAAATCTGGAACAACTACCAAGGCATGACTAGAAAACGCATTTTCCAGTAATGGCTGCTACAAGAATTGAAACCAAGACCTGGAAACCTTAGAAAAATGTGTCTAAGTGCTAAATCCAAGAGGAGGCTCCAAAGAAATCCTTCTAAGTGGGTTAAACAGATCTCCCACACTCAAATGTCCTAAAAAAGGTATTGCAGCAATACATGAACATGAAATGGAGCAACAACGTTATTTTATGAAGTCTGCATACATGAAGAAGTAGATAGCCAACCAATGTATAATATAGCAGCAAATGTGTACAATGCTTTGAGGAATCAATCACTCAAGCTGGGAAATGGAAGCCTCAATGAGACATGTACAAGACAATATAGCAACACTACTATATGTGGAAAGCACTGGCTTAAATAATGAAGTTTATAGGAGACACTGCAACATATAAAATGAAAATACAATGATATAGCAATATCAGCTCAAGAAAGGTGGGGGAGCAAGCTCTCAACCCCTGAAAATAACAATATAACGATAATACACAATCCTTATAAGGATTGGATGCAATACATGTACAAATGGAAAATCTGCAGAAATGCCAGAGTTGCTGGGCAGCAGCTGCAACTTAGTAAATAATTGAAGATGGTTGAAGATGATGTGAAATATGAAATAAACCTCCTCCAATAGATCTTTCAAGTGATAGGTTTATCCTAACACTGAAGATCTTGCCTTCCAAAATGGTGGTGCAAACCCCCACTGCAGATACTCACTGGAATAACACAGTATGGAGAATGGACTGCGCTGTCTATGATGGAAGATGCTTGGTCTTGATGCCAAAATATGCAAATAATATCAAAACCTTCCTTACTAACCTTCCCGAGGAATAGAAGCTCCCTCCTCTGAAAGGTGAGACAAGGAATGGTGTTGTGGAACCCCTCCACTGCAACACCCATCAACACTATGTTATACTTCAGCAGAAGTAATGTAGTGACTGAAGAAGTGTCTTTGACCTTGAGCCAAGATGTGGAGAAAATGAAGTGCAATCGTTCAAGAGGCCTCTCAAGAAGGAGAGGAAATCCTAAACAGGAATCCCTCATGCTAAAAAACACTGTAACTCAGCTGAACAGCCAGAGACTGCAAATAGTCTAATAAGACAAATGATCATAAACTCAAAGATGTCTCACTATGGCTGCCTCATCCTCCTTTTATACAAGTGAATGCCTCTTTGCCCTGGACCCCACACATTAGGGTTTATTCCATAAAAAAATTCCTCCCTCTCAAACTGCATTGTCTTCTCAAGCAAGCTACACCTCTTAGGCAACATTGTTGGCTTGGTCAAACTTGACCTTGTCCTCATGCATTTTCCCCTTTTCACACTAGAAGGTGCAAAATCAAGCTGCTCCATTTATCCCTTTCACACTGTGAGGGATTTTATTCCTACTCATGGGCCTTTTACCCATTTTATTCTTCTCCTAGATGATATAAGAAAAACTTAATATTCCAATTTATTGCTTGCAAATTTTGGAATATTACAGTCCTCCCCTCTCAAAGATTGCTTGTCCTCAAACAAGTACATGGATAGATTGAATTATTCTCTTCTCCTCTCCCTGTATCATCCATGTATGATGATCTCCTCCAAGGAAAGTGATGCTATCTCATCAATCAAGCTTCCACATTTCTCCTCCTTAGCATGAAAGTCAGCTATCAAGCCATCATCAGGTAAAGGTGAAATACTCAAGAGGATAACAAAGTGATGTCTAGAGATCCCCTTGAGGAAATGGATCTGAAATATAATGGGAACTATCCCTCCCATATGGATTCTCCATCCCCAAGCTATAATCCATGCAAAAAGAGTCACCTCCCAACTAGGCAACTCCTAGAAACTGGCATCCACCTTTGGCTCCAGCAAAGTAGGTGGGATGAAAATATGCACATGGTAGACAATATAGCCTACCCCACGCTATCCATATCTCCACTTATGATACGTTTAGAGTGTTTTCTGATCATGGGCTGCAATAAGGTTGCCCTCAAGTGGAAAAATGAGGACTAGATCTCCAAATATCTCTCCCCCAACGCTACAAATCAAGCTGGCCCAAAAATTTCCATATATGATGAGTTGGAAGTCACATCATATGGCATCATATCCATCATGTGGCTCACCTCATAAGAAATAAAATGTGTTTTTAAGGTGACCATACCATCTCCCATGCTCCCCTTAGAACATATAGTGCAAAAAGTGTGGGAGGATTCTCCCTCAAAGGACACATTTACCTAATGTGTCTCTCTCCCGAGCATGCTCCTCATAAAGAAAGAAATAGTAGAGCCATAGGGAGAAAATATGAGAATCATGCTTGCTGCCATGTGTAATAAATGATAAGGACAATGGTCCCTCAGGTTCAATCAACGCAGATTGACCCTCAACTTCAAAAGAGACTGATAAAATGAGTGGCTTCTCAACCACTTGCCTGCTGCTCCAATCTCCGCATAAGCATGAATGAAGTGAATGATATAAGGTGTACAATAAGCATGTCCTCCATAATATGTCTCTCCCCCAAGTCCTCTTAGGGAATGGCCATCCATCATGCTCATGGCCTCATCTAAACCATGTGGTCTAGAAAAATGAATGCCCCTCCTTGGAGCATCATCCTGCACAGATATGGTTAAGGGATATACATCATATAAATAATCATGTAAGCAATCATTACCCTTAACATAAGTTCTACTCATACAAATGGAGTGGCTCAAAGATGAGTCTCCTCTCGTCCTCAAAGAGAAAAGAGGTGGTTTTGTTAACTCTTCCAAAGAGTTATGTCTCTCCTCCAACTCCACATGATCTATGCATCTCTGTATATGCTGATATATCTCCTCTAAAAGCCTTCCCAAAAATACCCCTCCATGATGGTGTGGTATGCTCTCATAGAATGTGTGTGGTTGAAAAGGAAATCCATATGTGCTGCTTGTAGTAACTTCTCCTTGAGCTTGGAAGCTCTAGACAAGAAGATCCTACCATGATAAAAGAATACCCCATCTTTGACTGAATACTCCTCCTCATGCAACTAGCCATCTAATATCTGACAAGCATGTAGATCCTTGGAATACTCCACCAACAGCTGGGAGCTCCAGTATGGATCTATCCTCCATAGTGATAGCGATGATTATCTCTCATGAAGAACACCTGTCATATGGCTTCCCTCTCCTCTAACATTTCTCATGTCAAAGATGCAAGTCGAAAGGTTGTTATCCTTCCCCTACTACTTCTACCATAGCGCAGAATCTGAAATGGAAGTGGGTAATAATGATGTTGAGGGAATGATCCCTCTCTCCTTGAGTATACCCAAGACTCCCAGCACTGTATCAAGCTCTCCCAAGGTTTCCACTCTCATAAAATAAATGAGTGGTGCCTCAAATGGTGAATCATCCATCCTCCTTCGCTGATCCAGTGGTTTCCCCGACAAAATGTCTCTATGCCATGAGACATCATCATTAAGATATGATTGAATTTATGAATGGAGAAAACCCTCCATGCTTCCACTGTGCAATCCAATCACCTTCTTAGGTGTATCAACCTCCATAGATGAATAGGGATGTGTAATTACCATCTCATGATGGTGGGTCTTCTACCTATCTCCTCCTTGTGCCTCCATGGTTTCACACCTTCTCAACAATGGCACATGTAGGACATGAGTTGTGCCTTGATCCCCACACATGAGATCTTGGGGATTTTCTTGAAAATATGCAAGCATCCCTCTATTTGGAGCAAGAGCTCCTCCTTCCTCCGTATGAGGTGCTAGATCAACTCCAGATCTAATAGCGTTGTTGCCCTCAATCTCTGCAACATGCATGGGAAACCCTCCAATGATTGGATCCCTTTTTGAAAAAGAGATCTCCATGCTCCCCTGCTCAACAATGTGAGAAGAAAGTTTCTCTTCCGGTGGAATATGGTTCAAGTTTTTAGCCTTCCCCATGGTTTTCTGAAATGAAATTGCATTCTCATGCAAGGGTTTTGTTTGATTTTTCTTGTTCTGCTCCACCATGTGTGTTTCATGAATCCTCATATCAAATCTTTCCACTAATGCCTTAGTGAAACTAGCATAGGATGCAATGTTTACATTTCTCAAAGAAAAGGATTCAAAGATCCACTAGGCATAAGCCTTACCTCTCAAATGTAGCGCTGCAACTTTGATGGCTTCATCTTCGGGAATGTGGTGCTGCTGCAAAAAGGTCTCTAACTCCTCCACCCAAGATTTGGCTGAACATACAGGTGAACCTTCAAAGGTAGATAGATGAAATCTATCCTATTGCTTTCTTTCCTTCACCTTCATCTTGAAAAACTCTAAAAAATTGAGAAGATATCAGAATTTCTGAGTTTGAGACTCATACTCCTTTAGGAAATCACTAAGAGTTTCCCTCCTAGCAACTTCTTCTTCTCTTCCGACAATCCTGGGCATGTGACTGCGCTCTGTGTTAGGGTGTGTAGCTGCTTGCTCACACTCCTCATGTGACAATCTAGAGTTTGCTTTTGATTCAAACCCTCTTGGAGATTATTCATACATCTCCCTCCAAATCTTCTTGAAATCCTCATGAATAATATGTACAGATCTAGGAAGAAGCTTTGTAAGCTTATCCCCTTTTTCTTCTCCAAAGGATGGAATCTTTTTCCTGCTTATTTCTTTGTCTCCTTCTTGATGAGAATAGGAAGTGAAGGGTTATTCCTCTTATTTCTGCTTATCCTCCTTGGGGAGGTTCTTCATGGATCTAAAATATAATGAGATAAAACTCATCCTCTTCAATATTTTGATCTCTTGGGCTTAGACTCATAGGCTGAGCCAAGACTATGCTTTGATACCACTGTAATATTCCAAATCTGGAACAGCTAGCAAGGCATGACTGGAAAATGCATTTTCCAGTAATGGCTGCTACAGGATTTTGAAACCAAGACTTGGATCCCTTATAACAATGTGTCTAAGTGCTAAATCCAAGAGGAGGCTCCAAATAAATCCTTCTAACTGGGTTAAACAGATCTCCCACACTCAGATGTCCTCAAAAAGGTATTGCAGCAATACATGAACATGAAATGGAGCAAAAATGTTATTTTATGAAGTCTGCACACATGAAGAAGTAGATAGAAAACCAATGTATAATATAGCAGCAAATGTGTACAATGCTTTGAGGAATCAATCACTCAAGCTGGGCAGCAGAAGCCTCAATGAGACATGTACAAGACAATATAGCAACACTACTATATGTGGAAAGCGTTGGCTTAAATAACGCAGTTTATAGGCGACACTGCAACATATAAAATGAAAATACAATGATATAGCAATATCAGCTCAAGAAAGGTGGGGGAGAAATTTCTCAACCCCTGAAAATAACAATATAACAATAATACACAATCCTTAGAAGGATTGGCTGCAATACATGTACAAATGGAAAATCTGCAGAAATGCCAGAGTTGCTGGGCAGCAGTTGCAACTCAGAAAATAACTGGAGATGGATGAAGATGATGAGAAATATGAAATAAACCTCCTCCAACAGATCTCTCAAGTGATAGGCTGATCCTGACACTGAAGATCTTGCCTTCCAAAATGGTGGTGCAAACCCCCACTGCAGATACTCACTGGAATAATGCAGTATGGAGAATGGACTGCGCTGTCTATGATGGAAGATGCTTGGCCTTGATGCCAAAATATGCAAATCAGCTCAAAGACCTTCCTTACTAACCTTCCTGAGGAATAGAAGCTCCCTCCTCTGAAATATGAGACAAGGAATGGTGTTGTGGAACCCCTCCACTGCAACACCCAGCAACACTACGTTATACTTCAGCAGAAATAACGCAGTGACTGAAGAAGTGGCTTTGGCCTTGAGCCAAGATGTGGAGAAAATGAAGTGCAATCCTTCAAGAGGCCTCTCAAGAAGGAGAGGAAATCCTAAACAGGAATCCCTCGTGCTAAACAACACTGCAACTTGGCTGAACAATCGGAGACTACAAATAGTGTAATCAGACAAATGATCATAAACTCAAAGATGTCTCACTATGGCTACCTCATCCTCATTTTATATAATTGAATGCCTCTTTTCTCTGGACCCCACACATTAGGGTTTCTTCCACAAAGAATATTCCTCCCTCTCAAACTATTTTGTCTTCTCAAGCAAGCTACACCTCTTAGGCAGCGTTGTTGACTTGGTCAAACTTGACCTTGTCCTCATGCATTTGCCCCTTTTCACACTGGAAGGTGCAAAATCAAGCTGCTTCATTGATTCCTTTCACACTATGAGGGATTTTATTCCTACTCATCAACATTTTACCCATTTTATTCATCTCCTAGATGATATAAGAAAAAATTAATATTCCAATTTGTTGCTTGCAAATTTTGGAATATTACAGGAACCCTATGCAGAATGAATTGCAAGATTGGCTAGATAGAAATATCTTTGAATTAGTGATGCAAGAGGATCAATGTTCTAAGATATCTGCTGAAAAGTGGGTTCAGAAGTACATCTATACAAAATTTTATGAGATATTATTATGTTCCTTTGCAACTGAGTTTCATGAGTGGTGGTCGCGATTATCTGAATTTAATACCTGTGTGAAGGCGACACAGTCACAGAGTGGACTCCTGAATTGATACAACAATTAGAAAATATCAGAAATAAGATCACCCATGCGAAAAATCATTGGATTGATCATTTATGGGAAGGATTTGTGACTAAATTTTCCATTGATCATTTTATGTCATACTCTGAAGCAGAGAGAAGATTTTTCAAAGGTCCTAGAGGGTAAGCTCCTCGGCTTTTTGAAGTTATTTTTGAAGATGATATTATGTGAACAAGGCTCTTTATGCCAGCATATTGCGTTAATGTCCCAAAGAGGCTTGATTACACGCAGTGGAAGAATTTACCACGAAGACCCGAATTTTTTTTTATTTATAGCCCTATCAAGCATAGATATGATAGTGACGGTGAACCAGAAACTAGTAGCTCTAGCGAATCTATGCACTCTGAAGAAGAGGAAGTCTCTCGAGAATAAGTTTCATCAAATCAGAAGAATCAGGGAGCCTTGATCATCTTTCAAATCCCATCCACTCCACTTCCACACTCATCTCAGAAAGTGTCCACTCCATTTTGCACTCCACCTCCACCTCCACCTCCCTCGAGTGCAAATATTTCCATGTATATGAAGCTACCTACTTTCAGAGGTGTTGGGAATGAATATACTAAGCACTTTTGGTTTGCCACTGATGCTATATGGAGATCTCAGTAGGTGAATAACGATGATGTTAAGAAGGCTCAGTTAGCCACTGCTTTCCAAGATCGCGCATTGGATTGGTATATCAGATATGTCCAAGAAAACCCTAATGTCGCTCTGGATGAAGTGAAAGATGCCCTAAAAGAAAATTTCTAGAAGCCCAAGTCCTATGCACATTTGGTTACACAAATGAAAGAGATTCACTAGGAGATAAATGAATATGTTCGGGAGGCAGATCAGAGGCTGAAGCACACTATGAGAGATGGTGGATTCACTATTGATGAAACCCAACATAAGGAGTGGTTTATTGCTATGTTTCTCCCGCATCTGTGTCAGCCCTTGGGTTAACAGAAGATTTCCACACAGGCTGAGGCTGTGGAGATTGCAATGAAATTAGAAGCTACCCCAACACTTGTTGCACTTGGAACTCAACAGATTCAGAGTTAGTTAAAAGCGATGCATTTGGAGATTCAGAATATTTGCAAAGATAAGAGTAAGGAGGTGTGCGCAGAGGTCTGGTGTATACAATGTAAGGCTGCTAGCCATCATAAATATCAATGTCCTATCTTCGATAATTATTTGAATGTTGTAGGACCTAGCCCGTTAAATAGCACATTTGGGCCAATATGGTGCACAATCTTTCAAGTTTCAGGTCTGAATACAACATATTTTTGTCCAAGGGTCGGAAAATATTAGCCTGAGCTGAAGTTGTAGTTTTGTACATTTTGTTTGTCATTGGGGCATGACGAAAAACACTGCCGCACTTTTGACATGATGTTAGAAAAGGCTAAAATATATAGAATGAAAGCTGAACCTACCTCACTAGCATCCCCCTCTGGGCGCGGTGGATTTCAGAACAGAGGAAGAGGAAGAGGAGGTGGATCAACTGGTCAAGGAAGGGGGCATGTTATTTTCTACAACTGCAGAGATGTTCGTCACTATGCGTGTGACTTTCCAAATCCGACATGACAATAATGCAGGTATTGTAGACATTTTGACCATGTAATAGAAGATTTCCCTGTTTTATTGCTAAGATGCAGGAGAAAAAGACACAAAATCTAATGCAGAATATTCATATGGTTAGAGCAAAAACCCACAAGGAAGATCCTAGCGTGAATGTGTTCACTAGGAGCGGTGTAGCCACTAATGAAGATAAGGGAGAAAAGCCGGATAGTGACCTTTGGATTCATAAGGCACCTCAGAACAAAGATGGATTTGTAGAGGGAAGCACATCAACATCAGGTAGACCCATGAAGGAGGCACAAGTAGATGAATAAATCAAGCCATTTTTACAAGCTTGAATTAAGTTACTGCGCAACAAAAAGGTGATATAGAACCTTCAGGCCCTGATAGATAAGTGCGCAGAAAAGGAAAAATCCTTGGTAGAACAAAAAACTATCAACAAAATCTATAAAAATAAGAAGAGGACAGGGCGAGAGATGTGTATGACCACGCATATATGTGCTTATGATATGGATCGAGTTATTTTAGATATGTGGTCTGATGCAAATTTCCTACCTAAGAAAACCTGGAAGCGCATGGGAGAACCCAGGATGGAATGGTATACCATTCAATTTTTCATGGAAAATCAACATAAAATCATTCCATTAGGAATGTTGTCACAGGTTGCAGTCAGTATTGAAGGTGCTAAGGTGCTTGCAGATTTTGAAGTTATAAAAATCGTGGATGATATAGATCCTTATCCTGCATTGTTGGGATTGGAATGAGCTATTGATATGGATGGTTTCATAAACCTGAAGAAGCGAAGAATGGAGTTTGAAATAAATGGAACCAAAGTCATAATCCCCCTAGACCCTACAGAAGGACAAAGATACACAGAACCTGTGTGCGCTGATAATAATATTGACCAGATCTATAAGCTAACTCTGTGCAAGGAAGATTGGATCAACCCAATGGTTGATGGAAGTCTTAATTGGGAAAAGGAAAACTCTTTCTTCTCATATTCTGATGAAGAATTGGAAAACTAGAAGAACTAGTTGCATGAATTATCCGAACTATGCTACAATCAAGTAACCAGATTTCTTCGATGTATAACATTTGAGGTACGCAAATTACCACATTATGATGGTTTAACTGATGTAAACCTGTTTTTAGGAGAGATTGAAAGAAATTTCCTAGAAGGATAGATATTCCATGCCTTCGATCTCGAACTGCGCACTACTCTAGCATGATGGTGGGAGACTCGTAAAGAGAACATGGGAAATTGGGATGAATGGGCGTGAATGATGAGATTACGCTTTCAATTTCCAACTATCAGAATGAAAGAAGTCTACTCTGGAGAGGATGATCCGTGAAGACATTTGGCTAGATGGAATGAGGTATGGGGCATAGAACTGAGCCTAGAATGGGTCCACATGTTCATTCATACATTGGGGAAGATACCTACTGATTAGTATCTGGAGATGGATCTGCGCCGAGGTACTAGTGAATGGTCTGTGTTGACAGAGAGTTTCATTCTAACATTCAGATTTGAGAGTAGGTTTGAAAATATTGGTAAAGCATTGCATAACATTCAAGAAGTTATATCTGACACAAAAAAGCCAACGATAGGGTTCGCTTCACCAACATGGGATGCACAGATGAAGGATATTGTGAACTGCAGAAATCTGGCAGTCGAAGAGAATGAAGATGAACCAAGGAATATTACCATTCTGAAATCTGAGGGATAACATTAAATTGCTAGGCCCTCGATCACTTCACTAGATGTGAAAAAACATCTAATGATTTAGTAGGTGAATATTGGGTCTGGAGAGAAACCACATTTGGCAAAGATTGGAGACTGTTGGATGGATAAATCGTTCTTGCGGACAAGACAGATCTCCCTAGTATCCTACGATAACTACCAACAAACAGACAGATGTAAAGTACTTTCTCTAGATTATATTTGATCTAGAATTATCTATAATGAAGGATTTAGGACTTACCTGTAGTCCAGTGCTGATCGTAGTCTTCTTTCCTGTCGCTTTGAATACGTCTCCTTTCGGGATCTGCAATAAAAAACATGAAAGAATCAGAAGCACCTGCATAATATAGACTAACTCATAAACCATAAATACATCTTGATGATAAGGAATTCAAGAAAGAAGTCATTTAAATAAACAACTCATTGAGAAAACAAGGTCCATTTGTATTATCTTCGATGAAAAAAGGAGCCTCACAACTGTGTTCGCCTTGATGTCGACAGGTCCTTCTGGGGTCCGGAACAAGCGTTTCCTCTACTTTCACAAGCCTTTGCACTCTCTCGACTAACATACACATGAGTGTGTAATAATTCCCATATGACAATTATTTAAGAGAGTTTGAGTTTCTCCAGCAATTCTCCTCAAAAAATCTCAAAGCCTAACTCCCCTTGAGGCTGAACTGTGGCCTCAATTTATAGCAAAAGAGAAGAGGTTGCAGCTCCAAATAAGAGGGGATAGAATCTTGTTTCGGGGAAAATCACCCTAGAGGTTTGTTGGGTCAAAACCTCCATAGAGCAGGGCATGCCATTCAGAAGGACTCACACACAACCATACTTGAATGCAAAAAACTAGATAACAACGATAGCAGAACTCACCCGTAGTCCTACGCTCGATGTAGATCCCGCGGGGTCCAAAACCCCAGCAACCTTTCTTCCTCCTTCAACCTGGAAAACAAGAAAGAACATGCATGGAAACCTAGTTGTACAACATATATTTCTCCTAAACGTTAGTGTAATCCATGTGAAATATGATATAAACGATAATAACTGCTTAATAATCAATCTTTTCACATATACAAATAGATACTAACACAGAAGTTCAGGAACAAGATGGTTCTTCATTATTGTGAACAGCATGTACAGAAATAAAGAGTGGAGAGATCACCTGAATCCTTCCACGATCTTCGAGCAGACCGTCGTCCGGATTCGTCCCGCCCTTGCCTCGCTAAGAAAATTTCAAGACTTGTGCACTCGAGATGGCATATAAATGGATGAACATCTCCAGGAAACAAGGGTTTCCTGTATAAATCTGGGAAAGTGCAGGAGGCACGGGGAATCAGACTTGAATTGGGATTCCAACAGAGTATAATGTCTATAAAATTTCTCTCTCTCTTAGGCCATGCACATGAGGGGCTTTTATACTCCCTCAAAGTAGTTTCAGTCAGTTGGAAACAGTTGGCCACGTACTGGGGTGGTTGAACTACTGGAGTAACCATCAACCTAGTCCGAAAATAGGGAATTTATATATATTTTTAATGGTTTTAATGGCATACGCGGAAAAGTACATGTGGACTCGCGTATACACGCGGAAAAGTCTGGGCATAACCGCGTATGGGAATTTTAACACTATTTTTTAGTGAATTTGTTCAAGTCTGTAGGAATGGGTGCCCAAAGCCGTAAAGACAAACATGAATCACCTGAGGGTGAAAAATGATGCTATAACAGATGCCCCCTAATATATGAGGTCAGAAGGGGTACATGATGGCCGAAATGTATTATGCACATAGAAAGAACTTCGCAAGGACAAGAGAGGACTTCACCAAATTTCAGCCTGCCAAAAACCAATGAAAGAAAGTAGAGAGTCAAATCATGCTGAGGCGGGCATACCCATGCTCAGTAAAAAATACATCATATGGAAAGTACAGAATAGATCCAAAATTTATACAAGTATAGCTGAACTGAAAGTACACAATGAATCATCTGAGCATGGCCCGGAAGTACAAGTCTGAATCAATGTCCAAGTATCACATATATAGAAAGCTGATCAATGATGCTGAAATTGGATGTCTGATCATATAAGTAACTGAATCTCCAAGTACCAAATCATAAGAGGTGGAACACATGGTACAATCACGCAACTCGGGAGCCAACATACAGGATGCTACTATACTGAAACTGCAACATATAAGGGTGAACGGCATCACTGGCAGAAACTGAATGGACTGTCAAAAGTGAACCGAGAAATGCTGATGCAACCCGAGGTCTTCACCGATCACTATGGCACAATTCTACACAATGGGAATAAATGAGTTGAAGTCGACCATGTGAGAAATCGTTGGATTACCGGTCAATGATGTATACCGTTAACCAACGCGAGACAACCCACCAATAATGAAAATGAGTGTCAAGGTGCCCCAGTACAATCTAACAAGTGCGAATGAATGAGTTGAAGTCGAACACTTGAAAGAATCTACCAATCAGGAGGCAATGATGAATCCCCACTGTCGATAGCGAAGAGTCTGCCACTGATGACTGCAAACCCTAAGGTACTGACAAAAAGACTCTAGACCTTATTCCCAGAGCAATGAGTCGGAGTCGATGGGAAAATATTTGCTGGAAGGAAGGCATTAAGGCATCCCACATCAGTCCAGCGCGAGTGTAACCCGCAGGCCAAGATTTGGAAGGAATCGGACGAAGTAGAGTGACGGAACCAAACCGAAGTACGTTTCCGACATGCACAAGATGAAGCTAGCGCACGGAAGAAACCCTACGAACCAACCAATAATGAAAGCTAACACAGAGGCGAGAAATGCACCAATAGGGTCAAATGGAAATCAAGGTATTGCACGAATCCCAAGTGTGATAATATATGCTAACGTCAAACAAAGGGGAAACCACTCAGTCAAAGACCCATAATGATGATCAAATGCTGAGCACAAGGTCACCTATCAATGATGGAAATAGGGCCAGGGTGCAGCTCTAGGTTTGCTCTCAGAGCAATGTGTCGTAGTCGATAAGAGACAAACCTGCCAGCAAGAAGTCAATGGAGACCTTCTCAAACCAGCACGAGCAGAGGACCAAAACATCTGATGTGATAGAACAAGATACTGACAAGACCGGGAAGGCCAACTGAATAATGAGTCAAGAGACACCGCAGAATGGCCGACTCTGGTTAGACTTCCCTTGAACAAAAGCACGACTCGTGATGACCATGGCAGTAAAAAGTGACACTGTATAAGTATGTTATGCAGGAGGCAGAACAAACTCTCCATATGATTGGAAGAGATAACCAACCGGGGGAGGACTGACAAGTGAAACAAGGTAAAGGCTGAACCTAGGTCAAAACTAAAACCATCCCAAATGGAGGAAAGATATATAAGTGTATATGATTTGTTCAAGGGCGACAAACTGACACTATACTGCCATCAAATAACGAAGTTACATCCCATTCCCGCTCTTTTTGTTATATTTTATTTTTTTTATCTTTTTCATATAATAAGCCTGAAAAAGAATAAAAGAATGCTATGGTACAATGGATAGAACGAGTATCAAGAAACAGATGCACTAGTTCCTGGGATTGGAACGATCCTATGCTCAATGCAAGGTGGCGGAAATTGGTAAGCGATACTCAGAGGAATGTTCCATCCATAGGTAAAAGGGTGTCAAGTCGTGGTAGCTAAGTGCATGCAATGGTTAACTTGTATAGATAGACAAGGTCAAAAGTTGGCTTAAAAATTGAGTCCAAATGAAGTCGGCTAAAGGCCAAGATAAACAAGTAGCCAATATGCAATGCAGTAATACAACTCAACAACACCAGGGAGCCTCTAGGGTAATAGCCAGAAAAATGATAGTGAAGAAGAAGAAGAATGAAGCTTCAACACATAAGTCATGGCGGGACTAAAGAGGACTCCCGAGCCTACATAAAACGCAGCATGGGCAACAAGTGATAGCGAGGAACTAACTAAGAAGCCCATGTAAAGGAAGGCTCTACCACCAAGTCATGATTAAATAATCAGCGAGTGAAATGGGTGTAATACTCATGACCTGATGGGATCGACCCTATGGAAAGTGATCAGTATGGAGGCTAGTATGCAAGATGCAACGGAAAGTGGATTCCCTAACCTATATGCCAGTGAAGATCATATACCTGCCATGACGAGTCAGCAGTCATGGATCAAAAACTGGGAAAAATCTCAAATTCGTCAAAATGTACCTGAAAACATACCAATCTGGGCACTTCCAAGCATCCGGGTTATACAGCTTAAGATAGATTGAAAAAATAAGAATAACAAATTTTTGCGAAAATTTTCAACTTTTTGGACATAAATAGACAAAGTACCTCATATTTGGTTCATTGTTACATTGCTGATTTGGAAAAAAGTGCTCTAGAGAAAAAAACTTCTTTCGTCAAAACAGGAGCAACCGACCGTCAAATTGCACCGAATTTGTCAGGTAAGCTTATAAACCATCCTTGCTATTCATTTTTTCCGTTCATAAATTAAAATTTAGGAATTTTCACCGTAGAATCTCTTGCTAAAAATCACAGGTTTGCGCATACGCGGGTTGGTAATGACCAAGTCGCGTATGCGCAACCCAAAAATGAAAAATGCGTAGCTAATGAACGAATTATTGAAATTTTGCAGGATGACCATATCATGGAGAGAGCGTGAACATAGTGCTATTGATCAAGAAGTAATGCAGGATCGAGCATCACTAAATATTCTCCGGAATTGCGGATTGCTCAAGTTTTTCAAAATGCCAAATATGAAGAGTAATGTCCGGTTGCTCAAAATGCTTGTGAACTATTGGGAATCGGAAGAAGACTGCTTCATCATAGATCAGATGCCCATACGCATCAAAGTGGAAGATATATATTTTATTACTGGACTCTCTCGGAGGGGGGAGCCAGTAGACTTGTACGGGAAACCTTTGGGAGGGCTAACCGTGGAAGATTACGTCCACGTTTACTGCATAGAGGGTTCCAAGAAAGTGGGAACTCAAATTGCAATCAAAGATTTAAGAGACTTGCACATAAAAATCCTCCTTTTTACCATTGGGAGAGTAGCAGGATCAGATTCTCTACACTAGGCATCCAGGACGCAAATGAGTATAGCAGTGGAATGCTTAACTCATGTATATGATTGGTGCACAGCTCTACTGATGAACATGAAGCAACAATTGACTTATATCCGAAAGGAAAAGACAAAACATTTTGGATATGGTACAATTTTGATGACATTCTTCTTCGAGAAGATACCAGCATTGAGACCCAAAGTGATCTCTACCATCAGCAGCCCGAGAGACGCAAGAATTGCTCGCTGGGCAGACATGATGAAGATATTGGGGGGAAGTGAAGTTCCCCGGACCACTTGGGATGATGATTTCTTCCTTTGGTGGGGGGAACAAATCATCACTGTGGATGACTATCCCTATTCTGGGATGGAATTTCGTGGCGATCCAGATCTTGTCCTTCCACCAGGCGTGGCATGGGGAACAATCGGTAAGTTTGCAATTTTTTGACTTATATAATTTTTTGGATTTTTTCAAATATGTACGAAAAAATGGAAAAGAAACATGTTTTTGATTGGATTCATAATGACTTACAATTTAAAAATGATCATGATACAAATATTGGACCAGTTCGACCTGAGGGTTTCCCGCGACACAAGTGTCGCAGAGGCGAAGCAGATACAGTGGATTCAGACAGGACCCTCCAGGCTGTACAGAGGAACTTGGAGGGATTAACCCGCCAAGTACTTATGGCTGCAGTGGAAGATCTACCGGAAGCCATCCAGAGACGGGTGGTAGGAGTGCCCCGAGACTGGGTACGGTTATTCCGCCGAGTTGCCACCACGATCGTGTTCTATAGGAACACAACTTCTGGGCAGGGACCTCAGGAGTAGATAGATATGATGTATCAGATGACTGTATATTATTTGAGATTGAACATGATCGGGCATAAGCACAAATTTTGTATGACTTATGGATCCAAATTTTGTATAGTTTTTTGAACACTCTGATGATATATATACAACGATGTTTGATGTGATGTAACAAATGTATCAAAATGTATGATGTTTTTGATGATTAAATTTTACTGTATGGAATGATTAATATGCCAATCCAGTGCTTGATTAGCTAATGAGTCTGCCATCCAATTGTCAGCTCGAGGAATATGAATGAAAGTTAAAAATTGAAATGATCTCTGTAACAAACGTACCCTCAAGAACAACCGGAGTAAAAATGGATCTCGAACCTGATAAGTATTGTTCAACTGCGACACCACCAGCTGAGAGTCCAAGAAAACTACCAACGAATCAACACCCAAAGATATTTCCTCCGAGAGTAGATAAACAACTGCAGTGTATTCTGCTATATTATTGGAAGCAGGACCAATGCAGACCCCTCTTGATACTAACAGCTGACCGGAAGGATAATGAAGCACCCAAGCCGCGGAAGCTAAGTTCCGGGTGTGTCTACTAGCACCATCGGCTAAACCAAAATGACTCATGACATCCGACACAACCTGCCAAAGCAGATCAAAAACATCACCAACTCATCAAAGATCGAAAATCAACCAGATATGTACAAAGCAAAACTACTATATACAAAAGCAACATGCCAGGCCGAAGCCTAGGCATAATACTTCTTCAAATAGAGCCCATTTCTGGGCTCCGACAACTCGTTCCCTTCAAAATCAACCAAGGTATATGCTCCTTTTTTAAGGACTTTTTTAACGATGAAGGGGCCATACCACATAGACTTAAACTTTCCTGCCCCCAGGGCATCTTTTTCTTGGGCATAGACCAAAACAAGGTCACCTTCCGAAAAAACCCTAGGCTTGACCGCCTTATCGTACTGAACTTTAACTCGGTTTTTATGCACTTCATTCATCGTGGCGGCATCCCGACGCTGCTCATCGAGATGTTCCAGATGAAGGAGCCGTTCTTCAAGACTAGAAGTGTCAGGAAGAAGTTCAACAGCTAACTTAAGAGAAGGAATCTCACATTCAATGGGAAATACGAATTCCAACCCGTGCACTAGCTGAAACGGAGTAAAGCCAGTTACAGTTTTCACTGACGTCCTGTATGCCCAAAGTGCAGGATATAGCATAATATGCCAGTTGGATCTAGCTTTATCAATTGTCCTTTGAAGAATTGTCTTCAAGTATTTATTCACGGCTTCCACTTGCCCATTGGCTTGAGGATAATATGGAGATGAATGCTCCTGCCGGAAACCCAATTTGAGAGCCAACTCAGCCATCATACTATTCTGAAAATGACTGCCATGATCAGTGAAAATCTCTCTAGGAATACCAAAACGAGCGATAAACTGGTTGAAAAGGAAAAGAGCTGCAGTCTCACCATCATTCCCAAAAGTAGGCATAGCCTCGACCCACTTCATAAAGTAGTCTACTGCTACAATAATGTACTTGTGACCTTTAGCCAAAGGCAGGTTACAAGTAGTATAATCAATACCCCACTTTGTAAAGGGACCGACAGTAATTACTGGAAAAAGCGGAGCTGGATGAGCGCGCATTTTTCGAAGAGTATATACTGACACGATGACACTTTGACCAGACTCCATACAATCTTTGAGTTTCGATGTCAAAAGTACCAAAGACGCAAAAATCTTTTTGGGTCAGAAAGTGCCCGCATAAACATCACCACAAGCTCCACCGTGGGAATCCATCGCCATTTCAGCCTTCTTCGAGAGTTGTTCTGTGATTGAATCAACCCCTCGACGGTATAAAGCATCACCAATGATCAAGTAATTCTTAGCCAAGTGACGCAACTTACGACACTCATCTTTCGAAAAAGTAGAGGGAAAATTCGCAGTCTGAAGATACACAATGATATCTCCATACCAAGGATCCCGTGAAGAGATAAGAAACAAATGTTCATCCGGGAAGGATTCATCATAGACTATCTCTTCCCCACAGGGCAACTCGGAGATCAATTCCGCGAAAACCAATGATTTCTTGGACTTGGCAGACATAAAATCAAGATCAAATTCCTACAAAATCACAATCCATCTATTGTATTTTCCCCCAATCACTCGCCTACTGAGGACAAACTGAAATGGATTGGCTGCTGCCAAAACATAAGTTTTTCGTAGAATAATGTAATGCCGGAGTCGCTGCACAGCATGAACTGCTGCTAAAGCTAACTTTTCTATCGGAGTGTACCGGAGTTCAGGTCCTACCAATCCTCGACTAAGATAGTAAATAACATGCTCAACAAGAGCATCATCTTCCTGAACCAGAACCATACCAATAGTAGATTCTGCTGCTGCAAGATACAAAAGGAAATCCCTGCTATAATCAGGTGGACTCAATAAAGGAGTAGAGGTCAATGCTTTTTTCAAAGCATCGAATGAGCATTGAGTGAAGTCATCCCAAAGAAATGGAACTCCCTTCTTCAACAATCTCATAAATCCCTTGGTAACTTCAGCATAATTTACAATAAATCTCCGAAGAAAATTAGCCTTTCCTTGTAGACTTTGAAGTTGACGAATAGAGGACGGGGGAGGCAACCGAAGTATTGCCTCAACCTTGAAGGGATCTACCCTAATCCCTTCCCTAGACACAATGAATCCCAATAACCGACCGGATGTAACCGCGAAAATGCACTTGTTCGGATTCAACCTAATCTTATAGAAATGACATCGTTCAAATATTTGCCGGAGGTGAGTAGGATGATCCATCCTCTTTCGAGAATGAGCAGCTAAATCATCCAAATACGCCTCGATAATCTTTTTGATGTCGTGGAAGGCATATGACATGGCTCGCTGAAACATAGCCCCAGCATTTTTAAGAACAAAAGGCATCTTCTTGTATGCAAAAGTACCCCATGGACAAATAAAGGCAGTCTTATGCTGATCTTCAGGATGGATAGTAATCTGATTATATCCAGAGAAACCGTCCATGAAGGAGAAAATCTCATTACCAGCACACTCGTCAATGATTTGATCAATAAATGGTGTGGGGTAATTATCTTTAGGACATGCTTTATTAAGGTCTCTGAAATCAATGCAAACTCGAATCGTTCCTTGTTTTTTATCTACAGGAACAGTGTTTGAAACCCATTCAGTCAAAGGAACAGGGAAAATGAATCCCACCTTAAGCAGCTTCTCAACCTCAGCTTTGATAGCTGCTGCCTTCCTAGGATTGACCAGACAAAGCTTTTGCCTCACAGGCTTAGAGTTTTCGTAAGTCTTGATCTCATGCTGGACAATAGATGGATCTATACCAGGCATTTCCTCATAAGACCAAGCGAATACATCCCTATACTCTTTAAAGAGCTCGGTGTAAATCTGAATCTCTTCACGGGAACATTTAGCTCCCATGAAGACATTCTCAATAATATTAGGATCCCTGGAAATGTTCACTGGGATAGTAGGAGAAATCACAGCCATGTTCCCTTCAGCATAAACCTGTGTTGGTGCTAAAGGGTTCAGGACTGGGTGAACAAGACCAGGAGACTGAGGACTTGGAAAAATTGTCTCAACTTCGCTTAAATCAGGTAAAAATTAAGACCGATGATGCAAGTCATCCCACGGTCTATCTATACCAGTCATAGCTTCTAGGATGGCCTCTTCAGATGGAAGAGTGGTATCAAGGAAATCCTGGGCAGAAGAAGAACTAAGTGTCCAAGCCGGAGCCACATCTCCATCCAACTCTTCCGGTGAAAGAGGAGCTGGACTGGATTCTGCAGAGTCAACAATAGACTGATAAGCAATCTCAGTTGTAGACATTGGAAATGCCATTCCACCCACTTGACCTTCCGCTAATGTGGCAGTAGGGGAACGTAAGGTCCAAGGGTCCGAAAAATAATGAGTTTTGAAGAACTCTCTTCAAAGAGGAGCCTTGGAGGATGAAATTGCATTTATATGCACCGTAGGAGGAGGAATATCGAAAGTACCCATCAAGGAAGAATACATTCCAACCCCTAAATTCTCAACAGGCGCCTTAGTATCATCCAACTTTGGAACAGATGAGTCAGTAGACACATTCGGGTCTATAGGAGGACAATCCAGTTGGTCCACTATAAGAATCCTCCCTTCGTGAGGGAAACAAATAATCCGAAATAATGAGGATGCAATGGAATCCATCTCATAAATCCAGTTTCTCCCCAATAGAAGGTTTTAGTCCAAGCTTGCATCAACTACCTCAACCTCTATATTCACAGTTTTTCCCCCAACACAGATAGGCAAAGCTGGGACAATACCATGCGGTCTGTGAGAATGACCATCAAACGCAGTCAGAAGAGTGGTAGATGGAAAAGCTTTGGGAGATCCAATCATCTTCCAACATGTGAGAGACATCACGCATGTGGAAGCACCCTCATCAACAACCGTCCGAAAGATGTTGCACTTCCGGTACAATGATTTAATATGAAAATCCATATGATGGGGGAGTCTCTTCTTAAAATTAGACATATCAAAAGTAATCAGAAGAGAATTTTTCAGATCAATAGCCCCAATGGCAGTGAGCAAAGCACTGCGCTGAGCTGGACAGGACTGGAGCACCTCTAAAGCCGACATAGCACAAGGACTTTGCGCCAGATCTTCCACAATAGAGTAGTTCTGGGCAGCCCTAGCATTTGGATTAATCATTGAATGCTTAGTAGATGCTTTGGGCATCCGAGGCATAGACTCAACAATAGGCCTTGTAATGTGAAGTGGCTCAGTAGCATCAGGAGTATCCTTAGCTTTCGAAGACTCTTCTCCGCTATAATCATGGGATCTCGTAGCAACATCCACGTGAGCACTCATCATGAATATGTTCGATGGAATTTCCCCTTCCTGGGTGCCCCCAGAGGAAGCCCCAGGATTTTGATTCGCTCCAACAACTAGTTGTTGCCCTTAGGGAAAAGGGTTTGTCAACACAGCCTGGGAACTAGAAGAACCCTGCTGAGCTAACAAGCACTGCGCATCCTGAATTTTAGGGCAAAGGTGTGTAAGATGGTCTCCAGTACATAACTTGCATGGAAACTTCACTTTATTTTTATTCTTTGGACCCTCACCAACATGCTCGTTGGTTTTATTCGCATTACCCTTCCCATTCTTGCCCTTTTTCTTATTATTTCGTCCCTTCTTCTTCCCTTCGGATTGTTGATTTCCTTTGGGATCAGAAGCTTGGACAACATTTATCGACAAAGATTGGGAAGGCGATGACTTAGCAGGCACAACCTGACCAGAAGGAGCAGATTGTATAGACAACTGCTGTAACTAAGTAAGCAGGTTAGCTGCACCACTATTGATCGACCTGATAAGTCCATCACCATGAGGACCAGGCTTAGTTTTGGATAAATCTAATTTGGAGCGAGGAGCATTGGGCAAATACTTATGGAGGACCCCAGACTGAGAATAGATCAGTTCCAGCTGCTGGGCCCTAAAAATGGGCTGATCCTCAGAAAATACCCCAGACAGGGATACGTCTTTAGAAATGTCTGACTGCAGAGATTTCAGAAACCATTCCAAAAGGAATTCTCCTGGAATATGAGCTTTAATAAGCCTCTTCCTTCTCCTCCATTCCTGAATATGGTCAGAAATGTGGGTTGCGTTGTCCTGCTTAAAATTAGGTAGGAGTTTAGTCCCAACGTCATATCGGACAGGCAACTAGAAATGGTTTAGAAATGTATCAGCTAGTTCTCCAAATGTAGCAAAACTTCCCCCAGTTAGCTCAATATACCATTTGGCAGCGTTTCCAGTTAGGGTGCGTTGAAACAATCGCAACCTAATCGAATCATCGATCAGGGAGTTAGAAGAACACCATAAATGGAAAGTGGTGATGTGGTCAGCCGGATCTTGTCCATTCTTGCCTTCAAACTTTGGAATGTTTGAAGGTAGTTTGGTCGGGACCGGAGGCCACCCCGGACTGTACCGAATCAGATCATTCGTCAATTTCGACAAATCTGGCAAGTTTAAAGTTGCCAGAAAAGGTAAACAAGGCGGAGCCTGAGGATTCCATCCTTGATAGGATGAATTCCCAACATTCTGAAAAGAATACCCTGGATTTGATGAGGCACCAGGTTGCCAGAAAGAACTCGTAGCAAAAGGAGAAGAACCTCCTCCCACGCAGAGTTACCAAAGACCGGACCAGTTCCCCCACCTGAAGTATTAAATGAAGAGGAAAGCCCCTGATATGGGTTCCAGGCATTAGAAAGAGGGGAAAAAGTCTGATAAGCACTCGACGAAGGGAAAGAAGCATTCCCTTGGTGACCAGCGTAAAACTGATTCCCTGCCCCCGCTGTAGTGAATACAGGGTTCCAACCTGTAAAAGTAGTCGAACTCTGACCTCCAGACCAAGGGTTGAAACTTTGGGTCTGAGAAGTAAACGAAAAGGACCCTAAAGAAGGATTCGAACTAGGAATATGTCCAGTTCCGAAGGGGAACCCTTGAAAATAAGCTGATCCACTAGCCATGGAAGACATGGGTGTAGATCCAGCTGCAGTAGTGGAAAAGGAAAAAGAAGGAATCCCACTAGTGGGCATTCCAAAACAGAAGGGACCAGATTGAGAAGCATGTGCTTGGGTGAAACCGGAGCCAAACACAGCAGCACTAGAAGCAATCGAAGATATAACAATAGTGCCCCCTCCTTCAACAGAAGCAGGAGTCTGAATGCTTGCAGCACTCACAGCAGAAGCCACGTTCCCAGTCGTGGCCATCAAAAGGTATGTATAATAAGGAGGATCTTCCAGTCTCTCTGACTTGGGTTCGATGTATTCAACAATGAACAGATAATCAGGAGGAAGAGGAGATGGAAGTGACTCTGAGGGTTCAGACACTTCCTCTACCTGTATTTCTTCTTCCTGCGGAAATAATACTCGTGAGGTGAGCGGAGTGCTCCTCTCGGAACCAACACCAGAATCAACTACGAAACCTTCAGACCCTTGTGGAGGATCTCTCTCCACTTCTTCAGACGCCACAGGGTGGTAACCACCTGCTAAATCACTCCTACGCCTTCTTGAAGAAGGCTCTAGACTCTCGGGAGATAACCCCCGGATTCTCCTCGATCGACGAGGCGCTTGATCAGCCACTTTAACAGATTTTAATTAGACTCAAAAAGTATAAAGATAGGCAAGCTAGGAGCAAAGAGAACTCACTACAAAAAATAATCCCTGAGATACAATCAAGCAAACAGCCTTCAGGTATTTCCGCTCCGAGTGATTAGGACCGGACACCAAAATACAAGAAAGCGAAAAAGAGGACCTCCTGAAAGTAGTCTGGGATAATTACGGCCCATGCCTACTAGCGAAGGTAATAGAAATAGTTACGCCGACCTCCTAACGACAGCCTTTGCCAGCACAAGTACCCAAGCTTCACAAGGGCACCCCCCAGAAGTACTGCTGAAAGTGATGCGACGTCTGCCTCAGGTACCACGGGTATTCCCCCCCGCAGTCACCTATGTGGAACCTAGGAGTGGAAACTATAGGCACCAATCCGTATCAGAAGCTGGGCGGAACGGTCTTGAGGTCAGATTCAGTAAATCAGAGAGGGGGTATCTCTCTTCTCAGCTTTCACTTCCCCTCGCGCTTGACTCTCTAGAGGAGAGCTTTCCCGGTCCACCTAACGGAGTTGGATTTCGCTCAATTAATCAACTTCTATGTTTTTTTTGAGTGGCCTTGGAGATTTAACTCTCCACTCACCTAATCCAAGGCCCTACAACCTAGCTAGTTGGTGTATGACACTTAGAAAACTTGCTAGTTGATTTTAAATTATATCGCTTATTTTAATCGGCTGTTATGTTAAGTCAAAGGGATACGAAAATGAAACTTGTGGTGTTTTGACGCAGAAAAGAAATTAATAAAAACCAAACTACATGCAAATGCAGTAATTGTCTTTCGATGAAAAGCAACTTCTACACAGGTTCTACGAGATTAAAAAATTTTATTTTTCTTTTCAGATAACAAAATCACACTCGCAAAAACTATGAAAATGACTAAATGCTTAAGTGCACCTGATGAAAATCACTAAAAGCATGCAAATTCTAAGATGAAAAATCTCCTAAAGCAGAGAGAAATTTCCCAAATATCCTTCATTTTTATCTCTTTTTGGTTGTCCATAAAGCTAGTTCCCAAAATCAGAAACTCGTAATATAAAGACACCAAAATTGCTTGAAAACAAGAGGAAGAAATCAATGATAATTCCTTTCCAAAATCAAGTCAAAATCCAAAGGAAATAAATCTCAACAAAGCTTCAAAAGATATAACGAAACGAAAACAAAAATGCAAAAACAAAATCAAATGAAAAAACAAAATGTTTTTGAGCTTTTGAATTTTATAAAAAGAAGAGCTCGAAAAGACCAAGAAAAACTATCAAATCCCAAGCCAAACAACACTAAATTTCAAGCAAAAACTTCAAAAACGCTCCAAATCTTATAGGGCTAACTAGTAGCAAGATTTATATGAGCAAAAGAAGACAATAAACTCAGTCACTCAGCCTAGAAGAATAGTAAAACCTTGCAGCAAACAAAAACTTCAAAGAACTAAGAAAGACTCTTCAAAAATTGCAACAAGATCTAGTCGACTGAACTCAAGAAAACCAACCATGAAATGGGAAAAAATCAAAGTGCAAAGCAAGAAACAAAGGTAGGAAAGAGTAAATGAGCAGGAGCTCTCTGTTTTGATAAAGCAGAACAACCAAGAATCCCCAGGAAGAGATCTTGGTACTCGAACTAGAAATGCCAGCACAAGAAACAAGACTTGCCAAATAAGCTAGTTTTCAACTAAACAAGAGAGAGAAAATACCAAAGACCACTTTCTACACAATCCAGAGGATACAAAGACATTGCAGGAACAGGTCTCCACAGGTAGACAGGACTAAAAAGCCAAGAAATCCAAAATTTCAAAATCTACCCAGGTATACGCTACTTGACAGTTTTGAAACAAGCGTGCATACGCGACTGTGCTAAAGGAAACCTGCGTATATGCGACTCCCTTTAACAAAAAATGCGTGTATACGTGTCTGTGTACAGAAAAACCCGCGTATGAAAAGTTAAATAATAAAAAATAAAAAAGATCAAGCCTGGATAAGGAACAGGGGCTTCAGTCTGACTAAGAAAGAGTTAACTGGACTGGAAATAAAAGTTAAAACTGTTGGAAACCTATCAAACAGCTGAAACCACCCAATAGGGGAATCACAAAACTGCGATCCCCAGCGGAGTCGTCAGTTCTGTTTTGGAGAAAATCACCCTAGAGGTTTGTTGGGTCAAAACCTCCACAGAGCAGGGCATGCCATTCAGAAGGACTCACACACAACCATACTTGAATGAAAAAAACTAGATAACAACGATAGAAAAACTCACCCATAGTCCTACGTTCGATGTAGATCCCGCGGGGTCCAAACCCCTAGCAACCTTTCTTCCTCCTTCAACCTGGAAAACAATAAAGAACATGCACAAAAACCTAGTTGTACAGCATATATTTCTCCTAAACGTTAGTGTAATCCATGTGAAATATGATATAAACGATAATAACTGCTTAATAATCAATCTTTTCACATATACAAATAGATACTAACACATAAGTTTAGGAACGAGATGGTTCTTCATTATTGTGAATAGCATGTACAGAAGTAAAGAGTGGAGAGATCACCTGAATCCTTCCACGATCTTCGAGCAGACCGTCGTCCGGATTCGTCCCGCCCTTGCCTTGCTAAGAAAATTTCAAGACTTGTGCACTCGAGATGGCATATAAATGGATGAACATCTCCAGGAAACAAGGGTTTCCTATATAAATCTGGGAAAGTGCAGGAGGCACGGGAAATCAGATTTGAATTAGGGATTCCAACATAGTATAATGTCTATAAAATTTCTCTCTCTCTTAGGCCATGCACATGAGGGGCTTTTATACTCCCTCAAAGTAGTTTCAGTCAGTTGGAAACAGTTGGCCACGTACTGGGGTGGTTGAACTACTGGAGTAACCATCAACCCAGTCCGAAAATAGGGAATTTATATATATTTTTAATGGTTTTAATGGCATACGCGGAAAAGTACATGTGGACTTGCGTATACACGCGGAAAAGTCTGGGCATACTCGCGTATGGGAATTTTAACACTGTTTTTTAATGAATTTGTTCAAGTCTGTAGGAATGGGTGCCCAAAGCCATAAAGAAAATCATGAATCACCTTAGGGTGAAAAATGATGCTATAACGAATCCTCTTTCAAAGGGATTAAGTTCCACATACCAAGGGGTAGGTTCCTTTAATGGAGGGATGAATGTACATGAAAGGAGCAAAATTTCCACCGAATAATTTCTTCCAGAAGCTTCCAGCTTCAACCAGCTGGGCTTCCAAATTTTAATTCCACCTTCACTTTACCTTTTACAGGAATCTGCACCTTTAATGAAGAAAAAGTGCAGCCGGTTCCACATGTTCTAGAACAAACAGATGCGGCACCACAGGTAATACTAAGAGAAAGTGCGGTACAAGTATTTTTATGACTTTTATAAGCTTTTCTCTCAATTTCAAGGCTTGGTTTTAGGAACTTGATGTTTGTAGACTTCTAAGGGAGTATTGTTTAAGTAATGATGAACCCATACAAATAGTAAAACGTCATGGTGAAAATTTTAGTGTAACAGAGACTATTGGGATGATAATACAGTAGGAAAAGTTGTTGAGCTACTGACATAGTATTAAGACGTGTTCCCTACAAAGTTATGAGAGTTGAAAGGAATAATTGGAGAGCTAGGAGTCATGACGATCACTTTGAAAGCTGATGCATGCCCGTTGAAGCAACACCCCTACAAATTGAATCCAAAATATAAGTAGAAGGTAAGGGAAGAGTTCGATAGGATGGTTTTTGCAGACATCATAGAGTCAGTAGAGGGTGAGTCCCATGGTAGTGCAAGACAAGAAAAAAAAAGGAGAAATTAGGATTTGTGTATACCTACACAAGTTGAATGATTCCAATGTGCATGATCCATTCCCAACTCCATTCTCTGATGAAATCCTGGAAATGTCGGAGGAAAAGAAGCTTAATCATTCACATAAGGTTTCTCAGGGTATCATCACATCAGGATTGTGCCAGAAGATCGCAGTAAGGCTACTTCACAACTGAATGGGGCTCTTTCCACTATACATTCATGCCCTTTGGCTTGAATAATGCACCCGCCATCTTCTCGCGTGTAGTAGTAGCTGCCTTCAAGGAATTTATCCACAAGCTCCTGGAAGTGTACTTTTATGATTGGATTGTTTTTGGGCTTTTTATATGGAATTTTAATCTATGGATAAACTAAATTCCCTGAGTGTGGTGTTCATTCACTCGGAACAACAGAAGAAAGACAACTACTATTTTCTTTAAGATAAATAGATATACAGATAGGGAAAGAGCCTACTTGTGATCCTTTTCACTCTCCTTCTCCTTTTGTCATTGTTGTCATCACTCTCTATCCAACTCAAGCCGCTAGATCGATTCCTACAATCAAAGACGGAGAACAACAAACAACATACAATATAAAAGTATCTACTTATCTTAATCAAATCAAACCAATTAGATATGAGAATACATACATCATCAAGAATAAATTTCACAAGATATAGACATATGTATTGAGAAAATGAACATATATCTTTATTAAGAGATTAGGAGGAGAATATTACAACCAATAGATCGATTTGTCATCAACCTGCTCCAACTTCATTCTACCCTCATCACATCCAACATCATCTCAGCAGCATATCAATACTTCCAATCTCTTATCAAATGAGAATCCAACAACATAAATTTGCTCAAAATTCTTCCTCCCTAGCACTTAGATGAGTGCTCAATTTATAGGGAAACTAATGGTAGTTTCTAATTGAATGGATTTATAATAATAGGAAATACATGCTTCCAAGTTTAGAGGTGGTGGATGGACACTTGGATTCGAAGTATGACACCCATGGACTCTTCTAGAAGGCATTGGCCATGTGGATATTCCCAGAACAATGATTATCTCTCTCCCAGGTGACCAACGCACCCTTGAGTGTCAGGAAGTGCACTACAGTGCATCCTTGCATGGAGGTATTGGCACTCCAACGTGGTTAGTCCCTTGCAAAGGAGCGTTGGTGAGTCAGTGGGTCATATAATATATACTTAAAACCTTGCAAATCTCACAATTGAAGCCATGAATGGAATGTATTCACGAAGGGCATATAGCAATTGAAATATAATGGGATGATAGACCCTATTCGTTGGTCCTAGGGGATGATGCCCAATTTGACCAGGTCTTGGGGGATGATTTCCAAATTGACCTATAATAGCTGCCCCCCTAAAGCATGAAATAAAAATAATAATAGTATTTGGATGAGATGATCTACAATGTGATGAGTAGGATCTGAAGCAGATGGTGACATGCATCAATTTTCAATACATTACATCATGATATCTTACATCTTGATCATAAATTACCGAGGGAGGCATACCCATGCTCAACACATAAACTATCATAACATGTACATAATTCAGAAATCTGTCTAAATTGGAATGTTTCCTGATATACACATGCCTACAGATATAGGCCCATGTTCGGATGATGATATGTATGTAAGGCCATCATATAGATGATGTGTACAACAATCGTAAAATCGCAGCTCAAATGGATGAAACTAGATCCAGGGTATTCTTATCTCGTTCACTCGATCATACATCTTCAAGTCTAACCATGCGAATATATGATTTGAAGTTGAACTTGGGAAGACATCGTCTGATTACCAGCCAATGATGTGAGCTGTTAACAGACGCGAGAAAACCACCATTGATGTTAATGGATTTCAAGGTACTCCAGTATAGTTTACAAGGTGTGAATATATGATTTGATGTCGAACGCCAAACAAAATATTTTGGTGGAAGGTCCAGAAGCATGAAACCTGCTAATGATGTAGCAAGCTCGAAGGTACTGGAAGATGTTTCTAAGTAAACTTCCTTGATGATGAGTTGATGTTGACAAGAAGAAATTTTATCAAGAAATGAGAGTTAATGATTTCAGAGACAAAATGCGACTTGATATAACAATGTACAGGGATGACTATAATTAAAGTGAAGGTTTATGAGTATTGCAGAGAGATGAGGAATTACTCGATGACTTCTCTTGAACATATTGGCGACAATGAAATGATTTGGCAACATTGACCCAAAACCGAAGTGATGATATGATGAACCATCAAGAATATTACCCAACCGAAAATTCATGATGATGCAGTGAAAGTGTCATGTTCAAGAGGGACCTACTACCTTAAAGTGTTATGTTATTTTTCCCAAATTTTCCCCAGTCATTTTTGACCAATACCTCTTTATTTTTTAACAAGCTTGAGGAGGGTAACATATGCTTGATCTATAATTCAACCCTTCAGGTGAATCCATTTCTATTTAGTAATTTAACGAGTCTAGCGATAAATGAAACTAGATCTTGCCATGATCAACAAGTCCGTCGCTATTTTATGTTTTAACAAGTCTAGCAACAGTGAAAACCTGGTCCCTTTTCATGTTTATAGAGTTTGAAAAAGAGGACAAAAAGAAAAATCCATGAGTCCTTTTTCGTAAATTTATTGCTTAGGTCTGAAAAAGTGTAAAATGATACCTGAGAAAACCTCTTAGCCATGTTAGACTAAGGTTTTCCATTTTCGTAAATAATCTATCTCAGTCCAGAAAAGGGTTAAACTTATACTGAGTAGATGTCTTTTCATTTACTTTTACGAGCTCGAAAAGACAAGTGCTCGACAATCTTTTCACATTATCAGAGTCTGAAAAAGAGCTAAAAAAATACTCCAGGGGGTTCCTTTTTCGCAATTATCAAAGCTCGAAAAAGAGATAAAAGTGCTCTTTAACTCCCTTTTCATTTTTATCAAATCTTGAAAAATAAGAATAAAACTATGCTTTGTGGTCAAATCATTCTTGAATAAGTGTGCATGCTAAACTTACTGTACATCATCTATAAAATCTATTTAGAAAACCATCAAACAGATTAAAAATACCTGTTTCATAGAAAAAATGAATAAAAACCATAGTCAAAACATTAAATATGACTTAAAATAATCAAATTGACTAATTAAAAGAGTTTTTACCATTCATTTTTACCATTCCAAAGTTACCATTTGAAAATTAGGAGCTCTAAACTAGTTTTTCCCCTAAACTTCAGTGGTCGATTGCGACAGTTTCAGTGGACAATTTCTCTTGATTTTGATCTAGGTTGGAGCCATGAACCTTATCTTTCTTTTAGTATCATTTTGATTTCATTTCATGGTAAATTTTTAGGGTTTTGATCCCCTTAGGGTAAATATATCACGCTCTAAGGGCAACACAACCTTGAATGTCGAAAGGTGCATTGAAGTGCATTGAAATTGAAGGCCAGATGCACTGCAATGATTTGTCCCTTGACCTGGGGTGCATTGGGTGCAATTCTCGTTTTTGTTTCTTGTTGTGTGCCCAAAATTTCCTAAGTTTTTTGCATGAAATGGATCTTAATGAAGCTTATGATTGTGTTTCAGGTATTCATCGGATCAAAATGACAATGACGTGGAGAGAAAGAGAACTTGAATAATAGAATATGATTTCCCTAAATGATCTTGGTACAGTAAGAGACCTCAAAGATTGCGAGTTGCTTAAATACTTCAGATTTTCAGGAATGACGCAGCAAATGGAACTATTGGAGTTCCTAGTTCTTTCATGGGATCCGGTATTGTAGGCTTTTCACATTGGGGATAAAGTGTTCCCAATATTGGTGGAGGACATTTATTTTCTCACTGTATTATCGAGGCGAGGTTCTCCCATTTCCATTGCAGGATCTGCTCTTGGAGGAGAGATAGTGAGAGATTACGTACTGCAAAACTGCCATCCAGGGACTGAACCAAGTAAATATGGGAAAATAAGCATCCACGATGTGCGTGATATACCTTTGAGAACCATCCTCTTTACATTTAAAATCTTGCCAGTTCAGCTACACTACATGTGGAAAACATATGATACATGCAGTATGCACTTGAGTGTTTAGAACCAACAATATTTAACTGGGTTGAATATGTACTCTTTCAAATGAAAGCATAGATGAATAAAGAAAATGGTGGAAGGAAGAAGAATTTTAACTATGTCTCGATCTTGATTTCCTTCAATTTAGAGCAGACTCCATTGATGCAGCCACAACATGTTACACTGGGCATATCTGGCCCTAGAGATCCACGGATGCATATATGGGTTGAATTGAAGGCTAGACACGTTGGTCAATCGACCATCGTATTCTCTACTACATTCTTCACCTGGTTCATACGACAGATGGTCTCCATAGATCAGTATGCATATGCAGGCATAGATTTTCGAGGAGATACAGACTTGATTCTACTAGACGACACTCAATGGGGTGAAATTGGTAAGAATATTTTGACCATGTTTTTTTATTTTTTCTAAGTTTTCTACATTTTTTTTGTATTTTGTTATTTCCCAAGACTAAACAAAAGTTTTTATGTACACATATGTGGGTCGAGTTCGACTAGTGGGTCAACCAGAGTAGGGAGCATATGATCCAGCAGAGAGGGTTGTCGGGAGAGAAGTCCTTCGGAATTTAGATATGACCGAGACTCTTGCTGAGCTACAACAGCATGTGGAGGGATTAACTCCTGGGATTCTTTATTTCCAAATTAAAGAGTTACCTATGAGACAACAACACCACACTATTGGCGTTCCTAACTGTTGGATGCAGTTATTGTGTAGGATAACTAGATCAGTAGCTTATTATCACGAGCATCACTAATGTACTTTGACATTTTGCACACATTTTGAGCTCGAATGACCAATGTTTATTGGGCACAAATTTTTGTACCTATAACTATCTATCTATTTTTTTCAGTGTTTTCCTATGTTTATTGCACAATCCTATTTAATTATGTGATGTGAATTGAAAATATGTCTTTACATGTGTTGCAAATCTCTGTTTAAAACATAATTCGCTAAGGAATCAATTAATGTGTTCAAATTTCTGGAATTGTGTTGATATTGAACGTTATCAAAATGTGTTTCCAAAATTCGAACTCTTAGGAACATATGATGAAGTGTTGGATTTTGGACAATATAAATGCTAGTAAGTTGCAGTACAACAAGTTGTGAGTATAACCTAATGATGATGAGGTTAATACCATATGAAATGGCATCAGAGAGAAGTGCGATAAACATGCTATACTCAAAGATATTGTTTGTAGATTGACCTATAAAAATCCCTTTAAAATTTACTAACTCGTCGCCTGGAGAAAAAATGTCCCATGTTACAGAGGATAAATTCTGTGTACTACGACTAGCACCATCAGCATACCCAAAAAATGGTTCCAAAGAATCAGACATCTGCAATGAAATTTAAAGAGGATTACTAACTTCAAGAAAACTATACAAAAACAAACTAAGACAGTAAATGCAAATAAAAAGCATATATACCATATAATACAAAATTTTACTATGCTCAATTAAGCATAGTAACGTTTAAGATACAACCCATTTCGAGGACGTGCCAATGGAATTCCATCATAATCTACTAACTCATAGGTGCCCTTAGCAAGAACTCTTTTGAAAATGTAGGGGCCATGCCATAATGGCTCAAATTTTCCTGTACCTATCAAATAAACCTTTTGATCATAAAGTAAGATTAGGTCATCCTCAGAGAAGATGTGAGGCTAGACATGTTGGTCGTATTGCACCTTGATTCATATCTTATGCGCTTCATTGGCCAATGCGGCTTCATGACACATTTCATATAGATGGATGAGGTTAAAAAGATGTGCTTATTCATTAGAGGTGTCAGGTTACAAGTCAAAAATGAGTTTTAATGACGGTATTTCACATTAGACATGCAAGATAGCTTCCAG
The DNA here is from genome assembly GCA_034641835.2 of Pinus albicaulis. Taxonomy (NCBI): domain Eukaryota; kingdom Viridiplantae; phylum Streptophyta; class Pinopsida; order Pinales; family Pinaceae; genus Pinus; species Pinus albicaulis. The sequence goes on along the minus strand of CM076581.1, from coordinate 1,065,824,696 downwards.
ACCATACACCAATTGAACAGGGGTAAATCCGGTTGCATTTCTCACCGAGGTTCGATATGCCCACAAAGCCGAGTACAGGATTAAATGGAAATTTCGTTTATGAACTCCTATAATTCGTTGAAGCATTCACTTAAGAATATTGTTAATATCTTCAACTTGTCCACTAGATTGTGGATAATAAGGAGTAGAACTATTATGTGACAGTCCTAATTTGGAAGTCAACTCATTCATCATGTGATTTCGAAAATTCTTACCATGATTTGTGACTATAGCTTGCGGAACACCAAACCATGAGATGACATTATTGAAAAAGAACAGTGCAGTTGTTTCTCCTGTGTTATTGAATGTAGGCATCACTTTGGCCCACTTGGTAAAGTAGTTTACTACGACAATAATATAACCATGCCCCCCGGATGAACAAAGGTTGCAGGTCATGAAGTCAATGCCCCATTTTGCAAATGGTCCCATAGCAATAACAGGATGCATCGATGTTGTCGGTTTGTGGATTTTACAATCAAATATCTGGCATGCATGACAACTTCTGACCCTGAGGATGCAGTCCTGAAAAATGGTTGGCCAAAAGTAACTGTCGCGGAGAATATTCTGCGCGGTAGCATATGTAGACAAGTTTCCACCACAAGCCCTAGCATGACAATCATTTAGAACCTTCTCAGCCTCCTCATGAGTGAGGCACCTCCTCAAAATCATATCAACACCACAATGATAAAGTGTATAACTGACGATCAGATAATATTTAGCTTGGTATTGAATACATCGCTGTTGAGAGTGAGAGGTATCGGGTCAGAAATTCTAGGTTTGGAGATAAATGATAAAATCCCCATACCAAGGATCGGATGATCTGATCAGAAATAAAGACTCATTAGGAATTGATGGTTTCGATGTAGCATCAATAATATCAAAGGGAAGGTCGCATGGAAGCTCAACCAAAACTAAAGACTTCTTTTAATTGGATTTGATGAATTCCAAATCAAATTCTTATAAAATGACCATCCATTTTGAATTTTTTCCCCGCATCAATTGACGTGATAGAATGTATGTCATGGGGTTGCAATCCGAAATTAAAATGGTCTTCCAGAACATGATATAATGGCAAAATCTTTGGACATCTTGAACAGCCGCCAAGGCAAGATTTTCGACATATGAATACTTTTTCGTATCATTGAGATTACAACTCAAATAATGTATCGGATGTTCTATCCCATATTCTTCTTGGACCAATACCATAGCAATGGTCATATTTGTCACGACGATATATAAGAAATAATTACTCTGAAAATTGGGGGGATACATTAATGACGCCCGGACCAGTGTATCCTTGACATCATCAAATGAAGCTTGTGCAACCTTATCCCAATGGAAGGGAATCCACTTTTTCAAGAGACAAGTAAATCCTTTAGCCATTTTGGCATAGTTGGGTATGAACCTCCTTAGGAAGTTAGCCTTTCCTTGAAGTTTCTATACTTGAAGTAAATTTGATGGCGTACACAAGTCAAGAATAGTCTGTACCTTCAGTGTGTCGATTCAAATTCCTTCTTTTGAGATGAATAATCCTAGAAAATTATCAAAACCAACACAAAACACACATTTGTGTGGATTGAGGTGTATTTTGTAGTTTTGAAAGCGTAAAAATATAGTTCTCAAATGCATCGAGTGATCAGTCTAGTTTCGTGAATGTGTGGGTAAATCATCTAGATAAGGTTGAACAATGTGCTTGATGTCATTGAAAGCATAATCCATTGCCCTCTGAAATGTTTCCCCAACATTCTTTAAGCCAAATGGGATTTTATGATAAGTGAATGTGCCCCAGGGACAAATGAATTATGTCTTATATTGGTCCTCTTGGCAGATATTGTTTTTATTGTAACTGGAGAATCCATCCATGAAAAAATATATTTCACATCTGGCACAATCTTCAATAATCTAGTCGATAAAGGGTGTAGGAAACCCAATTAGTAAGCGGAACAGGGTAAATTAAACAAGCACGCAAAAGTTTTTCAACTTCTTCTTTAATGGCAGCAACCTTCTTTGGATGAACAGGACGAAGGCATTGACGTACCAGTCTGACATCAGGGTACATTTTAATTCTGTGTTCAACACTACTAGTATCTATGCCTGACATTTCCTTATAAGACCAAGAAAATAAATCTCGAAATTCACGAAAGAGAGAGTGATAAGTTTTGAGTTTGGATGGAGAACAAGACATGCCGATATGAATGTTTTATCCAACGTTGGGTTTGGTCGAAATATTGATAGAAATGGTTTCTTCAATATTTTATGAGTTTTTCTCGGATTTGATAGTATTAATGGGAGTAGAATTCAAAAATAAAGTATTGATCAAAGGGTTATATAGTTCAATAAGATGATCTTCTTCGTAATCCTAAATATGGGAATGATGATGGTGATCTTCCCATGGTTCTCCTTCTGGCATCATGGATTCCACAATGCTCTCATCAGTCAAGAAAGTGGATGAAAAAGGATCAGATGGAGTACCAAAATCTAATGAATGATCGACCCGAACGATCAACGATGATGCTTTAGGATTCGCCACCCAAGCCATGTAGATTGGTTGCTATGCCTTCTCAATTAGGTTGGGCGGTAGGAATTTCTCCAACGTAAAAACTTCAGAATCATTAGTAATATTCCTTAAGTGAGATGGAGTGGAAGGTATCATGTAGCCGGTCTCTATTCTTACAATTTCTATCGACGTCGTAGGCGGTGGTAATGCAAAGGCGCCCATTATGGAAGAATGTTTTAAGAGCCCTACACCAATGTTTTGAAGTGCTAGTTGGGGTGCGTGAACTAATGGAACGCTTCCAGTTACCTAGGAACTAGAGGCAAAGAGGGATTGTTGATTGATGACTGTGATAACACTTTTGAGGAAAGGCGAACATTCTAAAGTAAGTAGAGACGATTGCAGTCATAGCGTAAACCCATAGCCTTCCAAGTAAAATGTTGTAGTCAAGGGGTCCATCAAAGACCTCAACTTCAACAGTTACAGTTTTTTCCCCTAGTTCGACATGCAGGATATTGATGGTACCACAAGGCTTATATGTATGACCGTCAAAATCTTTCAACGTGTTAGGCGATTGGGATAGGCGTAGCGAGCCAAGTGACTTTCAGCAATTTAGAGACATAGTGCAAGTAGATGCTCCCTCATCAATAGTAGTACGATGAATGAGGTGATTGAGAACATTGACATAGATGGAGAATGCCAATTCTGTCGGTAATTGTGGCACATAGCCGGTATGATTAAAGACTACAAGATTGGAATATGGTGGGTCGATTCCACTAATTGCCGACAACAAAGCCTGTTTCTAGGAGGGAAAATTTTGAAGTACCTCAAGCATTAACATAGATGAAGATGACTGAGAAAAATATTCAGCTATATTATAATTTTGAGCAGCTTGGGCTCGAGGATTGAATGTCGATTTTTGGATGACTCCCTTCGGTGGTTTTATTGTAACTCAGGAATAATAGTTGGCAAAACATATTCAGTGCACAGATTCATGGTCGAGGTAGTAGGTTGATTAGTAGCCTGAATACTGTAATATTATTTCACGATGACACCAAAACATCAATTTTTGGCTTTGTGATAGATATCATAAGCACTCGGGAACTAGAAGCTGGATCCATAGCATCCATATTTGGGTCTGGATTCGGAAAAGGATCTGTCAACATAGCAGATGCAGGCAAGGTCTTAAGAAATTTTAAGACTTCGACACGGTAAGGGCAGTCACGAACAAATTTCTCCTCGTTAAATATTATGAAAGGGTAACGATGTTTCTGATTGTTTCAAGTTTGTTGATCAAATGATCATTCCTGCGGGGTTGAAATTTTCTTTTTCTTCACTTTCCATTTTTTATTACTTTCGGGTTGCTTGTCACTTTTGCATTTTTCAGATGACATGGCATGAATTTCAAAAGAAGGTGTAGGATCAGATGCAGTAGATTTTTGTGTGCTTGCAATATCAATCATACCATTGTCGGCATGAGATTCCTTAGATGGAGGAGGAAGAGTAAAATTAGATCGCGACGCGCTGGGAATTTTCTCATAGAGCGTGCTAGACTGAGTATAAATCAAATCTAAGTATTTGGCATGAGCAATGACTTGCTCTTCAGTGATGACACCACCTTTAGCCACATCCTCGGTGATATATAGCAGCAAGGAGTTGATCAAGAACATATGTTTTGACCATTATACGACGACAACGCCACTCATGAATATGATCAGAAATGTGAGTAACATTAGTCTATTTAAAATTGGTCAAGAGTTCCATTCTAGTTTCATATCATATGGGTAACTAGAAGTGCATCAAAAAGGTAGTAGCTAAGGTAGTGAAATTATCAAATTAAGCTCGTTGTAACTCAATGTACCACTTCGCGGTGCGACCAGTGAGTGTATGTTGGAAAAGACGTAGTCGAATGGATTCATCATTTAAGGAGTTGAATGAGCACCACAAATGATAAGTCATAAGATGTGTTGATGGATCTTCTCTAGGGTTTCCATTGAAATTAGGAATGTTTGAGGTTAATTTATGTGGTATCACCGGCCACCAAGGAAAATAGTCGATGGGGTCATTGGTAAGCCAGTTTAAATAATGTAATTCTAAAGTTGCAACAAAGGGAAACTGTCAATTTAAGTCTGGCTGAGCATAGCCAGGATATGATGGAATTTCTTGGGCAATAGGCCTTTGGGCACCAGCATAATGCAATTTTTGTTGGTAACCCAGATAGGGGTTTTATTTTATGACCAAATGCTTGAGGATTCTGTTGACCAAAACCTAGGTAAGCTACTTGTTGGAATGATTGTTGTGACATTTGTGGATGTGGCTACCAAGGTGACTACCCACCAATATTATAGCCAAAACTAGAATAGCTTGGACCTGATTTTGAATAGGTAAGAGAAATTTGTGCTTGTGAAATCCCATAATAGGGTAATCCAACTTGTGAATGAAATATTCCATATACAGGTGGTTGTTTTAAACTAGCCAAAGGAGTTCAAGTCTGAGGTCCCAAAACTTGAGGGTAATGGGTTGAAGGACATGCTTGAGATGGTTGAGGTACATCAATATGAGCCTATAACAGGGGTAATGAAGTATTAACAAGTGGAGTAGATGTGGGTGCAATAGGTTGAACTGATTGACATGAATGCACAATCGTTTTGTGGTTGAACGGGCAGAATAGGCTGCCACTGACAAACAATCATTCCAACATTAGGATGAACATAAAATGATGGAGTATTGTCAAAATGGGTGACCATAGTTTTCCCCCTAGCATGAGGAGTATAATAAGATGGAATATATTGTTCTCCAAATGGTGGGAGTCTAGTTGAGATTGTACTGGATGGAATATACCCAGATGGACTAGCTTGATGTTGCACTAAATATGTATATAAAGGATCAAGTCGTTCGGTACTCATTAGAGATGTACTAGATAGAATACCAGAAGATGACATGGGTGAAGTCCATGGGTTTGAGGATGCACCAGAGTAGGTTCCACATAATCATTGGCAACCCGGTGGGACAGAAGGACCACCATATAGATGTGACTCTGGTGATGTGGTAAACATCGACGGGGTAGCAACAGTAGATGTTTTCGCAACTATAATAGATGGTATAGCCGGAGATGTTAACTCAGCCATGGTCATACGACCCAATGTATACCCTATAGAATCTACGGGAACTCGAATTTAAATAGGATCAAAAGAAGCATTGTATGTCAACCAAGGAATAGTCTCGTAAAGATAAAGCCTTGGTCCAAAATGGGTTGGATTTGAAGGGCATGTTTCTTGTTGAGGTTCTTCCTAAATCAAAATAAAACTAGGTGGAAGGATTTCACCATCAAGCCTGAGATATATTTCAGGTCGTTGACTACATGATCTAGGAGACTCAATGGTTATGATCGACTTGGAGCGACTGATACAGGAACAAATTCTAGTTGTTAGACTTCAAGATCTAGATGTTTTGGTAAAAGAGAAATGGGATCCGGATCAAATTCCAGTTGAAAAACATCAGGTTCGGGAGGTATGGTCTCAATGCTTGGATGGATCGTGTCCACAGGTAGCTATGAGGACTCCGTTTTGACGATAGTGGATGAACCAGGACGTGTATAAACGAATCAAGATGACTCTGGTATATGTGATGATGATGTCGCACCAAAGGTACTGATGGTACTAGTTTCGGTAGAACAATGTCGCCTTCGCCGACCAGAAATGGCTTCCAGTGACAAAGGTGGTTTAAGTGCTATTCTACGCAAACGACGGGGAAAGAGATGTTCTTCTTCCATGATGACTAATTGATTTTATTACAAAAACAAATAAACAAAATAAAAGGGTAATTCTAGGAAAAAGGCTTACCAAGTAATTGTGAACTACAGAATACCTCCTCTCGAACCAAGAAGTACGAGCAATAAATCTCCTCGAATGCTGTGTTTGGTATATCACAAGTTACAAAGAGACCAACTTGGTTACCTATGGATGGTAAGAAACCTAAATTTTTCCTCCCAAATATACCCGAAGGTACGTGGAGGTGCAAGCCCATATTAGCATTGTCTAATGTGAAACCGCACAGTGAGAGCACCCCATTATGCTTTTCATACTAGGACACCGCCCTATATACCCGAAGGTATGTGGATGAGCTCTGATATACTTATGTACGTGGAGTGAGGTATCCCACTCAGAATGTATCATAGACAAGTTAGCGACAACTTCTATTTTTAATGATGTCAGAACATGTGTCTAGCCTAGACCTTCTAAACGTTATCGTTAATGTTACAATGCTATCTTAGGTTGATGAATATAAATTTTATGTCGATCTTGTTTAAAATTTTGTCTTTGAGGTTCACTGCGAGATGTAATGGAAATTCCTAAAAATTCAAACTAAATGATAAGAAAAATTTTCAATTTACTTTTTTCAATGAAAATCCTAGCTACTAAGGGGAAAGAGAAATCACATTAGGGGAATTTTGAGGTCTAAAATGGGCCTCCTAAGAAAAATGTACAACAAAAATAAACTTTATAAGAACCAATAGGATTCAAGATGATGATGTCAACCATGGGGAATGATTCACCATTTTTTTTCAACTCATCTCCCAAATTTTTTACTCAAATTTTGAGCAGGGGTATTTGTTGAATGCAAAATTTAATTTCTCATCAAAGGAGTACCCATGTTGCATACTTTTGATGGATCCTGCTACATGAAAAATGACAAATACATAAAAAAAACGTGATTACAGTCACGTTTTTCATGTATTTCTCATTTTTTGTGTAGCAGGACCCATCGAAAGTATGCAACTTGGATACTCCTTGGATGGTAAATTAAATTTTTCATCCAACGAGTATTCCCTCTCAAAATTTGAGTAAAAAATTTGGGAGATAAGTTAAAAATACCAGTTGAAAAAGTAGTTTTTCGTTTTTTCCCTCTAAAATTTGATGATGTAATCAAATATTATTTTATTATTTCCACTATTATTTTATAATTTCCTTAGGAGGTCCTTTTTAGACCTCAAAATTCCCCTAATGGTTTTTGAGCATACAACAAAGAGCACAAACTAAATGCAGATTTCCTTAACTTGTTCCTATGCAACACACACAATTATCTAGATTCACATGCATGTTTTTCTTTTCAGATCCCTTTAATGTGAATGAGAGAAAGGAAACTAAATTCACAAATCAATCAAACAAATGTTTTCTTTTGAGAAACGAGGAATGAAACAACAATTTCTCTTAGGAAAATGAAGAATGGAACTACAATTTTCCTACAGGAAACGAGGAATGAAACAAAAATTTCCTTTTAGAAAACATAATTGATCTAATGCAAAAATTAAATACTTTGAATTTGATTTTCCAATGATAAAGAAAACATATAATGAAACATAACAAATTACATTTCAAAGGAGGAAGAACAAGAAATTTACTAGCCTCTGAGAGCAATCAGACATCTGAGAATACAACAAACATGTGTCTTAAACTGAAAGCAGTGACAAATTTTAATGGAATTTGGTTGGCTGAGGGGGAAACGCAGCCTTTAAGGGGAGACAATGTGTTGCACTGCACCCCTGAATGGAACGCAGTGCACTATACCCTGACCAATAGTGTGTTGGGCACAATAAGGTTTAAAAAACAGGCAACTAAACACACTTCTAATGGAATTTGTTCATTCAAATGACTGATAACAGAAAGTAGATGCTACTGATGACTGTAAACAGAGGCAGAAAAACCAATAATTATGGGATTATCCCCAGCAGAGTTTCCAATTTGTTATACAAAATTTTAATCTACGGATAAACTAAGTTCCCTAAGTTTGGTGTTCCTTCACTCAGAACAATAGAATAAAGACAACTAATATTTTCTCTAAGATAAATAGATATACAGAAAGGGAAAGAGCCTACTTGTGATCCTTTTCACTCTCCTTCTCCTTCTGTCGTTGTTGCCATCAATCTCAATCCAACTCAACCCGCTAGATCGATTCCTACAATCAAAGACAAAGAACAACAAACAACATAAAATATACAAGTATCTACTTATCTTAATCAAATCAAATCGATTAGATTTGAGAATACATACATCATCAAGAATACATTTCACAAGATATAGACATATGTATTGAGAAAATGAACATATATCTTTATTAAGAGAGTAGGAGGAGAAGATTACAACCAATAGATCGATTTGTCGTCAACCTGCTCCAACTTCATTCCAGCCTCATCATATCCAACATCATCTCAACAACATATCAATACTTCCAATCTCTTATCAAATGAGAATGCAACATCATAACTTTTCACAAAATTCTTCCTCCCTAGCACTTAGATGAGTGCTCAATTTATAAGGAAACTGATGGTAGTTTCTCATTGAATGGCTTTCTAATAATAGGGAAGACATGTTTCCAAGTTCAGAGGTGGTGGATGGACACTTGGATTCAAAAAATGACACCTATGGACTCTTCTAGAAGTTGCTGACCATGTGGAGATTCCCAGAACAATGATGATTTCACTCCCAGGTGACCAACGCACCCTTGAGTGTCGGGAAGTGCACTGCAATGCACCCTTGCATGGAGGTATTGGCATTGCAATGCATTTAGTCCCTTGTAGAGGAGCATTGGCGAGTCAGTGGGTCATATAATATATACTTAAAACCTTGGAAATCTCACAATTGAAGCCATGAATGGAATGTCTTCACTTAGGGCATATAGAAACTAAAATATATGGGGATGATAGACCCTATTCATTGGTCCTGGAGGATGATGCCCAATTTTACCATGTCTTGGGGAATGATGTCCAAATTGACCTATAACAGGTTTGTTGAAAATGCATGTATCCAATCTATGCTTAATGCTGGATACCTGCAAAAAGCATGAGATCTCACTAAACTTGAAGAAATGTATATTCTGTGTGCCATTCGGGATACTGTTGTGACACATTGTTTTCCAACAAGGGTTGATGGTAGATCCCATGAAGATCATGGTAATTTTTAATCTAGAGATACCTGTGAATGTCAAACAACTGCGCTCAATATTGGGGCATGCCAGGTATTATCAAAAATTCATTCAGGGTTATGTGCTGATAACTGCGCCCATGGAGAAATTGCGTAGGAAGGATGTGACATTCTACTGGGATTGGGAATGTCAGAAGAGTTTTGAATTACTGAAAATAATATTCCATGGCTATAATTTATTTAGGAAAAATGGGAAATCTTGACTGTCAAGAGCTCCAAAAGAATCCATGTGCCTTTCAGTTCAGTATAGGGGGAAAATGTTCTTGATAAGGAACACAAAGTAGAAAAACCAGAAATATCATTAAGGAAAAGGAGTAGATCAGGAAATAATACAGTAAGAAAAGCATAAAGGAGTGGCAGAGAAGCAACAGAGAGGCAAGGAGAAACATTAGACCATTAGCGAAGACAAAGGAGCAGAGAGGAGCAGCATTAGATTCAAAGGAATAAAAGGAAGTAGAGATGCAGTTAAGGCAGAAAAATAGCAAAGGCAGAGTCATGAACGTGCTGGGCAGAGTCGTGAACTTGATTGGGTCAACTCGTTCATGTTTGGGTCGAGTCGTGAATGCTAAGTAGGTTAATTCGTGAACGTGGAAAAAATAGTGAACGAGTGAAGTATTCTACGAACAACCAAAGGAACAAAGTGAAAAAACCATAGCAAGGGAGCAGTGAGGACCATTGGATCTGAGCATTGATCAATGACGAAGATTAAATCGCATATTGCACACCGTGGATCGCATAGGATAAGTTATTTTTAAACTTTAAAGGTTGCGAAGTGCGATAAGGAGGCCCAGATGCAATGTAGTTTCAAAGGAAAAATCCTAAGGATTTCAAATCCGTATGCAGAGCTTTTTTTGTGTTAAATCACATCAGAGGAAGAAAATGAGATTACAACATAAAATATATGGAATACAAAGGGCGATGTGCAATGCCAAGTGGGACCTGAACGCAATTACAAATCACAATTCTTAAAATATAAGTTGCAAAAATAAGTGTTAAAATAGCTGAAGTGCGATGTGCGATGCCAGGTGGGACCTGATCACAATCGTACATCGCAATTTTTACAATATAAATGTGAAATGTTCAATGTTAAATCTGCCGAAGTGCGATGTGTGATGCGGTGGGGCCCAATCTCAAATCGCAAAGTTAAGGATAACCCAGGAGGTCAATTTTAGAATCGCCGAAGCACGATATACGATGTGGGTGGGACCCAATCACATATCGTAATGTGCATATCCCAATTTTCAAAAGATAAGTGTTAAAGAAAAAGTTAAAGAAAGCAAAATGCGAAGTGCGAGGTGATTCCAAGGTGAAAGCTAAAGGATTTCAAGTCCGAGAAAATGAAGTTTGTATGTTGTTTTATGAAGAAAAGGGGCTAAGCACGATAACAGGGGTCCAAAATAGGTGGTATCCATTACCGCCCACTCCTCCACATGTCGCACCCTCACAATTTCGCACCCCCTTCTCAGTTACCTCTTACCACTTGAGGCCCCCTTCGGAAATCTATTTTCGTCGTCCTCTAAAACTGCTACTGCCCTTTGACCATTGCCAAAGTCGCCACACCACGTCATCCATCATCCATCCACATCCGCCAACCACCATCCCTCCACGTCCGGGCTTATGAGGTTTATGCGCCATCTTATGAAGAAATAGGAAAAACACGACAAAAGGACTTGTAATAGAATAAGGCCCAACAAAGAGTGCAAGCAAAGGAGGTCAAGTCGGGTAAAGGGTGTTCATACAGAACACATCAACATAATCACCCAAATAATGAAAAGTAACCAACGCTGCACCAAATTAATTACCTAATGCCAGATTTCTGAAAAATTAGGGCCAGATGTCAGAGCCACCATTGGTTACCTCTTTGTGGCCATCATAGCCACCTCCAAGCCTATTATTTGATATTATGAAGAGCCATCAAAGCATTTGGATCCATGAAGAGGTGCCCCAAATAAATTCTATAGGCAGTGTTTTTGTCAAAGATTTTTGATTAGGCCTTGCATGGTCACACTTGTCTGTTTTCTGCTAAATTGTAATCAATGAAAGGTTTCCGAGCAAGATAGGGCAACCGACTTAGTCTTTAGATAAATATTGCATGCCTTAACAGTATAAAAGGTTGGAAAATTGGACCCTGCTAAAACTTACATTGTAAGAAGCATTGGAACACTGTAACTATTTGAGCTGGGCATCAATAATCATAGGATTCTTAAGCTATGTTCATGGTGATGTTTTTCCTCTGTGTTAATGTTTTTCCTCTGTCTTTTCATGCTATGCATAAATTTCTCTGATTTCAAAACAAAAAATTTAGATTAAGATTTGCTAAGAGAGCACCAAAAAATCTTTCTTTCTTTGTTATTTTAATGTTTTCCTCAGAAGTTTAGTTAAAGAATTCTTAACTGCTATTTAGCTATTTTGGAACCCACTACTTTCTTTCATCTCATATTCACACTACCAGTGAGATCCAGTCTGCATAGTTAGCTTGCCCTGTGAATGCCCTTGAAAATTTGATGCACAATTCTGCCTTTATGTCTCTGTAGCCCAATGGATTAAGTCTCACAGCTCCATCTGTCCAACCACGCCATCAATCAAACAAACAACCCCCATCAATGTAACTAGCCTAATATCAACACTTATAATCATCAAGTTAAATCATAAAAATAGAGAGATCCCTCTCTGAGTTCAGGAAGGCTAAGTCCTGGGCTCCAAAGCGGTTTGATGTTGTCCTCCATCATTTGTTCTTGCCAATATTACAAATTACATAGTGCTAACATAATTTCGACCATACTGGGGAGATACTTATTGAAAAATCTTAATGTTTCTTCAGAACTCAGAAACCCCAGTCAAAATTAGATGATTCGAGTATTTTCCAAAGAATTGTATATGGGTGTTGATGGTGGACAACAAGACAGACACAAGAAAGTTGAAATCATCCACCCGACGACTCCAATTCAGACCAGTTCCATTCAAAGACTTCACTGGAGCAAGGACCTGAAACATGACCAGTCAACCTAGAAAGAGAAATTATTCAAGCACAAGTTGGATTCAAGAAATTATTGTTTTTATCTGTATCTATGTTCTATCCTACTTTAAGCTTGATCAAGAGAACACTGCTGAGTTTTACATTGATCATTGGCAGATTGATGAGCCTCAAGAAGCTAAACCCCAAATTGCAGACCATGTACATACTTATACACCTGTGCATATCGTTGATGTACTTGTAGAAAACCCAGTGGCACATAAGCCTTGTAATTCATCTCCTTCTCTTACAAAAGATCCAAATGGTTATAAGACACCTGCTTTACTGCCTATACTTGTAAAATTCCCGGACAGATACAAGCCTCTAGTTTTGCCTCCTATCCTCCATGACCTCCCTACAAATTTTATCAATATTCTACCCAGATTTGATGGAGAAAATGCAAATATCACTGCAGAAAAAAACATTCAAAATCTTAAGGATTTCCTTGATCTCTTTGAGGTGGGAGAGTATGATGTGCGTATCAAAATTTTTTCCCTATCATTGCAAGGCAAAGTTAAAAATTGGTTAAAGATCTTCCAGCTGCAAGCATTAAAATTTTTCATCAATTATCTCAAGTTTTCCTAGATAGATGGGTGGTCGTGGGAAATGTTTTTCTCATAATAGAATATTATAACCATTTAAAAAGACAACCTGGGGAGACAGTACAACATTTTTCAGCTAGGTTCAATAAGGTATATTATTCGATGCCTGCTAAGATAAGGCCACCGCCAAGATTAGCTCTCTGGCACTACCCAGATGCATTTGACCCAGAGATGGCATTCCAGTTAAGAGAAAGGGACCCCACAACCCTTGAATAAATGAAAAATTTTGTTGTTTATGTGGAAGAGAAACCTTTTAAACAGAGAGGCAAAGTTAAAGGCCATAAATAAGGATAAAATAGAAAGAGAGTGATTTCTATCTTCGGAGATAAAGCTAGATATGTTAACAAACACATCCAATGAAATGATGCATATGATTAGCAGGAAAGAGGAACTTGATGTTCAGATACCTCCTGTTCCATTAGTTTTGGAAAATATGAACATTAATGTACCCAAGAGGTTTGCATCCCATCCTGGACACCCTAAATTAGAAAATGATTGTTTCATGTTCTCTATCCACAACATAGCCAAAGATGAAGTCCCAAATCAGAAGGAGGTAGGGAAATCCTCAGCAACAATGTACATGATAGATGACCTTGCATACAGAGCTAGCCATCTCGAATATGATTATCAAGAGGAATACTATAAGTTTGAGATTGAGGTTGATTGTACAGAGAAACCAGCATTGTCTCCATGGGAAGAAGAGGCCTGGTCACCACCATGAAAATACGGAAACCAAACTCTACATGTTGAGCAAGATTGTAAGGAGGAAAATGCAGGAAGTTATCAAGTAAGTACAAAATTCCTTCCTCTATCTTTTTCCTCACTCTTAAGAGAGCATTACAAGCAGGTTGAAAATAGGAAGGAGGAGGAATTCTCTAATGAGTCAGTTGAGGAAAAGAGGGATGATCCTAAAGCTTTTTCAGATCCATAAGTTCTCTCCCTGAGTCATCTTGAAATCATAGAATCTGAAACAAATGATGAATTGATCCAGATTGATTCTTTGCCCTTATGATATGATGCATTTTAGTTTGTGAAAGGGAATGTGGATCACATTGTAACTGATAATCACAGGATAAGAGAACTCTCTCACCAATCAGATGAGGAAATCAGGGATGATAAAATATCTATTTTAGATCCAGGGTTTCATCCCTTGAGTTCTTTTGAATGTCAAATATCAAAGGAAATCACAGAGTCTGAAACAGATGATGGATTGATCCAGTTTGACTCTCTACATTTGTGCTTTAATGCATTTTAGATTATAAAGGGGAATTGGGATCACATTCTGGCTGATAGTTATAAGAGAAAACATGAGGTGTCAGAAGAAACAACACTACCATCTAAAACACCACATGACCCAATAGCAGATGCGTTGGATGGTTTCTGCTTTCAAAGTAAATCTTCCTATGTTCATAATGCTCTTAGAAGCTACTATGATATGGATATGATCAGACAGTCTTCCCCATTATCTGATTCAGTAGAATTAGTGGCACAACACTCATCAGGTAGCATGCAAATATGTTCTGAGTTGATTGAAGACCAGGAGAGCACATCTGCAGTACCAGGATATGAAGCTGAGTTGGTTGAGTCAAAATACCCAGAAATAAATCAAGAGTATCTTGATCCAATGGCTGTCTATATGGAGGAATTTTTCTTTACAAAGGCACCACATATTTCTGGCATGTCAGTTGTTTTTCAAAGGTACCAAGATCCATGTAAACAAGATCGGGCATGGAATTTCTATCAAACACCATTGACAATTTTGTCTTTGAACATGGTCAATAGCAATGAAAGAACAAAGATATTAGAACAATTGCTTGACTGGCTACACTAACATTATTGTATTTTTTAGAAGGGCATCCATTTTAGTAGATTAGGTAGGGTAGGTAGCTGTGAAAATAAGCTCACTATGTTGATCATTTTTCCAATTTTAGTTTTAGACTACTTTCTAGTTTTTCAGATCAAGTATGCTGCAGACTTCATCTTACAAAGAGTATTGACATCAGCTTGTAGGCTTTTAGCCATAGAGATTGTAGCAGATCATATTGCAGGGTTGGGATCAGCCCAATGGATCAGGCCACTAGTCTGCGGTGTTCTTGACACCTCCTAAAGGAGCTGCCATCCCTAGCTGGAGCCACTATTAGACTCCTATATTTCAAAATATCACCAGGTGACTGATTATCGCTTAGATTTTTCATTACTGAAAATAATATTCCATGGCTCTCATTTATTTTCAGGAAAAATGGGAAATCCTCACTGTCAAGAGCTCCAAAAACATCCATGTGCCTTTCAGTTCAATAGAAGGGGAAAATGTTGCTCATAAGGAACACAAAGCATAAGCACCAAAAATATCATTAAGGCAAAGGAGAAGATTAGGCAATAATGCAGTAAGAAAAGCATAAAGGAGAGGCATAGAAGTAGCAGAGAGGCAAGGAGCAACATTAGAGCATTAGCGAAGACAAACAAGCAGAGAGGAGCAACATTAGAATCAAAGGAAGCAAAGGCAGCAGAGAAGCAGTTAAGGTAGAAAAAACAGCAAACGTAGAGTCATGAACGTGTTGGGCAGAGTCATGAACGTGATTGGGTCAACTCGTGGACGTTTGGGTCAAGTCGTGAATGATAATCAAGTCAAGTCGTGAACGTGGGAAAAATAGTGAATGAGTCAAGTATTCTACGAACAACCAAAGAAACAAAGTCAACAAACCATAATAAGGGAGCAGTGAGGACTGTTGGATTTGAGCATTGATCAATGACAGAGATTAAATCACATACCGCACATCACAGATCGCATAGGATAAGTTATTGTTAAACGTTAAAGGTTGCTAAGTGCGATAAGGAGGCCCGGATCTGATGTAGTTTCAAAGGAAAATCCAAAGGATTTCAAATCCATATGCAGAGCCTTTTCTATGTTAAATCGCATCGGAGGAAGAAAAGGAGATAAAAACGTAAAATATATGGAATACAAAGGACAATGTGCAATGCCAAATGGGACCCGATCGCAATCGCAAATCGTAAATCTTAAAAGATAAGTTGCAAAAGTAAGTGTTAAAATCGCCAAAGTGCGATGTGCGATGCAAGGTGGGACCCGATCACAATCTCACATCGCAAGTTTTAGAAGATAAATGCGAAGGGTTCAATGTTAAATCCACCAAAGTCGATGTGCGATGTGGTGGGGCCCGATTGCAAATCGCAAAGTTGAAAGGATAACCCGCGAGGTAATTTTTAGAATCGCTGAAGTGTGATATGCGACGTGGGTGGGACCCATTCGCATATCGCAGTGTGTGCATCACAAGTTTCAAAAGATAGGTGTTAAAGAAAAATTTAAAGAAATCAAAATGTAAAGTGCGATGTTGGCACGGTTGCGATGTGGTTCCAAGATGAAAGCTAAAGGATTTCAAGTTCGGGAAAATGAAGTTTGTACGTTGTTTTATGAAGAAAAAGGGCTAAGCACAACAACAGGGGTCTGAAATGGGTGGTATCCATTACTGCCCACTCCTCCATGTGTCGCACCCTCACAATTTCGCACCGCTGTCTCCGTTACCGCTTACCACTTGAGGCCCCCTCCGAAAATTTGTTTCTTCCGTACTCCCAAACCGCTGCCACCTTATGATCGTTTCCAATGCCACCGTGCCACGTCCTCCATCATCCGTCCACGTCTGCCAAATACCATCCCTCCACATCCAGGCGTATCAGTTTTGTGCACCATCTTATGAAGAGATAGGAAAAACACGACAAAAGGACTTGTAATATAATAAGTCCCAACAAAGAGTGAAAGAAAAGGAGGTCGAGTTGGGCAAAGGGCATTCATACAGAACACCTCAACATAATCACCCAAATAATGAAAATAACTTGCATTGCACCAAATTTAATTACCAAACGCCAGATTTCTAAAAAGGGGGGGGGGGGCAGATATCAGAGGCACCAATGGTTACCTCTTCGTGACCATCACATCCACCTCCAAGCTTATTGTTTGATCTTACGAAGAGCCATAGAAGCATTTGGATCCATGAAGAACTGCCCCAAATTAATTCTACAGGCGGTGTTTTTGTCTGAGATTTCTGATCAGGCCTTGAATGGCCACACTTGTCAATTTTATACTAAATTGTAATCAATGAAAGGTTTCCAAGTAAGATAGGGAAACCAACTTAGTATTTAAATAAATACTGCATGCCTTAGTAGTATCAAAGGTTGGAAAATTCGACCCTGCTGAAACTTACATTGTAAGAAGCATTGGAACACTGTAACGATTTGAGCTAGGCATCAATAATAAGAGACCGTTCACAGGATCTTCAGCTATGTTAATGGTGATGTTTTTCCTCTGTCTTTTCATGCTATGCATCAATTCATTCGATTTCAAAATAGAAAATTTAGATTAAAATTTGCTGAGAGATCACCTTAATTCTGTCTGTGTTTGTTATCTTAATGTTTTCCTCTGAATTTTGGTTAAAGAATTCTTAACTTCTCTTTAGCTATTTCAGAACCCACTACTTTATTTCATCTCATATTCACACTATCAGTAAGATCCAGTCCGTATAGTTAGCCTGCCCTGTGAATTCCCTTGAAATTTTGATGCACAATTCAACCTTTATGACTCCATAGCCCAATGGATTAAGTCTCATTGAGACTAGTGAAGAACCTAATGAAATTGAAGGATGGATTACCATATGCGCAATTTTTTGCGATCAAGGTAGTGGAATATCACTTCCCTGATATTATTTAGTTCCCGACTATTGGACGCATGCTGAAGAATATACAGTATAACTGAAGAAAGAGCTCGTGGTGCACATAACAGACTTCACTATTATTGCTGGCTAGTTGTACAAGATGGGTGCAGACAAATTTCTGCGAAGATATGTTTTGGAGTATGAAAGGCATGCAATCTTAGATGAAGCTCATGGAGGGGTTGCCGGTGGTTACTATGCAGGGAAGGAAATCACGCAAAATATTTTGCGAGTTGGGTTATAGTGGCCCACATTGCACAATTATGCCTATGCAAATTGATGCACATGAAATGTATCCTAGAGAACCAGAAAGCAAACGCGTAGAGACGAGATGACCCTGCATCCATAGATGGCACTGTAAGAATTTGATAAACGAGCCATAGAATTTGTCGGATCTATTAACCCTCTAGGAAAGAAGAGTGGTGTGTGTTACATCATTACTGTGACTGAATATGTAACTAGATGTGTTGAAGCTAAGCCCGTGAAGGATTGTTCTACAGATACATCTGTGTAGTTCATCTTCGAGAATATTGTGACTTTCTTTAGATTTCCTAAGATTATAATAAGTGATCAAGGTGCATACTCTTTGAATGAAACCATTGAAGCTTTGACAGAAAAATTCAGGATTCACCATCAGAAGATCACTCCACATCACCCACACATGAATGGTGCGGTGGAAGCATTCAAAAAGATATTGGAGATTGCACTTACCATGGTGTGCAATGCTAACCTGAATGATTGGGTTGAGTGCATACCTCTAGTTCACTGGGCATATCGAACTACATGTAAAAATTTGGCTGGAAGGATGTCATTCAGAATGGTGTATGGGAAGGAAGTTGTGTCGTTGATGGAATACATTGTTCCCAATCTACGCATCACAACATTCACAAATATGGGAGGAGAAAATGTTATGGAGGAATGATAGTTGCAGTTGGTAGCAGTTGAAGAAGATCACTTTATTGCCAATTTCCACCAGCAAGTTTAAAAGGCGTGTGAAAATTCCTGGCATGATAGGCACATCAGGCAAAAGGTATTTATGGAAGATTATTTTGTCTTGTTGTATGACAACAAGTTTGCGTGCCACCCAGGGAAGTTGAATAAGCACTAGCTAGGGCCATATATTGTTAAGGACATCACTCATGGAAGTCCACTATGCCTAGCCACACTAAGCGGAGAATATATTACCGAGCATGTGAATGGAAGTTGATTGAAACCATACAGGGATGGCCCTCTCCCTGCGTGCACCAAATGAATATATGACCGGAGTATTGGATCTAAATAGACGGGATGGAAGATGCGTAGAAAGGTGCAACGCGCATGCGGTAGCTACGCTAGGAGGTTGACTGGGCTGCAGAGGTGCGAACATATAGTGGTTGGAATAGTAAATCTGGAAAAGACAACTTTATTACTGTTTAAGGGAGCGTCTAGGTTGTATTTAATGAGGGGATTTTTCCAGATGTGGAACCATTTTGTCATTTATGGAAACCCATTAATGCATATGGGACCGTTGAAGACATGCCAAACCTATAAATATGACCTATGGCATCACAATATTTCCCTTTGATTTCTATGTGAATTATCAACCTTGAGATCTCTGATTTCTGCATCTTACTCATTGTCTATGTCTGGCTTGGATATGGGATTTGAGGAGGAGTTGCGTCATAGGGGTCTTGGCTACATTATCTCGCTAAGCATGAAAACTATGTGCCCAGGGGAGGATCCTGCCATGCCAGTGGATCCTACTGTGTCAGTCGCTAAGACACCTGCACTTACCAAGCCTAAGAAGGGTCAGATGTCGAGGAACTATAAATCCCCTAGGGAGAAGACTCTAAAGCCACGCTCCACTACAGATGAGTGCCATAAGATACCCATGGCGGAGCTCCCTGAGACCATTATGGAGGAGGAGGAGGACGTGGTTTAAGTGGCCCCATTATCATGGTTGCCGACCTATGTCACACCGCGAAAGGCATCAACCAAAATTCCAAAAGATCTGGATAAAGTGAGGTCAAGGATTAACATGCCATTAATTGCTGGAAATATCCCTGTTGAAGGCGATATGTTTGCCAAAGTGCCACAATTGAAGATGGAGGATTGGGACATCACATACGTTGATAAGTTTCCTAAGCTTGCACTTGAGCGCTATCTGGATCACGTGGCCTATGAGGGGGGCCTTTTGCACCTTGAGCCACAGTGATGGGTGTTGGGCCTGCACAAGGTAGGGCTCCTAAAATTATTGCAAGTCCCATATTTCGGGTGCAACCCAATAAATGATATCTATGTGCACAAATTTATCTCACTTGTACATGATGAAGCGTTATGGTTGGGAGAGCGCATACCGATTGATGACACGCTGATCCACTATATCATGGGCCTACCTAACCAAGGCGCAGATCCCATGGCAGACTTTGGAGGAAAGGCATAAGAAAAGAAGGTGGCAGAAAAAATCAAAGAAAAGTATGAAGTGTCACACCATAGCAGAGGATTCGGAGTAAGCAATATCAATGATCCATCTGTTCAGTTTGGGATGCTCATCTTCGCCTGCAAGATGATGTGGAAGTGTAGACCAAAGGAGGTTCCTGCGCAAGTCATTGCACTTGTAGTACAATGTAAAAAAGGAGTGATCTATAATTGGTCTTAGTATTTATGCAAAGAGTTCTTGAAAAATGTGCGCAAAGCACAAGAGGAGGGCAAGCGCTTTTATTATGCTTGGCTCCTGTTGCTAATACCCTTATTGGCTAGAAGACCCCAGAGGAAACACAGTTTCCTGAGAAAGATCCAAAAATTTGCAAAGCAACACGGTACGCCACATTGTGGAATTATTTCGTCCCCATGCGCATCATGGAGAATAAAATATTTTGGATATTGTTCTATGCCTCACTCTTTCAATCAATACAATCCAAGCCAAGGCTATCTCCGATTTTGTACGAGCAGTACAAGATGATTGCAGATTTTAAGGCCACCTTCCACAATATTCACATCCGCGTGAAGGTCGCAATTGAAGATGTTTGGTATGAATTGCGCTATCTCGTCACTGAGGACAATTTGTTGCATGTCACTACAGAGTGGCCGCTAGCTTGAATGGAGACAATTTCATCAATTTCTATTCCAAAGATGCCTACCAATCCTCGCACTGGTACATAGATAACTGAGAATACAACAGAAAAAGAGGCCACGTTGAATACAACCGACAAGACGATTGATCTAGAAACAAACACTCCACCTGAGAAGAATGGCGATGTGCCAAACGAGACAGAGGCGCAGGTGGAAATTCAAACTTCCAAGGGCACAAAGCGCAATTTTCAAACCGTGGAAGGTTCCAGGAAGAAGCACAAAGGCTCCAAAGTCGCTGGAGACGAGGTCCTGACGTTGACCTAGGATGATCTCCACCAAATAGTCGACATGGCCATAACATCCACTTAGGATATGTGGATGGAAATGGAAATTTAGTACAAGGTTGCGCTTGATTAAGTACTGGTTGGTATTCGTGATCTCAAAGTTTAGGCGAGCGTTGCATAAGCAAGCCAGATGCAAGCAAGCATGCTTGCCACCAGCGCACAACTGCTTAATATAGGCCTCCCTGCAACTGGGGATTGTCGTCTTATTCAAATTCCTAAGTTGTCTATCCATGTAGAATCAACTAGCCAGCACGAGCAACTACGAGGTTGCGATGATATCAATATTAACTTATATTTTTTGACTGTAGGAAAATTACCTATGATCCACAGTATGATCATGGATGAGCTCTAGTTCTGCGAAGCTCGTGCCCACGCCACTGCAGCAGATTCGTAGCAGCAGGCTGTCAAAGCACACCAGAAACAACAGACCACAGAGGAAGCATGTCATGCGGCCGAGGCTCAGCATGCTGCACTTGAAGAAAATATCAACCAAGTGTGGAGAAATGTGCCAACAGCCCCAACTTCAGTAGCCCCAACAGAGAAGTTAGCAAGGCTAGCTGCTGCATTAAAGGCCTTATGCGTAGAAGTCCAAACTGTTTGGGCCTAATTTTAACACCATATTTCTGAATTGCAGTTAAATTTGCAGCTAGATAGCCCACAAGAATTCAGAGCAAAGAGGCCTATCGAGGTAAAGCAGGCTACTGATAGCATCACAGCTGTAGTCACAAAGTGCAGTCAGCTCTTGGATGAGGCCATGGGTGTCTATACTCTAATTCAGAAATAACCTATGGTATAGTAGCTGTGCAATGCGTTGCGCGTCAAGGAACAACAATTTGTAAATATTCATATGGCAGTGCCCACCCTCGTCATTGCACAACGCCTCACCTGCCTATAGGAGGGCCGAGTGATTCTGACGAAAATAAAGGACCTGCACCAGAGAGAACAATTGCTTGAGGCAAGGATGCATTCATGGGCCGAGGAGGCTCTATAGCTATCATAGACATTGGATGGTAAGCTGAAGACTCTTCAGTAGATGAATAGAAGCATTGAATTGGCCACTGAAGGGCCAACCTTAGAAAAATTGGTCATTGAAGCACATGGCGATGTTGTGCAGAGTCTTCAAGTGGTACTTCCACTGAAAACTTCTGTCGTTTCACTCAAAGCCAAGATGAAAGATCAGACCCCACAGTTACTCAGGATGAGTCACAATTTTACGTTGGGGATGTGTTGGAGTGGGGTCCCCTAGGTACATTTTTGAGTAACTTTGTGTATGTAATTTTGCATATGCACGCTGCGTGGAAATGTCAAGGGGCTTTGGGGTGGGTCAAATTCCCTCTTTTATGTAATTGGGTTGTAAGGGAAAACTATGGGCCTCAAACCATGGTTTAATACCATAGTATTTGTGTCTTGGATGGATATAAATAGATAGATCGAGTCTATGTAAGAGGTCATTTTTTATGTTTTGGATCTAAGTGTTTTATGCGTCTTTTGTAACTCTAGGTTTTTGGGTAGAAAGGCTCATGTTGGCTGTGTGTGCGGAGACCTAGTCATGGTTGTGTGCAGACTCCACTGTCCGTGTGCGCAGAAGGGTAATTGTAAGGGAAAAGTATATTTTTACTGAATTGTTGGAATATAATACAGAGACTAGTTTTGGCGAAGCACTTGTGTTATGTATTTGTGTTATCTATTTAATATTATTGCTTGAGATCGATTTACTTCTGTATGCACAAGTAAATCTGTTTTGTATGCATGAACATATGTTGATGGGTGAATACATGAATATATATTCTTAAGTAATTGCACATTACATAGATCTGGTTTTGTTCTTATATATCTGTGATGAATTTGATCTGCGATCCATCTGTTTATGCATCATCTGTATTCGTGACAAGCTGATATAATAATTATTGTTCTGTAAATGCACACATATGTTTCTCATATGTAACATAATATGTAACATAATATGTTATAATATTGTTTAAGGCCACCACATTATTTTATTTCTCAGGGCGCGAAAAACTAGTTCGAGAAGCCTCCCATACTTCTTCGGATGAGACTTTGATCTTCCCAAGAAAATCATTACCAAAAGGGCCAGTAATTGGAGGGTTTTTTGGTTGCACGATAAACTTTGAACCTAGATCAATACCCCTCAAGCTAACAATCCTAGTGAGTACCCCGATGGAGATTATTTCTTCACCTCTCTGCGTAGGAATCATTTCTCTTCTTTCTCCTTTATTTATTTATTTTTTAATAGGATTGTGCATTGGCACTTATTCATTTTCAATGGAATAGGGATTCTGACATATTAAGAGAAAGAGAAATTGTTCCTTTTAGAGAAGTATAAAGATATCTCTGATTTTGGTTTTCTCGTTTATCTTTTTTCCCCTTCTCCTTTACTAATTAGATAAGTTTTAAAACACCAAAACATAAGGAACCAAATGTAGGCATAATTTTTCCTAAATAGACTTGAGTTCATGGTTTAACCAAAACTCTCCTCATGGATGGATCATATTTTCCGTCAAAACATCATCGACCAAAAGATATAAACAACACAAGGAAGAAGGACTGAAGGTTTTGCAAAGTTTTTAAGTGTCATAAGACTCTTTAGACTTCAACCACATACATACTAAGAATCAAAAACCTATTCATGCACAACACTTATTCACATGAAAAAAAAAAATAGAAATCAAACAACAAGAAATAATATGTACATAGTGTGGGGCACATCCCTAGATCTTCATTGAAAATAGTGTTTTAACTCTTGGCCATTGTTGGGGAGGGGTTCAATATTCCTTTCAAGTGATTGAAGATGATATTTTTGTTGACTAGGATTTTCCTGAGTTGTGAATGGTCCAATCCATAGGGATTGAAACTTGGTGTGTTTTCCTTTGTCCTCGTTGACTTTGTCCCACTTCAAGACTAAGTCACCAATACTGAAGTTATTCTTCCCTGCAGACTTCTTGTTGAACCAACTCTTGATGCAACTATGATGAAGTGGAAATTTGTCTTTCGCTTTCAACCTTTCTTCTTGTAACTTATGAAGAGTGTCCATCGTAAGTTGTACTAAGAAGCATGGATTTCCTTGGAATTATTGCAAAAGTTAGAGAGCACGAAAGTAGATGTTTAGAGGGAGGGCTTATTTTCCATACACTAGGAAGTAAGGGGAGGTGTTCAGAGAGGGCTTTGGCATGATTTGATCAACCCATAAAGAATTTAACAAAGGAGTGCCAATTTGTTTGTTCAAATAATATGGTATTTATTATGATAAAGATGAGGTTGTTATTTGTGGATTGAATAAGAACATACCCTTGCAGATAATAATTAGCTAAATGTTTCAAAAAAATAATATAGTTTTAGTGATGAAAAGTAAGTTGCATTATCGAAAAAGGGTGAAGTAGGAATGTCGATCTTGGAAGTGATATTCTACTTAACAAAATTGATGACTTCCTGATCATTCACCTATTTAGGCAGAATTACTTATGTCCACCACATAAAGTAGCTTGTAGCAGACATAATATAGCGACGTTGCTTTGATGAATGCAGAAATATTTCTCTGATAACATCCATGCCCCACTGTTGAAAAGGATCTTCCACTACGATATGCTTCAATGGGGCAACTGACTTCTTGTTTCGGTTGGAACACCTTTGACAGACCTAACACCTTCCTGCATAGTCGTGAGAATATTTGAATAATGTAGGATAATAGTAATTGACCCACATAACTTTATGCACAGTTTTGTTACTCGTGAAATTTCCCTCAGTTGGTCCGTTGTGGAGATCACGCAATTGTTTCTCTGAATATTTTGTTCCCAAAAACCATAGCAATACTCCATTATGGTGCTTTCTGAAAATCACCACATGCACCAAATGGTAAGATAATCCTTTGGGTCTAACTTCCCTTTTCAGTCATGAAAATAAATGGAAAGGCACAGTTCTATGCTCAAGGTACTGGCGCACATCTGTGTACCAATATTATGCGATAATAGTGGGGGAAGCTCGCTCTACATTATATATTTAAATCTCTTGCTCCCATATAGAGGGATATTCTTCTTGTTTTATGTCCAATACTTCTACTACTACTTGGTATAGACCGTGGTACTTGATTGTGTGAACTGGTATTAATTCTAAATCGTACTCCTGTAAAACTATCATCTAGTTCTCTCTTCTCTCACCCAAATCTTGTTGAATGAACAGTGATCTGAATAATGGTTGAAAAACAAAGACAATACAATGAATTTTCAACAGATATGGTCGGAAATGTTTCACTGCCTTGTATACTGCACAAACTTGTTTATCAATGGAGGTATAATTGAGTTTAGGTCCTTGAATACTAGCACTCATGAAATGAATTGGCCACTTGTTCTTCTGATCATCCTTTTGCGTAAGCACGAAAATGAGATAAGTGTTAGAAGAAAAATTGTAGAGCAGAAAATCTTCGTTGAAATCTAGGCTTCATAGAGTAAGTGCTTCTACGATAGATTTTTTGATATGGGAAAACATATCATTTTCCCTTTTATCCCATATGTATATTTTATCCTTATTTACCATCTCTTGTATTGACTTGACACTATGAGCGTAATCGAAGATGAACTTGTAGAGGAAGTTGATTTCCCTAAGGAAGGACTGCATAGATTTCTTGTCCACCAGGTTGGGAATCTTCATAATTTCTTTGACCCTCTTTAGGTATATTTTAATCCCACTTTTTGGAATGATGTGGCCCAAGAGGTTACCCTCGAACACTGCGAAAATACTATTTTTTGGATTAATGGATACCACTTACTTACGACATTGCTAAATTTTTTTCCTCAAATGGCATATGTGGTTAAATCTCTTTTTAGAAAAAATTGTGACATCATCGAGGTAGACCACCACACTCTTTCTAATCAATCCGAAGAATACGATTTCCATGGCGCATTGAAATGTTTCACTGATTAATCAACGCAAATGGAATTCTCTTAAATGTGAACGTACCCCACTTCTTGCGGAATGTTATTTTTAGTATGTCAGACTCTGATACTAGAACTTAGTTATATCAATAATACCCATACAATAAATAAAAAATCTCTGGCCCCAATATTTTTTGTAGTATCTTTTCCATAGAAGACACAACATAATTCTCTTTGTCTGAGGTGCGGTTCAAGTAACGGAAATGAACACATAAGAGGATTTCTCCGAACTTATTTCTAACCAGGACCAAATTCGATACCTAGGTAGAATGTCACACTTTATATATGATCCGATCATCCAAAAAATTCCTTAGCTCCTTTTGAATGAGGGGATCAAGCGTCGGATGTAATTTTCGTAGATTTTATTGGAATGGATTGACCCGTTCTTTCATTTGGATCACATGCTTGATAATTCACGTGTCATAAGTTTTGATCTCATCTTCATCCATGTCAATACATCTCAATACTGCTTGAATAAGAAGATAAAATCTTGTGGCTCCTATGTTGCGCAACAAGTACCACGATTGACGAACTTCGGATCTTTTTTGTTCCCAAATTTATTTTCTCATGCGACAACATTGAGCTATGGGTCTTTGCGTTGAGTGGACCTCAGAAGAAATTATGCAATTCATACAAATTTTCCAATGACACCATGCCTTTTGGGATGGGATTCTCTTTACTTATGTTAGCCACATCCTGCAATGCTTTCTCCTACTTGTCTTCGTCGATAATTGCATCTTTGAATACATCAGTGTTTGCCATAAAGTGCAGTATTTTTTGGTCATCATTGAAAATCCATAAATTATTAATATTATCAGAGACTATTGGCTTATAAATAATTTCTACAGAAAAACCATCCCTAAGTTATGATAAGCTAGTAGCAGCATTAGACAATGCATCTGCAGTCGCGTTGCGTATTCTAGGAATATACATAATGTTTAAATCTTTGAAATGTAAAATCAAATGCCATACCTCTTGTTGGTAACTTTTGAGATGAGGTGACACACACTGTATGGTATCACATGTCATACAATAATTTCTGAGTCACCTATAGCTTTGAGAAATGCAACGTTGAGGTTGATGGCTCTTTGCAAGCCCAAAATGAGTGCTTCATATTTTTCAGTGTTGTTTGTGCACTCAAATTCCAAGAGACTAGATATCATATGTTTTCTCTATCACGGGTCTATTAAAATACAACTAGCTCTAGAGCCCTCTTGCATTTTGTAACCATCAAAATAGAATGTCCACTATCATATATACAAGGACTACGTGCTACACTAGTACTATTATTATTACTACTACTAACTATACAAATGTCATTTTCAATAAAACATATTGTAAATTAACTAAATTATGAAAAATAGATGAGGACCGGAAGAAATGAGCCACTAAACACAACACTAGCTTTATTTGGAAAGAAGTTTGTTAATTTCATAGCACTGAAAATGTTTAACTTATTAGAGAAAACAAAGAATAGTTAGTATTTGATATAACAAGTTCGCGTTGAAGTATATAAAATTGAATAATTACTAACCATGGGAAAAATAGCTATCTATTTTACATAATAGTCCATTAGCTAACAACTGAATAAACATTAAAAAATGAACACACAAATGTATATAGTTGAGATTAGTATAAATAAAAATCATAATGTATGCTAAGTAAAAATTATGTCAACGACATTTTTAGGCTTATTAGTATTATTTTTCAATGGTTATAGAGTACACTAGATTCCGAGATCATGTCTTTTAAACTCTACAAAATTGTGCCTAAGGACTTGCAAGTTCAAAAGTAAATAAGTTTAAAAATTCAAAGCTCCTTCTTACCATGAGTTTACATCATTTATAGAATACATTAGTAAATACTCTTGGGATCATTGGATTTTAATGGGTAGTTAAAACCTCTTCATATTCTTATTATTTTCAATTAAAATTAAGGAGAATACTTTATAACTACTAGTGACTCAAAATGCAGTTGCTACAATATGATTGGATATTCTTGATGGACCCTCACTGTCTTCTCAAAGATAGGGTACCTCCATGTCGTAATAGGAGTAGATAATATTAATCCTGCTAGGTAACAAACCTTATGTAATTACATGGCATTCTAACATTATCCATTAGAGGGTTTATACATCTTGCTGTAGGGAGAACATGAATGGAGTTCAAAATTATTTTATATTTTCAAGGTTGCACAATGTGTTTCTTGAAGTTGTTATTTGTGTTTTTATTTATGAAGACACTACAATAAAACTCTTTGAAAATCAACATCTCTTCCAGCTCCTTGTATACTGATTCAACTAATTTGGCTTCCCCTTGGCTCCAAATTGTTGGGAGCATATTCATATTGATTAATTTCTTAGCTAAGGAATCATGTTTATATTATTGAGTTACATATATGGACGTTCCTTTCGCCAACCTTTCTTAATTTTTTAGGGTCCTATTGATGGTGATTCAGTCATATCTTAGTTCTTATTCACTAACATAAGATATGTGTTCCTATGCCTACTAGAAGCCCACATAACACTAATAAGGGGGGTGAATTAGTATTATGTAATTTTTAACAATCTTTAAGATTTTTTACGTTATCACTAATCAATTGCATTGCAACTCCATAAATAAAAAACATAGACATATGAGACAAAAATATTTACGTGGAAACCCAAAAAAGAAGATTTTTTTTTTCTTAATGCAAAAACAAGCTCCAACTTGTTGTTACATCAAATTTACTAGTACCAACTAGAAGGACACACCCACCTCCTCACTTGAAAGAACCCACTTACTTGAAACAATAACTCCCACAATTTGTATGCACCAAACCCATTACATTTAGAAGAACCTACCTAAAGGAAGAACTCACTCCTAGATATGCAGGCACCAACCTTATTTTCCTACTAGACCCCTCTCTTATGCATTTTCAAACTCACATCGGACATGATTTGTTCCCTTCAGTGTTTTGAATTATTTTTTTTACTCTCACTACTTCAACTCTCAGACATCTATATATTATACTACAACACAACCACGCTTAAACTAACAATTCAAATATTCTCTCTTCTTTATGATTACTCTACTTAGCCTTTCACTTCTACTCACTAAATTCTTATCTCATACACATAACCCCACATTACTACACTCACACAACTCACAAACATATATTATGCATCTCACATAGCCACTTTGAATTTTCTATTCATCTACTTCAGGACAAAATTTTTACATCACCAACACTCTTTTCTTAGTGGGCCTCAATTTATCATTATAACTTCTAATTGTATTGCATTGATCTCTTCTTCCTTTATTGATTTTTCCCTTAAATTACTATAGGTATAAATCCATGATATTTAGCCATGAAAATCATATTTGATTGTATCAATAACTCAATATTTCTCTTGAGTACCTCCTCATTTACAAATCTTCATGGATTCAATGGCTCCTAGGCCACTCATTGTAGATTCTCTGAACACTTAATGATTACTCATCAATATTGATGGTGGGAATCAAAATAGTTACATTTTTATTAGATATTAAGTATTGGGATCATATTTTATATCCTTGCACTACTACAAGCCGATGGCCTAATGGTTAATGGACTTAGCCCTTAAGTGTTAAAATTTTAGTCCCCTGTGACTCTGGATGTGACCTTGAACTTAAATTTTATTCACCGCTAACCACTTATCTCTCTATTGACCCTTGTGTACAACATATCTTGCATTGATTCCTGATATTTTATATGTCAATAAGACCTTGGGTGCTTGCCCACATATCAACTACAACTGAGTGCTATGACCACTTCCTTATTGTTTGTTGCTCACTCCTCACTATTGAACAACATTGCCATTAAGTGCACTCTTCCTCTATTTGGACGATGGGAAATGGCTAATCGCTATCGATATAATTGTTTCCACAAAACCAATTAAAATAGAAAGTCTCTATGTAAAAACCTCCTAGAACAAATATCAATGCTTTCGATGTCATCTACCATATGTTCTCCATGCCATTCCATATGCCCGATCAGATCCTTTCACATGTCCACTATTAATATGTAATTGCGGCATGTGCTACCACATGTCACTCAAAAAATGTCTACTTAGACTATTGGAAATATTGAATTGACTTGCCAAGGATCACCTCCTCAACCCAGTACATCTTCCCTCATACATGTGTACCTGGCACCTAATTACCATGTCGTTTCCTCTTGGAATCTATGTGGATGTGCCACATGTCCTACAACATATGTTAGCTAATGATCGCCACTCATCACTATGTTTTTCTTATTTGAGTTCTCATCTAATGATCCCATAATACATTTAGTATCTATCCTAGGCACCTTGTGACTAAAGGTTGTTACTAGGTGCCTTATCAACCCCACTTGCTTCTAGAGCCCATTAATTTATGTGAAAACTAATTGCACTAGGTGGTTCAATAGGTTCTTGGGTGTTGATTGTTGACCCATTACGTCCTAGGGCTGTGATCGTTGAATTGCACCCTAATGCCTACAACTCATTGCTCAATACTCTATGTTAACCAATAGATACCTTCCAAAGCCATATAAAGTACTTCATTTTGTATCAATGATAAAAAATTCATCCTATCCCCCCCCATATAACTAATAGTTAATGAAGAGGAGGCCTAGAATTTGTCACATATGAAACTTAAGTCACACATACTTCTTTTGACCATGTCGTGTGAATTCATAGGACAATAATATCCAACAACAAGGATTGTACGTCAAGGTTCCCCTATGTTTCCAAATTTTAACAAACAGTGTGTGTGTGGGGGGGGGGGGGGGGATATGACAATTTTCATATGTGGCCACATTGAAGCCATGACTAACTAGAACCTTGGTTGAACTGCAATGCTTCAAACTTAATTTTCTCTTCATTCTTGGGAGTTAGTTCAAGTGCCATATAATGTTGGAAAGTTATTTTAGAGGACTATTTAACCAAACATTTATTTTCCTCATTAGACTAAGAAACTTAACAAGAAATTCCTTCAAATATATTACCTTCATCAATGAGCTCAAGATAAGAAGCATAACAAATTAACACATGAATGATAACACACTTGTTAACATGGAAAAATCGTACACACATTTATATATGTCAGATGTCATCTAGAGTCAGACAAAAACATGTATAGGTGAAGCTTTTCTAGCTAAAACATCATAAAAAAAGAATTGAAGGTTTTCCAAGGTTAAATTTAAAAAACCAACCTGCACAGGCTCTCCAACAACATAAATTCACGACCTTGTAGTTTTTTCTTTGATAATTGCACGAGTCGCCCAAATTCCAGGTCAACTATCTGGGACCACTTCACAAGATTTGAGTTGGGATTCCGTGTCATGTACCACCCAAGGACAACCAATTTTTAGTTGATTTGGAGATTTTCATCCCCCAAGTGAGTCCTATTATCCTTCTCTCAATAAATGTTCTCATTAATGAGCCAAGGGAGGAAAGAGGAGTTCAAATTATATATAAAGAAGGCATTGGAAGACCAAAGAAAAGGAGGCAATGTTGTGCTAGAAAAATTTCCCTCAATTAGTCATGCATTCTATTTTTAAGAAGAATAAGTTTTATCATTGTTATGCTGACAAAATTTCCCCAACGTAATCCTGAATTTCATTGTTGAGATAGTTCCATCATCATTGAGATTTCTCTTAGCTTCTTTGAGAGACAGTGTGAGTTTTCATAGGAGATTGAAGAAATGAGTTTCTTGTTGAGAGCTCTTGAGCACCATTGAACAAGGAAAAACTCTCTTCAAGTGTTTGGATATCTCATCTCTAGATCTTATACCAACAATCAATAAAAGGAATTATGTTCATATGTCTTTTTTGATATGTTTATGATTCATTTAAGAATTGTTTCATGTTCTTTGTTTTAGTTTTTTTCTTAATATTTCTCATGCATTGCTCTTATTTCATTCCATTCATTGTTAGTTCTTATTCAAGAACTAACATCACTAAAATATTTGTATGATATTTGTAGGTGACAATAAAAATACAAGGAAAGGTGTTTTAGGACCCTTGATCAACAAAAAAACAAATGCAAAATGGTGACCATACTATTCGCCTTTCTTTGATTTAATTGGTTGTGTTGGAGGTCCTCTATCTATGCATTTTCATTATTTTTAGCATCCATAATTTCTCTGGAATTTTTTATGTTCCGCCCAGACCTATTCATAGCATGAACAATACCTCAATTAAAATTTTCAAGTAGGTTGTGCACCTTTTCCCACAGACAGTCGTGCGTGTCGTGTGTTTGTGTAGAGAAAACCCATGTGGTTCATAGAGCGACCATAAAATCATTGTAATTTTTCTTTCTTGATTGTTTTGGAAGCATATAATGAACTACTTACACTCATATATTTTTTCATAGTTTAGATAGGTTGTTTAATTAATTTTCTAAGCACTATTAGTAAGGTATTACCTATTTTTACTTAGAAAATTACAGCTCACATAGCTTAACTAGGGGAAAGTAAGTGGTCATAATACATGCATATTTTGTATCTTGTTTTACTCAATTAAATAATCACACATAGCGTAATTACGATAAGAGTGAGTGACCCATTACCAATACATATTTTTGAGTAACCAAAGAATTTAAAATTTTCAAATTTTATTATTGGGAATAGGAATGAGTGTTAGTAAGAAAATGAGTAGCCCATGCTTCCCTTGTGTCCTTGTGACGATCCAGGGTTTGTATCTCAAATATTTCTCAAAGCACTTGTTTTCCATATCCAAATGTGCTTACATAGTGTAACTAGGAAAGAAGTAAGTGGCCCCATCATCCACACACTATTTATTTTCTTGCAAGGAACAATGATGACATATCATAATTAGAGGATTTGTAAAGGATCACTGCATGTACACATTTCCTCACACTCTTGTATTCTCACAGGTTCACTTGCAGACACTTGCAAATCACACATTATTCTCTTATAAACTTTGTATCAAGGGTATCCACCATTTCGAATCTTGATACTTAGTTTCTTTGACGCTTAAATTTTTCACACCCTAAGTGAATAAGCCTCTTTAAAAATGACTTTAACACTTGAACACACAAAATTTCCCACATGGGTCACAAAATAATTTATAGTTTAGGTTAGTACCATGAGGTTAGGAATACCATAATCCATTGGCATTGTTTATATTTTCAAACATAAAAGTTGTCTTATAGGGTGCGTAAAATCGTGTAAAATCCTTCATCATCCCACGGAAAAGAATACCCAAGCATGCCAAGAACCTGATTCAAAAGGGGGTTAGGATTAGGTCTTAGTGTGTACAGTTCTATACGAGGATAATAGACATGTTTATGGCTACACATTGTTGAATAACTACGAATAAGCTCAAGAAAAAACTGCCCCCATGGGACGAAGGTTACCACGGTGGAAAAAAATTTAGGGCATATTTCCTTATCGGTGGAGGTGTGGGAGCACTATAGCCTCTTAATACCTTGGTTGATTCTTGGTTGTTGGAAGCAACCAATAATTAATTTTGGTACGTGGCACCAATAACCTTCCATAAGAATCCTCGCAAGGCCCTGTCACTTTTGAACAGAAAGGACACATATGTCTTACTAGGATTTTTTATTATATGAAAACAACACAAAACCATTTTTTTCTTGATTGATAACATAACATAAATTTAAAGGGATAAATAATCTTTATTTTATGAATGTGATTCATTTTCTTTGATAAAATTTCCCCTTTCACCATAAAAAGTAACATTCACCCACAAAGGAACCTTAGGGGAACCAAGGGTTATCTATCTCTCTCGTCACATCCTAAACCTCCCCCCTTTTCAGGGAGGATTAATTAGTCTCTAACCATCAAGGAATAGAGGATCATCCTTTATTGGAGCAATATTTTTGGGGACACCTCCCCATCAATGAACCCATTTACTACCCTTGTAGGGAGTCTACATATTGCTCCCCCATATAGCCCTACTAGTTATCAAGGAAAATAATTTCAAGCTACGTCCCCAAGTTATAACAATATGGATAGAAAAATAACGATCCCATTTTTTTCTTCCTTAAACCTACCATATTTAACTAATTTTTCCAATGATCCAATTTTACATAATCAAACTTGGCCTCCCATGCCAACCAAGTTGTCTTTAGACATTTCCAAGTTTGAAGGAAAGTAAGGTGAAGATCCCGCTAAACACATCATGACCTATCATTTGTGGTGTTCATCTAACAACATCATTGAAGATTGAGTTACGATGAGGCTTTTTAAACACACCCTCACTGGCCCTGTCATGAAATGGTATGTGAGTGAGGCAGTCAATTCCCGTCACACATATGAATCCCTAGCTCGTCCATTCTTCCATTTTTTCCAACTGACATGACACCGGGCTTGAATTGTTGAACCACTTTCGATAAACCATCTCCACTCATATTTCAAACCATATACATGAGTGGTGAAATCACAAAAACCTCTGTAAAATCAACATAAGACCTTCGCCTATATTTATTTTTTAAATATCTTTTCCAGTGATTGTAAGAGATGTGGCTACAACCATGCCTCAAATAGAGGAAGAATTAATCACCAAAGATCAACGATTTTACCTCACCTACACTCAATCAGGATAACTATACATGGTCCTACCTGATTATCCCCATCTCCTTACTTATTCCCAATACAAGCCAAGAGCATCCAATGTTGTAAAAGTATTGATTGGAATCATCTTCGAAAATAAACCTAGTAACATGTTCCAACAATACAAAAACATGCACAATGGGCCACCCCATTTCCAATAATTTGGGCATCCACCTATAACCCAAATTCCAAATAGCATGGAATATTATCCTGATCATCGAGTGCATTCCAAAAATCCTCCCATGCAAGGGAACCAATACCTCAACATAACGAGTAACTAGTACCCTCCCATGTAGGCTATCAAATATCCTACATGCACCATAAAGGTTGTGTTGACACCTTAAACCCCTTACATCAACCTAGGACAATGAAATCCTTAATACCCTTTTCCTACACCTCAACAAATTAACCCCTCACCTCAGCCTAATGCAAGGGTTAATTTTTTGCAACCTTCTTACTCCCAACAACAACGTGCATTCAAAAGCCTTAACACTAATAATCCATAAACCACCACCAAGAAGAAAGGAAAAAACAAACAAAAAGGGTAACCTTGAAAGCGGGGAAAAACTAACCTTCATGTGCATAAACTAAGTGTAATTTCCCAAATCGAAACCAAGCTAAAAATCAAGGTACCAACATCATAAAAAATCCAAATAAAAATTCTAGTCTTCAGACCAACCATTCATGTGCTATTTTGGGGGAATACAGTCATTACACCCATAATTATCTATAACTCCCAGAGTTGAAAAGGATGAGAGAGGTGAGGGTGCAAGGGGGCATAACCCAACAACCTACAATAATGTATAACCCTTACCCCCACCAGGGAGCAATAGCAATGCAACACAGACTTTCCTCTCACCAGTACAAAAACCCTTATGGGGGTAGTTCTCAAGACCCAACGAGTCGTGACATTTGCATGGAAGGGAAAAACATTCTCCTGCAAGCATGAAACTGGGATGATGGAACTCCCCATAAACCAACCTCTCCACATCACCTAACATTGATTCTGTGCCACCTTTGATGATACCACGACCCCCTATTGAACCTATTCCATGAGTGGTGAAAGAGTCATTACCTCATAATGTCCATAACTCAAAGTCAACTACTAGCTATAGAATTGTTTATGATTGAGCACAATATCCTTCATCAATTTCATCATTGGAGGTGTTCCAGACCTTTCCAACTCAACAAAAATCCCTACTTTCTGCATTAGGCACAATCAATGCTTCCTATTTCTGAATGATGGCCTTTAATTTGGACAATGTTTCACCTTGACTCCCATCTATCATTTTTTTTTTCTAATGCATGCCACAATCCATAACATCACCATCCATATATGCATCGTAAATGAGGGGGCATCTACTTGTTTAATGTCATAATTGGTTTGACAGAAACTAGGATCCTCTGAGCATATTACTTCCCTGAATACATTAGGCGCTTACAACAGATGCACCTCTACACCCCTCGGAATTTTCCAAAATGTCCTAGTGGAGCTTACTGGTAAAAGAGTTCTCATAGACATCGAAGTCCTTAACACCTAGTTATATTACAATATATTACTAGGCCACATATACATGTATTTCATGACCACTGTAGCTTCATTATTATTTTGCATCATGATATTTCACCACAAAGGAACTATCGTCACCATCGATCAACTCATATACTACAAGAAATGGACACTTGTAACTCTTAATGGTGTGTTACCTCTCATAACATCCCACAATGAGTCCATCCCTTCCTACACTGAATTAAGACCAAAGATATTCAAAACATGATCACTTCTAGGAACATATCCATGAGACCCAACCCTAATTGAACCTATGCCCATCACCTCGGTGTGTATGATGAATTCTTCTACTTCTTCCCAAACTCAAGAACCATTTCAGGACACACCCAACACTATCACAATTGAATCAACATTCCTATCACATGCAATAGCACATACACCTTTCTTATATCCCCCACCTTTTTTTGTCTCGCACAAATTCATGAAAACACTTACTTTTAAAAATATGGATCTCACACTCTGTGTGTGGTATTTGGCCCTGTAAGCCATGTCAATAACAATAGGTAACACTTCAACTTGAATTAACATTCCTTTAGCCACACCTCTAGGAACCATACGTATGGCAACACCAACAGGGGCCACCAAAAAGGAGAATAAAAAAGGTGAAAAGGTTGAAACCCCAACTAATTCCTCTTCTAGAGTACCTCCACCATTTGCATTATTCTAGGTATCAAGGCACCCTACCAATATATACCCAGAAATGGAAGCATTAAAATCCCTTCATCATAGCCCTCAAACACCACTGTTCCCACCTCCACCCCCGGGATGTAAGGCCACGCTAACAAGTAATAAGGCTTCACGTACTAACCATCCATGCACTATATGTGCACAACACATACACTCCACACATAATTTTCTAGAATCCCCTTGTATCAAGAGGCATTGGGAGCTCTTTTCCATACTAATATTGTCACACCATCACTCCCCAGCACCCTAGTGGTAGAAAATGTGTCTGAGACCATCTATTGTGTCTTCAAGGAAGAATATTTGTGCCCATATTAACCTTACAAAAATTGTTATAAAACCTCCCATGATACAAGGAGGAAACCAGAATCAATACCACCTCAACCTACCTGCACTTACACCTTATGCGACAAACCTTAAAATATGATTAACCAGTGTTCCCGTTTGTGGGAACTTAAGAAGTGGCATTAGATTCCCCAGGTTTTCCATATAAACAAACCATTAGGGGAATTTTGAGGTCTAAAATGGGCCTCCTAAGGAAATTATAAAATAATAGTGAAAAAAATCAAATAAGATTTGATGACATCATCAAATTTTAGAGGGAAAAATGAAAAAATTAATTTTTCAACTCATATTTTCAACTTATCTCCCAAATTTTTTATTCAAATTTCGAGAGGGAGTACTCGATGGATGCGAAATTTAATTCCTCATCCAAGGAGTACCCATGTTGCATACTTTCTATGTGTCCTACTACACAAAAAATGAGAAATACATTAAAAAAACATGATTGTAATCACGTTTTTTTTTTATGTATTTCCCATTTTTCATGTAGCAAGGTTCATTGAAAGTATGCAACATGGGTACTCCTTGGATGAGGAATTAAATTTTTCATCCAAAGAGTACTCCCACTCGAAATTTGAGTAAAAATTGTGGGAGATAAGTTGAAGATACAAGTTGAAAAAGTAGTTTTATTATTTTATTATTTTTTAATATTTTTACCCTTTTATTTAAAAAATGGTAAATCATCCCCCATGGCTGACATCATCATCTTGAATACTATTGGTTGTTATAAAGTTTATTTTTGTTGTACATTTTTCTTAGGAGGCCCATTTTAGACCTCAAAATTCCCCTAATGCTTAGGTGCAAATGAAATATTTTTGTATTTGCATGAAAAACCATCATAATCAACTTTTCCCACACTTCCCCTGATTTTGAGAGGCATCGGCCTATTAGCAACAACATGATTATGGAACCTCAACCCATTTTTAGATTGATGCTTAGCCTTAAACCAATCAATGACATGTACCTTCCACTAGCACCCCACCAATAGCATTGTCAACATCTATGATAGATGTCACGGCACAAACAAAAGAATTATGATAGTTAAAACATTGTATTAGTATGTTGCTAACAATATCATCGATCCATTTACATTTTGGATATACTAAGAGCCTAGAGGAATCAATATTTTAGAGGTGCAAACCTTTCCTCAAGTTTTCCACTCCAAAAAAGGTTTGCATCTTGACAGGTTTGAACCCTCTTGGTGATTGGTAGATGATTTTTAATAAAAAAATAAAATAAAATAACAAATAAATATTATACAAAAATATTTTTAAAATAATATATATATATATATGTTTGTGTGTGTGTGTGAAATAAATATGTTAATATTACTCCTTTAAAAACATTTTTTCTCCCTATTTTAAATAAATATTAAAAAAATTGCATATTATAATGTAAAGGAATACAAAATGGCTGAGTAATGTAAATCTGAGACAGTTATTTTGAAATGTAAATGGATGAAAAATGGTTTAAATAAACTAAATCTGAGAGAGTTCCTTTCAAACTAAATAGGATTCGGCTTAAGCTGGGATGAGAATATTCCCAACCATAATGAAAGTTATTCGTAAAAATTATTTGAAATGGAATAATTTTGAAATAAAGTTAAGGGAGTTTTTCTTTTTCAACTAATATAACTGTTGAGATATTAATCTCATTTCCTGCTAGGTGTCTCACATTTGATTCTCTTATCTACTAGGTGTCATAGACAATTCAATTTTCCTATAGCTTAGTCGAGTTCTACTCGAGTCATTTATTGTTGATGTTTTCAATGTAATCTATTTAGATATTTTGAATATTGAGAATAGAAAACTTTGCTCCACTTTTCCTTTTTCATTCTTTGTCATGGTATCTAATGAGCCTCAATATTGCAACAAGAATGTTGCAACTCCCAACGCTACCAAATTTAATTATCAACCCAGAGTTCGTAGAAACTTAAGAGGTATAAATACTATATGTGAAACATACAATGTGTCCTTATTTTGTTGATATGGTGTAATGGAGTGAATGTCATGAAATCAAAGCCTAAACTAATTGTAGAAATGGAAGTGTTGCTTTGAAAATAAATTAATCCTATGCAAGAACAACATTTTGTAATTGAAATCCTAAGAGCATGAATTCAAATAAATAGGCCTATTATACTTTGTGAAAATGAATTTCCTAAGTGGCGTTTATTCTTCCTCAATCATGGATTTAGATCCTAGGGGTTATCATTCAATCCTAAGAGGAAAAAACCAAGCTTTGGGAGAAAATCTGGTCATGTTTACACATGCTACAAGAGTGCTACAAGAAGTTCTGTTTTTGCTACAAGAAGTTTTGTTTTCGAGATAAATCAATGAATGACTAAGTAAATCAAATTAAAATGGGATGGTACAATTTTTTTATTATTAATTATGATTTATTAGGTCTCCATTCAAAGTGAAATCACCACGTGCTAAAAAATACCAGAAAGTTACTGCTATAAAAACTTGTAATTCAAATGCCTAACCTAAGTGAAAATGAAATGGGGTAAATTTTTTTATTAATGTGGATATTTTTATGACCTAATCTCATTTTAATAAACTCAAATGAATCTCATTAACCCATTCTAAAAAATAGCATAAAAATACTACAATTTTGCTACAAGGCATTTCCAGAAAATCCTATATTCGTGAATTAGCAACCAAATCAGAGTAACTCAATGACAAATATGGCCTTCCAAAGTTATTATAAGGATGATTTTTTTTTTTGAATCTGTAAATAATTTTCAAAATAACTCACTTCAATAATTTAACTAAATCCTACAACAATAAAAGCATCAATACTAAAGATAGAAATAAGAAAAACAAGAATAAGAGATGGATGTGAATAATAAGTGAAAATAACATAAATAAATTGTGCAAGAGGGCTCTGAGTCTCCTGGGATGGCCAAGCCCAAGGAGACTCATAGTCCTATGGAAGAAACCAATATTTAGAATCTAAAAATGGCACCAAACTTCATTATTGAACCAATCCAAGTACATCCATGCAAGAAATGAAAATTGAGCTGCTAAACAACAAGTTTTCTCCACATGAAGACTAAAAAATACATGCCTCTAGAGGCCAATTCAAATTTTCATTTATAAAAATTGATGAGGAAGCATTATCCTTGAAAGGAGGAATTTTTACCCTCCAAAATCCATGAAATAGTGGATTTGGTTCCCAACACTAGGAGTTTGCATTAAATGACACGGAATACATTCCTAGATTTTATCAACCATTGGAGTTTCAAAATATCTCAATAATTTCATGATATTTTACATTTAGTCTCCAATTATCTCCTTCTCCAAATCTTCATAATTTGCCCAATATTATCACAATATTCTTCAAAAATAAATATTAATAGGCACAAATATGAAATTATCTCTAAACCTTCCTAAGAACATACTAAAGCTTTAAAAACATTATTAAGTGTAGATGGAGAGATTTAATATAGACTTTATGTGCCTAATAAAGGTTAGATTGGCCTTAATTTATGTCTAATTTAGAGGCCCATCATTATTAGTCCTTGAGATCGCTTACGACTCCATAGAGAACAGCAAAAATCAAGAATTCGAGGAAGAGAAGTTGAAGCCTCTGTTGTTTTAAAGAAGCTAGTTGCATTAGGCCATTCTATGAAGAGGATGAAGTAGATCGCTATCACCCCTCATTTGAAGGGGAAAGAAAAGAGAAGTTTTAAATATTTGTTTTCTTTAATTTATTATTATTATTATTATTATTTAATGATCAACACATCCCTCCATAGTGATCAACTGCGTTGAAGGTCGATAACCTACGAAACTGGGAAAAACTACAATGCAACGTAGCCACTCAACATCGTAAAGTGCATTTCGGCTCATCCAATTGGTAACGTAACACAAGGTAAAATATTAGAGAATAATTCAAAGGTTTACACTTTTATTAATCAGTCTCATTGTATTATACAAAAACTCCAATCGATTTAAAAAAACAAATGGTACGCATTTTAAAAAAAGGTTTTGAGGCCTTATGGAAAGCTTTGAGTGCATTATAAAAAAGAGGATGGAGTTTGTTGAAAGGCTCATGTAAGGTTTTTATTTAAAGGTTTCTTAAAGTTTTTATAGTTTAAAAAGAAATATGCCTTTGTTCAATATTAAGGACTTTTAAAGTGGGTTTTGGATTAGTGAAAAATATTTCATTAAAAAAAAAGGAGGATTTTCTTATTAAACAAAAAAAGTCTCTACTAAAGTTTTTCCTTAAAGGAAGAGGGCGATGTATTTTTAAAGGAGTTTTTTTTTTTTAAATCTTGAAAATAAGGTTGTAAAAAGGTGCGCACATCCACATTTTGAAGAAATGACTTATTCTAGCTCTTTGCCACATACCTCAACTCTTCTTGGATAATATTACGAGTTTTGGTCTTTAAGAATGAAGAATTTTTTGCAAGCCCAAGAAATTTGGGATACTCTTCCGGACGATTATGTAGATCCGACCTAGGAAAAATTAGCAGCCATGAACAATAATCAGAAGAATGGTGCTACAGAACTAAGAAAGAAAGAGCACAGAGTCAAATGTGGGATGCAAAACTCATTCAATAACTCTATATTCGACAAGATAATTTTTGCATAAATCGCAAAAGAAGCTTAAGATATTTTTAAATTTGCATATCAAGGTAATGATATAGTGAAGATAGTTAAATTACAGAAAATGAGAGCACAGTTTGAAACCCTAAAGATGATTGGCATAGATAATGTGGATCATTTCATGACTAGAGTCATGGGAATAGTTAATCATATCAAACTCATCAGTGAAACCATTATAGATCAAAAGATTGTTGAAAAATTCCTTCAAATATTGCCCAATAAATATGACATGATTGTAAGAGCCATTGTAGAATCCAAATATTTTATAATTTTCTCAGTAGAACAGTTGACTGGATCACTTCTGGCACACAAGAAAAGACTAAACTTGGCAGAAGATTCCATGGAACAAGATTTCAAACACAAATATCATTTGGCAGAGGCAGAGGAAGAGGATATATAGGTGGAAACAAGCGAAGTACAAGCATATTAGAAAATCATCACACAACAGAGAAATAGATACCTCCACAAAACCAAACTTAGAGAAGAAGAACATGGAGCGAAGATAAAGTTCAATGCTACTACTATAAGAAATTTGGGCACTATGAACATGAATACATAAAGAAAAAATCATACCAACAAAGAGGTAGTTTCCATCTCACCAACAATGATGGAGAGTCCTTCGAGACAATGTTTCTTTCCTGCCATATTTATGAAGACAGACATAACGAGGATCTTTGGTTGCTAGACTGTGGCTACAACTATCATATGACAGGTAACAAAAATGTTATTTCTCACCTTAATGCCTCCATAGCATTGTAAAATACTCTTGGAGATTGTTCTTGTGTTAAAGTTGAAGGAAAGGTATTGTCCTTATTCTTACCAAACATAATCAACAGAAATACATACCTAATGTTTATTATATTCCACATTTGAAGCATATCCTCATTAGTGTATGCCAATTGATGGAACATGCTTATGATGTAATATTTCAAAGGAACACATGTTATATCGATGAAAAACCTCCCAATAGAAGACTAATAGTAGAGGTTGAAAAAACCAAGAATAATATGTTTCCTTTAACTCTCAAAAGTCGAAATCTCTCACAGTCTTTTTTCCACAATGTGTCAAGAATAAACGTGTCTCATCTATGGCATTCTAGGTATGGCCACATCCCATTCAAGAGTCTAAGTATTCTTCAGAAACGTTCAATCATCATTGGTCTCCATATTGTGAATGAAAAATATTGTTATTGTGAAATTTGTGTTCTATCCAAGCATAAAAGAGGTAGCTTTCCCACATCTTTCTCTAGAACAAACACTAGTACAAAATGGCTAATTAGTTACTAAAAAAAGTACTAAAATTTGCATATAAACAACTATTTTTTGGTCAGTGACCAATAATAGCTAATTTACAGTATCTTATAACGTGACCAACTTTTAGTC
Source organism: Pinus albicaulis (assembly GCA_034641835.2). NCBI lineage: Eukaryota > Viridiplantae > Streptophyta > Pinopsida > Pinales > Pinaceae > Pinus > Pinus albicaulis. The sequence continues at coordinate 1,065,781,318 of CM076581.1, read as the reverse complement.
ATTTTTAGCTTAGTCATTAATTGGTTATCTCAATTTTTTTGTCTAGTAGTATATTTGTTTATTAATTTGGTCATTAATTTAGTCACTGATTTGGTCATTAATTTATTCATTGATTTGGTCATTGATTTAATCATTAATTTGGTCATTAATTGTCACAATTAATGACCAAATATACAACAAAATATATTACTATATGATCACCCGAGAAAATCAATTAATGACTAAAAAAACATGACCAAAATGTTGGTCGTGTTATAAGATACTGTAGATTAGCTACCAATAGTCATATATATATGCAAATTTTAGTGATCGTTTGAAACAAATTAATGACCAAAGAAATATGACAAATTTTTGGTCGTGTTATAAGATATTGTAAATTAGCTACTAATAGTCGTATATATGCAAAATTTAGTCGTCATTTGTAATCACAAATTTATCATTTGCAGTAGTCATTTATCTTTTTTTGGTAGTTTCATATTCATTATATAAACGACTAATTTAGTAGTTTATATTCATTTTATTTACTTTCATTAATAATCATTATAAATGACTAATTTAGTCGTATATTCATTTTATTTGTGTTCATCATTAATCAATATAAACTACTAATTTAGTAGTTTTAAATTGATTTTGTGTTCATTATTAATCAACATAAATTAGTTTGTATGATTTAAAAAATGTCATACAATGTGCATGTTCATCTAATATGAAAACACAAAGTTGCATATATTAATTATAATATTAAACGATATCAAGTGAAACTATAAATAATTTCAACCACATAAATTATATTATATGAAATGTTAAAAGTATTACAATATGAGTTTCCAACTTAATATTGGTTGGACTACAATTTACACATGAAATGATGTTTCATCACTTCAAAACATTATCATTGTGTTGCTAAGGCAGTGCAGGTGAATTCACCAACTCTGAAGGCTTGACCATCAGACGTCTCTATATATGTGTCTTATGTGGGATATTGGCTCTAAGGGCATCAATAGACGAGTTCTCTTCTCTCTCTATTTTTGCATTTGTCACACCAATGTTATGGCTCTCCTCTTTCTTCAATTCCTGCTTTTTAACATCAATACTAAGTTCATTTTCTGAAAAGAAAAGAAGATACAATGAAGATTGTAAGACATGAAATACAATGAACACTAGAGTATAAACTAAATTAGACTATAAATAGTTTATACGACATATACCTCAACATCAACAATGTCAAAGCCATTTTTCCCCATACAAGAAATAAACTTGAACAAATTTTCTTCAATGGGGTGATAGTGGCCACTATAATGTGTCTAGATGACATGTATAAACAAAGAAAATAAAATGTCACCATATATAGAAAATAACAGCTTAGTAACTTAGTATTCAACCTTCAGGGAAATCTTAAGAACAATCATGTCAACTAAGTTATATGCTAAAAATATCAAGCTATAGATAACTTGTGAAAACAAATAATGTGAGGTGTGATGTTTAATCTTTGTCTTTTTATTCACAACAACATTTCATTTTGTAATGCATGAACTTGGTCAAGTATATAAACAACATGTGCTCAAATAAAAACATGAAAGTAAACTATTATGATAGTCATGAAAATATTTTAACACAAAATAGCTATAAATATTCCAATCAATATCATGTAATACTAATTTCATATTCATGCTTTGGTTGTTATTTAAATGGACATGATACCAGGTATTTTCAATCTCATTGTTAAAAGACAACAAAATCAAAAGAAACATCCAAAATACAATCAAACAATAAAGAGAGGATATCATGGAATAGAAATTGCTATTATAAAAAATTGTTTACCTGTCCACCGATGTCGTGTTTGGCATTCCTAAAAAAATTTCTTGCCCAAAATAACCACAAGGTGAAATAATCATGGTTACATTAAAAACCATAGTAATTCCTACTAGAAACATTTCCAAATTCGATGGCTCAAGTGCCTAAAGGATCTCTAACAGCAAATGAATCATATTCAAGACGTGATATGCATTGTCTCCCCATCCTTTTTCCATTCATATTTCCTATAACCTGCCCACAACATAATCAAGTAACAATCAAACGAGCACATTGAAATTTGTTTTTATCTTTTATATCTATAAAATTTGAATATGATTTGTTTCATCAACATATTAATTCATATTTAAAGCCTTCCTGACATATGAGAATGTATCAATCAAGTAGGACATCAGAAAAATCGACCTCAATGAGCTCCTCAAACAATTTATTTTCTTGTTGTGATCTTGGGTAGAAAAAAGAACATATCTGCAAAATAAAAATGCATATATTACTTATGTTCAAACTTTGTATATGGTGTATTCTTAAGAAACTTTTTAAGATGTTCCTCTGCCTTTACCAAAGTGAACTGTAGCTTGGTTAAACTATGTATCCTTTCATTCGGCATCATTTTCTACAAGATAAATGTCACACATTATTCGATTCCATTTCTTAACATGCTACATATGAAAATTGAAAGTCACATAAAACCAAGAAAAAACAATTTTCTAACAAAAAAAAAAACAAAAAAACAGTGCCTCTAATAAAACTTCATTATAATATTAGCAAATGAAAAGAGAGTGGACCGGTTTTGTTGTTTGACTTTGATTATTTTTGTTATGAAAGTGTCAAGCTTCAGGAACCAACAAATGTGAGGGAATTCGTAAATGTGAAAAAAATAATGTTGACCTAATTAGTAGACTTCTTAAAAATGACGTGAATGATGTCATTTTCGGATGTGGTAAATGTCATAATAAGAAATGGCCACATTGGATGCAAATATTAAATATAAAAACTTGTGTACATGGCATATATTCTAATAAATTACATTGCAATGACTACCATGGGCCTCCATAGATTATAGGTCCTCAATATGTTAGTCTTGATGATGAAAGAGAGATGGCAATGATAAGTATGGTTGGTCCTAGTTTGTATGGTGGATATCTTCAAACCAAGGTCGTCATCTCAATGAACCTAGGTTCTAACATGGTAAACATGGATTTAGTCTTCACCCAATTTCATTCCATCATACTCTGTCAAGACTCAAGAGGACATAATGGTCCTTCAGGTTATAATAGGTTTGCTTTTGACGTTATAGATAAAGCTTATCCAAAGCAAAAGGATTTTTGGGCTCCAAGAGATATGTATAATTTAAATGATAACAATTGTATGTTTTTTTCCCAAGATTCAAATGTAGGGATAAATTTTGTGGATTTTACTAATAGATAGAATGAGAGAAATAATCCATGAGGAGAATCTACTGGTCTCCTTTGTCATTAGCATTGCTTTAACTGCACATGACTGAAAGAATGGATATGATAGTTAGAATTTTAGGATGGCTTAGCTTGTACTTATTTGGAGATCTTTGAAATGGTCTTAGTATGTGTTTGTTTAATGAATAGATGGATATGAGCTTATGCTCTTTGCATTCTGAGCTAAAATTTTATGGGGAATTAAGTTGAAAAGGAAATGCTCTTTGAGTGTTGGATTTAATAGTTATACTTTTAGGATGGCTTAGCTTGTGCATATTTGGAGATATTTGAAATGGTATTATGTTAATTTATGTATATGTTCTATGCTAAGGTGCAAATATACTTCAACCTTCTAGGGAATAATTAAAGTAAGATGAAGATAGAACATACCAATAGATTGATGGAAGACAAGCCAAAACAGAGATAAAGAATGGTGGTGTTACGGCGATCAGCAGGATGCTTCAACCAGAAAAGTCTTCATAAGGTCAGCCACCCACCTATGTCACACAACCCCAAGACGTTTCATCAATAATACTCTCCCAAGATGCTACACCAAGAGACCCTAAACGCAGAACCAAGAATGCTGCTCCATCACCATCCAAGAGAGAAGAAAAATGCCTCCACAAATTGTGTGTATAAAATGAACTCCAAGTCTCTCCAATATATAGGCATCTGTGGGGGTTTGTGACACATCTCTTATGCATGTGGGATCAAACAGGCCGACCTTGCACATGTGGAATAAATTCAAAATACATTTTCTACTCATCCGATCAAGATGATCTTTAGATTGATCTTGCAACTCTCCGAAAGAGGAATCCAATAAAAATATTGGCATTGTCATATGAGCATCACATCATGGAGTTTGGACCTAGTTTCCCAAAATTAACACTCCCTCTCAACTAGGGAGAACTTCATCCACCAGTGCCATCCAAACATCGTGCATCATCCCGACGTAACTTGCTTTGCTGGTTCTTTATTTCAGAACAGAAGGTGAGTCACAAAGACATCACTCATGACTAACCCGAAGTTGGCTCAGAGGTCCCAAAACCTCTATAGGGCTCAAAGGAGTCACACACTAACCCGGAGTTGGTTTAACTAATCTGGAATCAGTTGGAGGTTCGAAACCTCACTTGGACTCGAGAGAGTCATATACTTATCCGAAGTTAGTTTTACTGACCCGAAGTCAGTTGGAGGTACGAAACCTCACTTGGACTCGAGAGAGTTATATACTAACCTGAAGTTAGTTTCACTGACCCGAAGTTAGTTGGAGGTTTGAAACCTCACTAGAATTGATCCCAAATCAAGTGGATGGACACGTGACATCCTAGACATAGAGAGTATTTCAATCTCTGATGCGTCCATCAGTCTTGCTATGGTCTCTATTCACGTTTCCAACCTCATTGGAAAAATGAGAGGCACTTCCCATGATTCTGAAACTCAATGGGTAGGACGCATACAGGGCACAAATTAGAGAGAGGTAAACCAAATCAATATCATCATGGTAGGGTGGAAGCACACCAACTAGGTTTAACAAGCCTAGCCCTATGGTTGCTTATAGCACCAAGAAGCTATCCCCAAAGCCCCCCTGGAGCTCCTAGAGCTCATCATCCAACAGGACCCTCCAAATAGGGTTGTTCCACGATTCCAATATTCTCACGGGAGGTTAGGAACATGACATTCCCCAAGGGATTTGTGAGAATATTCGCGACCTGCTCATAAGTTCCTATATGATCAAGCCTTATGGCGCTGCGCTGTACCATATCCCAGATAAGTGGTACCAAACATCAACATGCTTGGATCGACTGTGGAACATGGGATTCTTTGACAAATGAATCCCCCTATGGTTCTCACAAAGGATAACGGTGGCATCTAGCACATGCTCGAACAGCTCATTGAAGAGCTTTCGCAACCAAGTGTCTTCAAAACAGGCCATACATGCTGCAATGTATTTCACCTCAGCGGTGCTCAAACCTACCTACTTCTGATTCTTGCTCGAAGCAGACCCAAGTGTGAAGAAACATTCAGATGTGCTATTTCAATCCACCATACTACCAGCCCAATCGGCATCATTATATCCACGGAGTGTATCTCAGCCCATGGTCTATCGTGCCCCAGAGATATCTTAAGAGAGTCTTGGCACCAACCCAGTGAATGTTATGAGGATCAACCATGTGTTAACTCAAAGTGTTCACTGCACAACATACGTCCAGACGGATGTTCCCTAAGAACATTAGGGCCCCTACGAGTTCACGATACTCAGTAGGATTTGCTAGCATGGGCCTAGCCATGTTTCCACTCAACTTCTTAAAGTTGAGCTCCATCGGTGTCGACATGGACTTACAGTCTACCATTCCAAATCTTTCCAGCAACTTCACAATATATTTTCCTTGAGAAAGGAAAATATTGCCAGGTTTCTGCCAAACCTCCAGGCCTAGGAAGTAATGCATCAGTCCTAGGTCCTCCATCTCAAACTCAGATGTGAGCTCCCTTTTACACTGATAAATGAGAGGGTCAACACTTGTCAAGAAGAGATCGTCCACATACAGCATCAGAATGAGAGTCTTTTCTCTATCAACCTTGAATTAAAGGTTCGGATCAGAATGAAGTAGCTATCTATCCTCTTATTCCAAGCCCTAGTGGCTAGCCAACCTGCAAACATGGTTGTCTCGATCCTAGACTTCGAACCCCAGAGGTTGCTCTACATACACCTCTTCCTTTATCGCACTATGCGGAAAGGCAGTCTTTACATCTATCTGATGAAGATTCCAACCTTGCATAGTAGCAAGGGTAATAATAGATTACAGGTGCAATCATAATCAATGCCTTCCTAGAGAGAAGTCTTAGGCAACACATCTTTCCTTGTACTTTTCAGTACTCCCATCAGATCCATGCTTGGTCTGATATCAAGGTGACAACAGCTTTGTCCTGTAGTCTGGGGATGATATCATAGACATCATCCTTCATAATGGACTCGTAATATTTGTGTATCGTATACTTCCATGCTTGATGCTTTACAACTTCTTTAAATGATCCAGGCTCATATTGTACACATGGCAGCTAGATACCTCTGGTATTTATATGGCTTCTTGATTTTTCAGAATTCCCCCCTTGAAGCCACATGTCTCTAAGCCACGAGGGTCTTCTTTCTTTCAGCAATGATATTAGCTCAGGATCATATACGGTAGTAGTATCCCTCTTAATTCCAATTCCTCTTGTGAGAGAAGAAATCTATAAGAACATTCTCTCAAGCATATCAGATAAGACAATGTGTATCAGATGCCTTTGTGACACTTGAGAAATGAAGAAACGTCTCCAATTCTTTTCTTTGATGTAGCCCTGAAAAATGCCTTCATGATTATTTTAAATGAAGGCATCCCAGACACCAACTTGGAAAGGGATTTGTAATCATGGGCCTGAATCTTATTCTCCCACTGTCAAGGCCATACAAGAATCATAGCCATATACTGCCACATATCTCTCATGCATATTGATAGGTATCATATACTGTCATATCACTGATTGCAGTATTGTCATGATATTATAATAGACATCACTATCATATTTCACTTTTTCAAAAAATTTACAGGCTTCTCTGACCATGGTTCCAAAGACTCCAAATATGTGACTGTCCAAGGCTCCAAAAAATTCACTGTTCACACTTTCAAGTTTATCATTGTTCAAGTATGCAAAGTGTAATGACTATCCTTGATCTTGACTGCTTGAGCCTCCACAAAGATATAACGGAGTTACTGAAGCAACTATAAAATAATGTGACAACTCCACAATTATATTATCCTCTACTAACAGTCTAAACCTTTTATCACTAAGCCTTCTCCAATAGACTTTAAAAAAAAATCATAGTCCTTCATAATGTTGTTTCAGAATAACGGTGTAGAGAGAAAAAAATATCCCCACAACGACAGTTAAAGCCCATCATTCCAACATGTTTCTTGCAGTAAGTGCATCGGTTAGCAGGAGGATTCGGCTACTCTCCTGAAGAGGTCCCTTCTCCTTGCTCAAGTTTTCACTGATATGCTATTTGCACAGGCTGCTGAAGACATACAACACTACCAGACGAGAGCTTCTTTCGACTTTAGCACAATATCTCAGAAACATTTAGAATAAAAGCTCATTATCGAAGAACTTCCAAAAAAAATCCCCAATTATTAGCACAAAGGATGGGACGTTATTGAGGTTGGATGCCGATCCCTTCAATGTCACTTTTCCAAATCTCTTGAGCCATTATTTAGATATATATTCCAATATGAATATTTGAAATTTTTAGCATTCAACAAGTAGATCAGAGCTTATGTAATTTGCATTTTATGCAACTGTACCACCATTCTTGATAGGAAGTTGCAAGGGCTAAGTGTGGTTTCATTCCTTTTATGTTCCTCCAACCTCAGGAATAGCACCCTGGGAAAGCAACTGATTTACCTGAGGAGGTGCCTGCAGCTGATCCATTCCAATTCTCGTATCACCATAATCAACACTAGAAGCATTGCCATTGTTGTTTATTTAATATTGCATCGCTCTAGATACTCCCGATCCTGCTTTCACTTCTGGCCCAACAATATAACTAGTGCAGGCGGCTTGTTTGTATTATGCTTTACATCTGACTTGCCTCTTTCTACCCACTTTGTTGTGAGATAGAGTATTCTATAGACTTTCTTGTAGGGATTCTGGCTGCAATGTGATAATTTGGGATTGAGGTCGAGGCATTGGGCACTGCATTACACTTTCATAATTAAGCAGACCATTACTCGACAAGTAGTCCCTTTGAACTTTCCCATATCCATTCAAATGGGTATTACGAATTGGTAGATCTGAACAATGTGATGTCATGGGACCTGTGCTTCTCTGAACAGGTGTGCGCGTAGGTATAGTTGGTGTGCTTCAAGGTGTATAAGGATTCGATGAATACATGTTGCATTGAAAATTGTCATCTTGACATTCTGCTATCTGTATGAGCTCATTATCACTCATACTTCCTCCTTTGCAAGTCTAACACATCAGTTACTCATGTCAAGCCTTAAAAATAAGAGAAAATCTCTCAAAAATCTCTTTAACTCGGGTATCACACTTTCTCTTTGTCTTACCTGCATTCCTTCACCTAATTTTCATGACTCCTGCGTACCTGAATGCACTTTCTCTGTGTTAAGGGTGCGGACCACTGTAAAAGATTAAAAAGGAACAAAGTAAACCCAAAAGCTCACTTTCAGTCATTTCTAGAAGCTTCTGGAAGGAATCTTGTGGTGGCAAGTTCGCTCTTTTTAAATTCATGCATCTCATGCCTTAAGGAGCTAACCCCTTGATGTGAGGAGCTTATCCCTTTGAAGGAGGAATTTATCCCTTCATAATTGGAACTTTTGGGGCCTACGGACCCTGTTAATTTATCCCAACCGCACCTGTTACTTCTGGGGCCTACGAACCCTGTTAATTTTTTTGAACAAATTCAGATTTATTCTTCCAGTTTTTGTTTAATTTGATTTAGGATTTCTAGTATCTGCCCAGATCTGTATTTTTCCTGTCAAAAACCTCTTATGAGTGAGTTCCAACAGTATTTGTGTTTTGAGCGATTTTCTAGAAGTTTTTCATACTTGGATTGGTTTTCACTTGGTATCTGTAGTGACTCAAATATTGGAAGCTTGAAATACCTCAGATCACACTGGTCTTTTTGTCTTCTTGATGAGTCTAACTTGGTTGCAAAATCCATCCTTTTTGAGAAATAGATCTAGTTTTCTCTTTGCAAATCTTTGAACAAACTTTGTTATAAGTTCTGAATTTCATTTTTACAAAAGGAAACATATCTGGATGTTTTTGATTTGTTTGTTATTCTGCGCAAATGAATCCTTAGTTTACTGAACAACTAAGCAAAACATTCTAAAAAAAAATTAAATCTTTTATTCAATTAGATTTTCAAAGTTTGTAGATCTCAAAATTAGTTTTTTGTAGTTTTGAGTGCTTTTTAGAACTTGTAGATCTCTTTTGAAGGAAAGTTGTTTTTATAGTTTCGAGTCTTGAAAGTGAAAGGGATTTATTGTGAGCATTGATTATTTGTCTCGTTTTGAGTTCTTATTGAAAAAACAAAAAGATTTTCCTCCATTTATTCTTCATGTTCAAAGAAAGAATTGTCTTTTAAAAGAAATTGCATTCTCAAACTCTTTCTTTAGCTAGAATTTCATTGAAAGAAAAACGGATTGATTATCATTTTAGGTGCATTTTTTAGTGTGTTTGGAAGTGGAGTATTCACACCATCAAAGTTTCATTTCCATACCTATTGAATTAAAGAACAACCATAAAAACAACGCTTAATTAAAATTGAACTAGTAATCTTTTCTATTTCTAGGGCTCTTATCACCAATATAGTTTAGGCTAGTATCTTGGAGTAGGGAGTAATTAACTCTCCAATATAGTAAAAAGAAAAAAGTAGATAAATATTGCGGTAGGAAATAAATCCAATTGTAATTGGTACAATCTAGGAAGCTTCTCTTTAAGGAGTTAATCACGAGATCATGTCCGAACCTTTGAGACAATCAATTCTGTTTCATTGGGAAAGATAGAAGATATGCACGCATTACAAAAGGTAAAACTTGGATTAACCATTGTTGAGGAGCCTGGGGTCACTTGTTGGTAAACCTCGGATTGACCATGTTGAGGAGCCTTCAAGGGGATTGAGCTTTGTTACTCTGCCTTGCGCATGGAATCGAATCGTAGACTGTTCCCCTAGTTGTATTTGTTACTGTTGGTAACCTTAGTGTCCATAAGCTTAAGATTATTTCCTAAGGTGACAGTGAAGGAAAGATCTCACTGTACCTGGAGCAGATGTCGACTAGACTCACTTGGAATCTCTGGGGGGTTCTCTTCACTTGAGATGGTTTTGTGAAGAAACTTGTGCCAGTCTGTTTCATTAAGCAGGTTGTCGAGGTGACTGTTCCAACTGCCCTTTCTGTATTAAACTTCTACTAAGTTGGATTTCATCACCAACTAGTGTTTTTAGTACGGGAAGTTACTGTTTGTGCGTGGTTTGAACTCTTAGAATTTTAGGCATGTGATTCAGATATTTGTTCCTTTAGATACTTTAGGTGTTTTTCTTGAAATTTTCTTTGTTTGCGTGTGATTGATTAATATTTAATCATGGTAGAATTACCGAGACAGTCCCAGAGACTTCAGGGGAAGCCCCCTGAGTATACACCAAGTCAACTTGAAGGGCTATGTGTTCTAGTATCATCTAATAGCGGTAGAATTAGATCAACAGAAGTCGGAAGTTCATCTATAGTTGTTCATCCTAATCATCAAATACCCATGAAAAAGCATGTTCAAGAGCCGAGTTCAGTTTCTAAAGTTACTGGTAGTATTTCTCCTTCTAGTGAACTAGCTAAAGAACCTGAAATTTCTGAGCCTGACACTGAACCTTCTGTTTTGGAAACATCCTCAAGATTTATTACTCCAACTTCTAGCAATCCTGGTTCACCTAGGGTAAGAAATATTGTTATTGAAGATCTTCCACCTGGCCTCATTTCTATTGAAGAACTTGCCAGTCCAGACGAAGATGTATCTCTTCCTAAATCCCCACATTCTTTAAATCTTAGGGAGCGTGAATCCATTTTCTACAGCCCTATTAGGAGTGACGCTTGGTATTTATCTTTGACATTTTTTTTAGAAAACCCGGGTCTTGATTTTTCACCACCTCGAAAGCCTTTTCATCCTATGCCCAGAGGTTACTATCCTTCATCGAGCATGTCAAGAGAGTCATCTATGTTTTTCCAAACACTGGAAACATTTTTATACGGTGGTCCTTTTGTTCCTTCGGGGTACCAAGCTCTCTCTGGTACTTTCTCAGGAGCAACTCCTCGACCGACTAAACAAGTATTATCATCTGGTCTTAATGGAATTAAAACTGAAACGTCAAATGTGGAGCAAATCTTTATGATGTCTGGTAATATTCCAAATCCTCAATCTCAGGGTGGTCAGTTACTGCCTAGGGGGCAACCTCAGGGTAGTCAGTTACTGCCTGGGGGGCAACCTCAAGGTAGTCAATTACCGACTGGGGGGCAACCTCAAGATAGTCAATTACCGCCTGGGGGGCAATTTTAGGGTAATTTTTTCCAAGGAAAAACTGTAGGACAATATTATTTTGGAGAACAACCTCAAGGACAGTACATACCTCAAGGTTATCAACCTTCAAGATAGTACATACCCCAAGGTCAACCCCAGACTCAGTATATTCCTCAGGGTCCTTATCAACCCCAGATTCAGTACGCGCCTTAGGGTTATCAACCTCAAGGTCAATATCCAACTCAAGGTTTTAAACCGCCTTCTGGTCAATCATTTGTACAAGGAGTTGGAAATTTACCACTTAATTATCAACCCTACATTCAATCAGGCTATGGTCCTTCATATGTACAACCTTCTACGGGACAATACCTCGGAATGAACATGGTGTGGGATCCATCCCAAATTCAACAGACTATGAAACCTAATGTGCAGTTATCTAGTCAACCTGGACAACCTTTGGTTTCTGGTCCAACCCAGCAACCTGTCTAGCCTACTGTTCAAATCCCTGTACCTGGTTTTGTTCAGCAGTCTGGGCCTAGTACACCTCAGACTCCGCCACAAACTACTGCAACTACTGCAACATATTTTCAACCTATAACACCTATTTCTGGAGTATCTGTAGCTCCAGTTTCTTCTATCCTTGCATCCATGCATATTCCTCAAGTCTCTGTACCCCATTCAGGACCTACAGTTTAGACTTCGATCCAGATACCTACAGGACAAGCTGGTACAAGTACGATTGTCACAAGTCAACTGCAATTCACATATCAACCGTACCAGGGACAGTATCAATTCGGTCCCGTTTCACAAAACCCAGTTTATCAGTATCAACTATATCCTGGCTATACTTATCAACAGCCTCAACAATCATAGTTTGGTATGGTTAATCCTGGTTTCCAGGTAGGTTATACCATTCCTAGTGCAAATCCAATTCACAGTTATCCTGGATATCCTCCTCCCGAAAATGCTCTTGTTACTCAAGGTTTTCGCGACCCTAACCATCAGTTACCATTTATTTCAACTTTGGATTTACCTGATTTGTCATGCCTTACGAATGATCCAATTTACTATTATTCGTATTGGTCGCCAATGCCACATAAGTTGCCTAGTGATATACCAAAATTCGAGGGTAATTCAGGAGAGGATCCGTTAAATCACGTCATGACTTATCACCTCTGGTGTGCATCTAATTCGATAATTGATGATTCAATTCGCTTACGTATTTTTCAATGAACTCTTATTGGTCTTGCCGCCAAATGGTACATTGAGTTACCATGAGGCTCTTTTAATAATTTCAATCAGTTAGAAACTGCTCTCTTAACTCATTTTCAGTTTCCTGTCAGATATGACAATGGCACGGAACTATTGACTTTTCTAAAACAATCCACATCCACATATATTTCTGATCATATTCACGAATGGCGATGTAGAAGGCGTTTAGTGAAAGTTTTCATTCCGGATCAAATTTTGGCAGAATGGTTCATTAAATCATTATTACCCAAAATCACTGAAGATGTAGCTAAGGGAGGAGTTGTTACTAAAGAGCAAGTCATTGCTCAAGCTCAGTACCTTGACCTTGTCTATACGCAGTCAGGTACTTTACATGAAAAATTCCCCGATCTTCCAAAACATGGTCAAATAAGTGCAGCTCCTTCAGGGTCTCATGCCGCTGATGGTATGATTAGTTTAGTTATTACTAAAATTAAGAAGAAATCTTCAAATAATTCTTCTCCTATAATAAGTTTACCTGATTCCCCAAAAGGAGAATCTTTCGCTGAAATTTTTGCCGACATTCATGTTGTAGAGACATCTACGACCAAATCTAAATCTGGCAGTAAAAAGAAGGGGAAGAATACAAAAAACAAAATTCAAAAGATAAAACATATAAAAATGAATCTAATGACGAAAAAACGCAAGCCTCACTATCCTTGTTTCATTTGCGACGAGGATCATTTTACTAAAGAATGCCTGCATCGAGCGGAGGTTTCGAAATTTGTTAAAGGTTCTCAACAACCTGCTGTCTTGAAGGATCCTTTTCCTACTCAAGATAGTAAGATGATTGGTTCCACCTCGAACGCCTTAGAAGAACCTGTTATGATGATTTCTCATGTCAGAATTGTGACATGATCACAAGATTATGGTAGTAAAAGTCCTGTTGGTGGTAAAGAAGCAGAATCTTCTAATTCAAACACATCAAATACACCTCCTCCTGTTTTTGATCCACTACAGATCGAGAAACCCAATTCAGACTTAGTAATCAAACCGCCTGATAAAGGTGTACTTCGTAAATCAGCTTTCAATCCACATGCGAGATCTGCTCAGAATTACAACATTGTTGAGGACTTAGCTATTTCCCCTTCAGCAATGTCAGCTTTGGAAGTGCTGCAATTGTGTCCAGCACAGCGTAAATTACTATTGTATGCCATAGGAGCTGTCGATATTCAGGATTCAAACCTAATAATCTTCGATTTAGAGAATATTACACCCGACCTACCTCATCAAATGGCTTTCCAGATTCTAGTACTAGTAAAAAATAGACCCGTCTTTCGGACTGTGATTGATGAAGGGGCTTCTATGTGTATTATGTCGATCCAGTGTTGGAAATCATTTGGCTCTCCTACACTCAATCAGTCTCCGAAAATTCTAAAGGCTTTTGATGGCCGAGGGTTCCATTCTTTTGGTATTTTGCAGGTTTTACGTTCTATAGGGGTCGAAGGCAAAATCGTCAATCTAGATGTGGAAGTGGTTGATGCCCCTCTAGATTACAACCTTCTCCTGGGTCGTAGTTGGTCTTATGCTATGACTATTGTTGTTTCATCGGTCTTTTGGCTTATCAAGTTTCCACATCAAGGAAAGATCGTTACAATAGACCAGCTTACTTATTTCTCATCCAATTCAGCCTCTACAGAAACTATCCAGCACGTCGGTAAAATGGCTATCCCTTACAAGGATGTTGGCATAGGTTTGATTAAAGATTCTGGTTTACTTGGAACTTTTTCCTTTCCTATTCCTAACGTATCGCCTCCTATCGCAAATATTCATATGATTTCATCAAATACCGTTACTTTTGATGATCCTTGGATCATACCTACCAATTTCGAGGTGGATTCATTTGATGGCGCTATTTGTGCTCAACCTAGTCTCCTAAATTGAGTTCATTAATTGTCAACCAGGGTTGGTAAACTGCTGAAGTGTGGTGCACTATATGTGCCTAGGTAATTGTTTCTCACTACGTTGTGTCTAGTGTTTTATGATGTTTTTGGGTTTTTATGGTTTTATGTTCACAAGGGAAAGAACTAAATGCTGATGGAAAGAAGCTACTGGTTAAAAATAGAGTGAAGCCTAAATTATGGATGACAAATGACAAATGCAAATACTGGAACAAAACAAATCCTAAACTATGGCTAGAAAATTACAAATCTTGATAATGACTTCAAGAAAATAAACCACAACATGAGCTTAAATTGTCCAATTCATTCATTAAAGAGTTTTGGAAGAGCTTGACAAATGGGCAGCTAAGTGTAAATGAAATTCTCCTAACTAAACAATCAAACAATCAACTTACAATGTTACAAAATCTCATCCATGTTTAAAGGTCTATTAAAATATATTTGGAAAAGAACATCTGTAGCACCATAAGATTTCTATTCTAAACTAGCTTCTAACTTTGTTCTGCAACTCAATCTAGCACCTCTAGGCCTCACAAAAAAGTTATAGATTTCCTTTTAGAATGGTCTTTGAGAAAAGGCTTGTTTGTGAAAAGGTAAAAAGGTTGCAAAAGTACTCCAGGCCTTAGACTGATACTACCTTCTGTCCAGCTAATTATGTGTTAGTATGAGTTTGGAACAAAAGAAGTTTTGTAAATAATGAAGACCGTGGTGTTGAAATTTAACAACTAATACAATTTGAAATGAAATGGATGAAAAATACATTGGAATGTTAACACAATGAACTAAGTTAAGACTAAACTAGGGTACTTCTAGTCTACAGTGAACAGTGTTAAATTAAAAGCCATTATCAAACTGAAAATGAAATGACAGAACTGAACCACATGCATTCTACCTCCGGAGTGCTCTAACTAAGTTATCATGCAACTAACCTAAGGAATTATACAGTTTATCCCGTTCAGTATGAATGATGTTTTGGAAGAGTTTGTGAGAACGAGTATGGTTGTATCATTCAAAACAATTGAACATAGACACAAGACTGAAAGCAAATACAACTAAAGTCCAAGACACCACAGTTACTTCTTACTCATTGTCATGATATTTTGGAAGAGCTTTGTAAGAGTAAGAATGTCTATGCTACTTGGTTTAAACTTAACAACTAAAACCTACAATACCACAATTATGCCTTATCCATCATAATGATATTTTGGAAAATTTTATTAGAGTACGTCTTAACTGTGATAACTAACGAAAGTAAATGCAACTAAACCTACACTATCACATTTGTGCCTTATTCTTCATAATGATATTTTGGAAGAGTTGATTAGAGTAATTTTGGGCTGTGATAGTAAATATAAACAAACATAAACATAAGCTTCAAAAATCTACTTAAACTAGAAATAAAAGTGAGATTAAAACACTTATCTACTATATAAACAAGGCCGCTCAGGAGGCAGGGGCCCTCTACCACCAGAGTAGCACGAAATCTAGCTCAAAATTGACTCAACGCGTTCAAGGAAATGCTGCTTCTTTCATTAAAGAGGAATCACCTCAAAACAGAGTATTCACAGACTTCAAAGATCTAGCAGTCAACCATAAAATCTAACCAAAATCTAACCTTTGTCTCTCGGTTTCCCGAGCATATTTATAGCAAATTTACATAACAGAACTTGAGATAATACGGGGATTATTGTCTTTCCTAATAGAAACTAAACTAGGACTCTAATCATGATCACGTAACAGAATCTGGACTGTCCTTATCCTGTTAGGAGTCTACCTCCTAGTTTAAGTTTCCACGTGCTTAACCACGTACAGAATTCTGTTCTATCTCCATGGAGGGCAACAAATGATGAGGACATGACGTGGAATACACCCATGTGTGCTTTTCTCCAAGATGACATCTGGAACCTGTATAAACATGAAGCTGGCTACAGAATTGGCAACTAGCTACAGAATGTCTGCATTCTGTAGCTAGTTTCAGTTCAAAAAGTACTACAATGACACAATCATAAAAACATAGCAAGTTAGCCATGATATTCATTCTTAAAGAAATTTTAACTAATTTCATTGATCATTTGAGCCTGGGATTAATAATGGATAAAAGAAATGGAGTGGAATGTGGTGGAAGAAAGATCATTTTTGGAGCTCAACATACCCCCACTGCTAGATTCTTGCATGTCCTCATGCAACTATTCCATGAACTCAGAGGCCTCTGCAAGAACATCCAATCCTCTTCTTCTGCTTTGTCTGGTAGTTAAAGGCCTTCTGGGCTTCCTGATGACTAACTTGAACCTTAAATTGGTAAGTGCCCTGATTAACTTTTTGTTCCTCTTTTTCAACTTTTCATTAGCCTTTTCCACTTTGTCCATTTGTAGAGATAGGGCTGAGTTCATACTAGTTTTTAGTTTAACTTGTTCCCTCAAAATATCATTCTCAGTTTTGATATGTCTATTAAGTACTTCCAGCTCGTACCTATCTCTTCTTAGCACATCTATTTCAGACAGTGGAGGACTAGGGGTTCTGTCTCTACTCTCTGAAGCTTTTCTCTCCAATGTTTCAACATAGTTATAAATTTCTTGCTGTGCAGGATCAATTTCTGGAACTTCTTCATCAAAATCCTCCTCAGTAGGTGTTTCTTCGTCTTCTATGTTTATAACCCCAGTTTTTTTAACTTTTGTTTTCCTTAGTATGCCCCTTAGTGTGTGGCTCCTCCTTGGTTGAGATGGCCCTTCTCCTTTTTCTCTGGCAACTCTTCTTATGATTCTCTTTTCCTTAAGTTGCTCCTTAATCTGAACTAATTTTTTAGAGATCATTTCTTCACTACTTTCTTGTATTGACTTACCAATTTCAGTTTTGGAGGGTCTCCATCTTCTGCTTCTTTTTGTAGGTTCATGTTCAGGTGAAGGTTCTTTTGGTTTCTCAAAGTGATTTCTCACCAAGAAGTTATCCCAATTATCCCCTATTTTGCTCAAATGATGCTCAATCAAAATCTTGACTAACCCATGGTGGTATAAAGTTGTCTCCAGAAATTGAATTCTCTTTTGGACACTTGAAGCCATTTTCTTTAAACTTTGAAGCAATAAATAGGGCAAATTAAGCTCTTCTTCTAGGAAATGCATTATCAACCTAATATGATAAACATAGAAAGTACCATATCTACCTTCAAAAGTGATGAATTTTTGTAGGATAAGCAACATGTTTCTCCATTTGTTCTTTAATGCGGAACTAGGGATACCCTTTTTAAACACAGTGACATCCATACCTGGTGACTTGAGGATCTGCTTCCATGATTCGTTATGGAATTCTCTGTTCTTAAACCACCTTTCTCCTTGTCTAAGGAGTCCTGTTGCTTCTGCAATAAAAGCCTCTGTGACAGTGAACTTAATATCTCCAACCTCAACCTTGGCTCCTTTGAATGACCTTGCAAATGTTTTAGTAACTTCTTTGTGGGAGCCACTAAATTTTTCAAGGAATTGCAGCCATCTTGCTTGTTGCAACATTTCTCGGATTTGAGGGTAGCCTTCCAAGTATTTAGTACCAACTGGTTCTATTCTCACGATGAGGCCCATAACTCTTCTTCAATCTTCAATTCACCATCCTTCTGCTCACGGTAAGAATGGCCGTTAACAAGCTGTTTTTGCTCCCCAAATGTTTCCTCTGTTTCATGGTGACAACAGATGTTACAGAGATAACTCTGTTCCACATAATGAAATGGTTAAGAGTCGGCTGCGGAAAGGAGTGATAAGGTTACGGAATTAATTAATGAGGTGAGGTGAAGAAAACGAATCAATGAGTGAAAATACCGCGAAGATATTTCAAAAATCATCATTAAATGCTTAGTGACGTGATTAACTCAATCACTTCAGCACTTTAACCGTTTAGATTTTTTTTTAAAATGATGATCGGATATGGGTTTTGGAATGGTGAAATAGAAGGATTTTTATCCAAAGTTTTGCGGAAGGTTTATTCAGCATGATCAATAAAATTAATCAAAACAACTTTTTGAATTATTCATAGCTAAAATATACTAAAATTTTTCATGATGTGGCATTATAATTACTTCATACCTTTTCCTTTGCTTTGATTTTCTTGTGATCTTCATATGCCTTCTTGATCTTGACTTTTTCATGGACGTGCAGGATCATTTTGTTGCAAATCAAATAATTGTTGGTCAGTGTCTTCAGGTTCTGTAGCTGCAGAATATCTGTCTGGTTGTAGAAAGTCTGATTAGCTACAGAATGTCTGTTTGATTGCAGAATGTACCTGTAGAGAACTTGAATCATGGAATGGAGTGGTTTGGAATGTAAATGGAATGTTGTATGGAATGAATGAAGATGGATGATGAAATATGGTATAATGGAATATGTATGAAGTGAATGATGGAGTGGGATGGATTACAATTTATGAAATGGAGTGGAAAAGTACCCTGCAATTTTCTGCTGTGTATTATTCAATTGGAGAAAAACATCAAGTTTTAAATTCTGGAATGGAAATGAGGTGGATGAAGTATGGAATGAGATGAATGAAATATGGAATGAAGTAAAGTATGAATGAATGAATGAGATGGATGGAATGAAATGAAATGAGATGGATCATAAATGAAATGGATCTGAACTTATGATTTTGTAACAGCTGCTTGCAGAAAAAAAAATAAAAATAAAAAAAATGGAAAAGTTAGAGTGCCAGAAAGATTCTGATTTTCAATCCATCTTTTCTGTATAAACATGCCAATCAGTGATTGGTTTTCATGTTTATACTTTTTTTTTTTTTTCATATGTCTGACTTCAGAAAATTCAATTAAGTTGATGAAGAAGAAAGATTCTTCTTCATTAACTTCACAAAACTGTTTTCCTGGAACTTCTTGACAAATTCTTCTCTTGAGAGTGGTTTGTAATACAGCTTCAATCTATGACCATTCACAAGAAAAGTAACCTCTTCTTCATCTATTGTCCTGATTTTTACTGCTCCATTTTCAAAAATTCTCACAATTTCATAAGGCCCAAGCCAATGTGTTTGAAATTTACCTTGGAAATCCTTGAACTTTGAATCAAACAAGAGAGCCCAGTCACCTTCTTTGAACTTCTTTTCCTTGATATACTTGTCATGCCATCTAGCCCTCTGCTGTTGGACTATACTGGTTTTCTGAACTGCATCTTGTCTGATCTCATCCAATTCATTAATCTGCTCCAATCTATGCTTTTGTGCCTCTGATAGATCAAGTCCTAGCTGAACTGCCATTTTGAAAGTTTGAATATGGAACTCTATGGGAAACAAAACTTGCTTTCCATAAACAAGTTCATAAGGAGTATGGCCTGTTGTGTTTCTCCATGTAGTTCTATAGGCCCACAAGGCTTCAGGAAGCCTATCTACCCAATCTCTTCTATGTAAATGAACAGTCTTTGTTAGGATTCCTTCAATGATCTTATTAGTAGATTCCACTTGACTATTTTCTTGTGGATGATAAGGAGTAGATTTTCTATGTCTGATTTTGTACTTCTCCATCATTTGCTCCACTAGCCTTGATGTAAATTGAGCTCCTTGATCTGTAACAATTTCCCTTGGGACACCAAAACGAGTAAAATATCCTCAAAAACAAAAGTAACTACAGATGCTTCATTAGCAAAAAGTAATGGCTTGGCCTCTACCCATTTGGTAACATAATCAGTGCAAACTAATATATATCTCTTTTGTCTTGATGGAGGACTAATAGGTCCTACAAAATCCAAAGCTCATTTTTCAAAAGGTTCAATATGTACCTAAGGTTATAATGGCATCTCACCTGAAGGAGAAGGTTTTCCTACCCTTTGGAAACTGTCACACCTTTTGACATACTCTTTAGCATCTTTAAACAAGGATGGCTAATAATATCCTAAATGAAGGATCTTATAGGCTGTCCTCTTATCAGCAAAGTGTCCGCCACAAGGTTCATCATGACATGCTTTGAGAATCTCAGGCATCTCATCTTCCCGAACACATCTCCTAATGATCAAATTTGGACCTATCTTGTACAACTCATTAGCAACCCATGAATATTTTGCACTGTCATAAATGATTTTTCTTTTATCTCTTGCATTCATTATTGAAGGAAATTTTCCTGAAGCTAAATAATTAGCAATATCAGCAAACCAAGGAGTCTGAGTAGAAATTGAAAAAATATATTCATCAGGAAATTGATCTTCAACTGGAGTGTCATCTTTGATGTTTTGGAGTCTAGATAGGAAATCAGCTACTATGTTTTGTTTTCCAGACCTATCTAGAATGGTAATGTTGAATTCTTGTAAAAGCAATAACCATCTTATAACTCTTCCATTAATAATTGATTTTTTTCATTAAGTATCTAATTGCAGAATGATCTGTGTGAACAAAAGTTTCATAGCCTATTATATAGTGTCTGAATTTGTTTATGGCATGAACAACAGCTAAAAACTCTTTTTCAGTTACAGTATAGTTTAACTCTGCAGGAGTCAAATTTTTACTGGTATAGTAGATTGCATAAGGAATCAGGTCTTTTTGTCCCAATACTGCTCCTAGAGCTGTATCTGAGGCATTTGTTGAAATGTGAAAAGGTAACTTCCAGTTAGGTCCCCTTAAAATAGGTGCTTCAGAAATTTTTGTTTTTAGGGTCTCAAAGGCTAACTGGAAATCAGAATTCCATTTGAATTCACAGTGTTTGGTAAGCAATTTAAAGAGTGGAGATGCTATCTTGGTGAAGTTTTCTATAAACCTCCGATAATATCCTGTAAATCCTAGAAAACTCCTAACATCTTTTTGACAACTTGGAATACATAAGTTAGAGATGACTTCAACTTTTGACTCATCAACTCTAATCCCATCCCCTGAAATGTGATGCCCCAAAACAATACCTTCAGTAAACATCATGAAACATTTCTCATGACTAAGTGAAAGATTTGCTTCTTGACATCTCTTTAAAACTTTTTCCAAGTTTGCTAAAGCCTCTTCAAATGTGTTTCCATAAACTTTGAAATCATCCATATATACCTCTACACAATCATGTATTAGATCTGAAAAAATTCCTAATACTGCCCTTTGGAATGTGCAAGTGCATTGCATAATCCAAATGGCAATACTCGGTAAGCATAAGTATCCCAAGGACAGGTAAATGTGGTTTTGTCTTGGTCCTCAAGTGCTACTTGATTTTGATTATAACCACTAAACCCATCTAAAAATGAAAAGTACTTTTTGCCAGCTAATGTATCTAACACTTGATCTATGAAAGGTAAAGGAAAATGATCTTTAAGAGTAGCTTTATTTAATTCTCGGTAGTCAATACATACCCTCCATTTACCATTTTTCTTTGGAACAATTACCAAAGGAGAAACCCACCGACTATCTGAAATAGGATAAATGAAATTGACATTCAACAATTTCTGCAATTCTTCTTTAACAATCTCCCTAAGATTTGGATTCATCCTTCTTTGAGGTTGTCTGATTGGTTTACAATTTTCCTCTATATAGATGTGATGAGTGCAAGTCTTAGGACTTATCCCTTTCATATCAGTGTACTCCCATGCATATGCAGAAGAATGTCTCTGTAATATCTTGACTAACTCTTCTTGTTGAGATTTTTCTAGGTTCTTGTTTATGTTTAAAGATTTACCTGGAAATATTTCATTTGTAGAGCTGCCAAATTTATCGATGGAATGAAGAGACATCTGTCTTGATGACAAAAACTCAATGTTGGATTCTTCTTGAAATGGTTCATGTTTATATTCCGAAGAGGATTCAAAGTTTTCTAAAGTATTCAGAATTTGACTATCTTCACTAATTTCTGAAATTGTGAAGAGAGGTTGTAAGTCTTCCTCATCCTCTATCCATTGAGTATCATCTAAATCTGTAATTTTCCTTGCTGGAGGATACAAAGTGAATTTCTTAGTTGAACTACCATCAGAGATGTACATATCACCGGATCTACAACTAATGAAAGCATCAGCTGTAGCTAACCAAGGTCTTCCTAATATAATAGGGTGTCCACCTAGATTATTCTTAGGAGTTAGGATCATGAAATCCACAGGGTACTCCCAAGAATCTAGGGACACTGGAATGTGTTTTATTACCCCATCAGGTTTAATCAAAGATTTTTTTGCTAATTGTAATAATGTGGGTGTAAAGAGAAGATTAGGAAGTTTCAGTTTATCCATGATTTGTCTACTCATGATATTGATTGCTGCTCCTAAATCAATGAGTGTGTTTTGGATCTCAATTCCATTGATGTGAATTTTGACAACTGGATTTCCTAGGTCTAGATACTTTGGAATAGCAATCTTACCCATCATAATGTCTGCTATTTTTCATGCCAGTTGAATTTTCTTTGCCTCTCTTATTCTTTTTCTTGTTTTCTTCATGCTCAACTCCTTTATTGTATTTGCTAAAATTGGGATTTCCTTGATGGCTTGCAATAATGGAATCTTAATGCAAACATTTCTTAGCTCATCTAGGAAATCATAATTAGGCACCATAATTTGTTTTTCTACACCTCTATCAATTTGTAATATTTCTGGAAAGGGAGGTGTAGGAGTGGATGTTGATGGCTACTCTAATACAAGAGTTGAAATTATTGGTTCTTTTTGTTTTGATTTTTCAATGTTTGGGTCCTGAAAAGATGTGTCTTCTTCAAGACTTTTATTTTCTCGTAGAGAATCTTCCTCAGAGTTGTCTTGTTCTTGTATAATCACAGAAGTTTTCCTTTTTTCAAGTATTCTTCTAGACCTAAGTTTAACATCACTAAGGTCTAGAGGAGTAATTAAATAAGTTGGAAATTGTTGGCCTTCTATCATATATGTATTCTAAGGATTTCTATTGTTGGGGTTTGGTATGGGTCGAGCAAGCAACTGATTTGATTTTTGAGGAAATGGTAATGGAAGTGGTTGATTTTGATGTTGTAAATTTTGAGGATTTTGTTGTTGAGGAAAATGTGGATATAGTGGATAAGATGGTGGATACTGATAGTACTGAGAGTATCTTCCATAGGGATTTTGTGCCCCTTGTGCCCAAGCTTGAGATTTATTTTGAAATTGGGGCCAAGGTTGCTGCCAAGAATTCCAATTTGGTGGAGGTTGATTATACATTTGATCATGAAATCCTTGTGTTTGGGGTCCTTGCCAAGGCCTTCTAGAGACAAAATTGAGAGATTTTGTGGCACTTGTAGGAATTTCTTCTTGAAAGACAGCTTTAAGACTAGGAAGTGAAGGAAAACTCTTGGTCTCATGTTTTTCTGAACAAATGACACAGGTCTCTACAAATTTTTCATCCAAAGGACATTCTCTCAGGGCATGCTTCTTTCTACATCTGGGACAAAAGATTGCTAAAGCATCAGATTCATCTTTTTGCTTGTTTTGTAACTTAAGGGTGTGTATTTGTTCACTAAGACTCCCTAAGATATTAGATTTGAATTCATCAAGCATATGCCCTATCTCTGCCCTATTTACTGTCCCAAAAGCAGACTTACTTACCCTTGCAAGAGCAGGGTCTCTTGGGCCTTTTATATTTTTAGATTTCCCTCTTGAAAGGTTGATACATAACTCAGCTATTTCAGGTAATGTGAGCTGAGATATATCTCCTTTTCCCATCATGTTAAGGATATCCAACCATTCATCCCTAATTGTTTTCAACAAGAGAGCTTTTAAGGTGTCTTGATCTAAGTTTTCCATTTTTTCTCTTTTGATGTTGTAATGAAATCTCTCCAACAAATATTCCAAGTTTTCATATTCTTTTTGTAACATCTTAAACACTTCCTCCTTATGATTGACTGGCATACAATAATCCAAATATCTCTCTAGAAATGCTTGTTTCATGTCTTCCCATGTCCTAATAGAACTATTGATCAAACTCATAAACCACTTCAATGCTGCTCCTTTCAATGTTGAAGGAAATAATTTAAGTTTTTGAGCATCTTGTAAGTAGTCATAAGTTCTACATAGGATCTCAAATTCAAATAGGAAGGTTTCAGGATCTTCAGTTTTAAGTCCATAGAAGTTTGGAAGGACAGAGGGTGAAATGTTTTTCATGGTTGTATTGGTTTCTTCATCTACTATAGGAAACCCAAAAGAGCTTCCCATCTCTCTTCTACCTCTTCCTCTACCTCCTTCACCTTCTACACCTCTACCTCCTTCTCCTCTACCTCTACCTCTACCTCCTCCAAATAATGTGTGTTCTCCATTAAAGACTCCTCCTCCCCCTTCTTCTGCCATAGTTGATTCTTCTGAGAAAGTGGAAAAGTTTGTGTCTCTAACAGAGGTCCTTGAATCCTCTTCTAAGGCAGGTTCAGTAGATGAAATGGTAGGTCTTTCTAGTGGAATATCTAATCTTAAGTCCTCTAGGAGTCTAGGATCAGTAAATAATGGATTATGGGTCTGAGTTGAAGGTGTATTCGCTCGTGGTCTAGATGAAACAAGTGGTGTTCTAGGGATCAAACTTCTGCTGCTACTTCTTATGAATCTACCCCTTGAATCTCTCTCTGTACGCATACAATAATTTTTTTTGGAGTTAAGAAACAAGGCTACCTAGTTACACTTCCCCGACAGCGGCGCCAAAATGTTTGTGCTCAACCTAGTCTCCTAAATTGAGTTCATTAATTGTCAACCAGGGTTGGTAAACTGTTGAAGTGTGGTGCACTATATGTGCCTAGGTAATTGTTTCTCACTACGTTGCGTCTAGTGTTTTATGATGTTTTTGGGTTTTTATGGTTTGATGTTCACAAGGGAAAGAACTAAATGCTGATGGAAAGAAGCTACTGGTTAAAAACAGAGTGAAGCCTAAATTATGGATGACAAATGACAAATGCAAATACTGAAACAAAACAAAGCCTAAACTATGGCTAGCAAATTACAAAGCTTGATAATGACTTCAAGAAAATAAACCACAACATGAGCTTAACTTGTCCAATTCATTCATTAAAGATGTTTTGGAAGAGCTTGAGAAATGGGCAGCTAAGTGTAAATGAAATTCTCCTAACTAAACAATCAAACAATCAAATTACAATGTTACAACATCTCATCCATGTTTAAAGGTCTATTAAAATATATTTGGAAAATAACATCTGTAGCACCATAATATTTCTATTCTAAACTAGCTTCTAACTTTGTTCTGCAACTCAATCTAGCACCTCTAGGCCTCACACAAAATTTATAGATTTCCTTTTAGAATGGTCTTTGAGAAAAGGCTTGTTTGTGAAATGGTAAAAAGGTTGCAAAAGTACTGCAGGCCCTAGACTGATACTACCTTTTGTCCAGATAATTATGTGTTAGTATGAGTTTGGAACAAAATAAGTTTTGTAAATAATGAATACCGTGGTGTTGAAATTTAACAACTAATACAATTTGAAATGCAATGGATGGCAACTACACTGGAATGTTAACACAGTGAACTAAGTTAAGACTAAACTAGGGTACTTCTAGTCTACAGTGAACAGTGTTAAATTAAAAGCCATTATCAAACTGAAAATGAAATGACAGAACTGAACCACATGCATTCTACCTCCAGAGTGCTCTAACTAAGTTATCATGCAACTAATCTAAGGAATTCTACAGTTTATCCCGTTCAGTATGAATGATGTTTTGGAAGAGTTTGTGAGAACGAGTATGGCTATATCATTCAAAACAATTGAACATAGACACAAGACTGAAAGCAAATACAAATAAAGTCCAAGACACCACAGTTACTTCTTACTCATTTTCATGATATTTTGGAAGAGTTGATTAGAGTAAGTTTGGGCTATGATAGTAAATATAAACAAACATAAACATAAGCTTCAGAAATATACTTAAACTAGAAATAAAAGCGAGATTAAAACACTTATCTACTGTATAAACAAGGCCGCTCAGGAGGCAGGGGCCCTCTACCACCAGAGTAGCACGAAATCTAGCTCAAAATTGACTCAACGCGTTCAAGGAAATGCTACTTCTTTCATTAAAGAGGAATCACCTCAAAACAGAGTATTCACGGACTTCAAAGATCTAACAGTCAAACATAAAATATAACCAAAATCTAACCTTTGTCTCTCGGTTTCCCGAGCATATTTATAGCAAATTTACATAACAGAACTTGAGATAATACGGGGATTATTGTCTTTCCTAATAGAAACTAAACTAGGACTTTGATCATGATCACGTAACAGAATCTGGATTGTCCTTATCCTGTTAGGAGTCTACCTCCTAGTTTAAGTTTCCACGTGCTTAACCACGTACAGAATTCTATTCAATCTCCATGGAGGGCAACAAATGATGAGGACATGACGTGGAATAAACCCATGTGTGATTTTCTCCAAGATGACATCCGGAACCTGTATAAACATGAATTTGGCTACATAATTGGCAACTAGCTACAGAATGTCTGCATTCTGTAGCTAGTTTCAGTTCAAAAAGTACTACAATGGCACAATCATAAAAACATAGCAAGTTAGCCACGATATTCATTCTTAAAGCAATTTTAACTAATTTCATTGATCATTTGAGCCTGGGATTAATAATGAATGAAATAAATGGAATGGAATGTGGTGGAAGAAAGAGCATTCTTGGAGCTCAACAGGCGCGATGCCTTTGAGTCCCTTTGAAATTGCATATCAGGTTGTATAGTCATTTTCTGATCATTCTTCAACCGAAACTAATCCAATGAATGTGATCCATGAGGAATCACTTTCTATATCTAACTCAGCCACAACAACATTTCCTGATCTTGTTCATACTAATGAGCAGATTCATGAACTTTTGTCTGTTGACGATTTACCATGGGAAGATCTACATCATCGATCTTCATTTTTACCTGAGCTGGATCATTTTGAAAATGATTTATCTTCTATTTTTACTGCTGAATATGTCAAAGAATTGCAGAATCCATTGCAAAATCCTGATTCTGAGTTAAATTTGGAAAATATCTCTCGAACGATTCCTATTGACATTTCAGTTAAGCTAGGAATAATTGAAAAAATTCATATAAGTGGTTGTTGTACGGACGATGAACTCCAATATTATAAAGCTCTATTTCAAGAATTTTGTGATGTGTTTTCCTGGTCATATGAAGAAATGCCAGGAATCAATCCATCAATTGTTGTACATGAAATTAAGACTTACCCGGATGCAAAACCTGTCTGAAAACGCTTACGTCGGATACATCCGAGAAAAGTTGTTGCTATCAAAGCTAAAGTTGAGAAATTACTTCGTGCAGGTTTCATTTATCCAATCCCTTTAACCAATTGGGTATCGAATATTTTTCCTGTTAACAAAAAAACAAGGAACGATAAGAGTATGTATCGACTATAGGGATATTAATCGAGCTTGTCCTAAAGACAATTATCCAACCCCCTATATCGATCAAATCATTGATGATTGTGCCGACAGTGAAATGTTCTCCTTTATGGATGGTTTTTCCGGTTACAATCAAATAAACATACTCCCTACTGATCAACCTAAAACAACATTCATTTATCCATGGGGGACATTTGCTTATTGAAAACAACCTTTTGGCTTCAAGAATGTTGGGGAAACATTTCAAAGGGCTATGTCTTATGCATTTCATGACATTAAGCACATTGTGCAACCTTATCTCGATGATTTACCTGCTCATTCATCGCGTAGGGCTAACCATATCACTCATTTATGAGCTATCTTTATGAGATGTAGGCATTATCGAATTCAGTTGAATCCACACAAATGTGTTTTCTGTGTAGAATCAGGTTGCTTACTGGGATTTGTTGTTTCGAAAGTAGGCGTTTGTGCTGATCCATTAAAGGTCAAAGCTATTGTCAATCTACCTCCTCCTTCGACTCTGCGCCAACTCCAAAGTTTGCAGGGGAAAGCAAACTTTTTACGTCGTTTCATTCCTAACTACGCCAAGTTAACAAAGAGTTTTACCAGGTTGTTAAAATAGAACGTTCCATTCTTTTGGGATGAGATCGCTGGTCGATATTTTGATGCACTCAAACACGCGTTGACCCATGCACCATTACTGCATCCTCCCAATTACAACCAGGACTATTTTTTGTACCTCACCGCCTCTCATTCCACCATTGGGATGGTTTTATTTCAGGAAGATGAATTCAACAATGAACATGTGATTTATTATCTTAGTCGAAATCTGCATCCAACTGAGATCAAATACATGCATGTGGAGAAATTAGCCTTGGCAGCTGTTCAAGCTGTCCAAATATTTCGTCACTACATCTTATTATGCAAAACCACAGTAATTTCTGACTGTAACCCTATGATGTACATCTTGACCAAAAAATTGCTAGGGGGCAAGTATTCCAAATGGATAGTTATCCTGCAGGAATTTGACTTGGAATTTGAAAAATCCAAGGCAAAGAAATCTTTGGTTTTTGCCGAACTGATGTGTGATTTCCCGTCTACTGATATTGAAACTGTGGCGGAGCAGTCCATTGTGGACGAATCCTTGTTTCTTATCAGTAATCTTGATCCTTGGTATGGGGATATTATTGTTTATCTCCAAACCCAATCTTTTTGGCCTGAAATCTCACGATCTCAGCGATGGAAAATACGTTTCCAATCCCAACAATACAATATTATTGGTGATACACTCTATCGTCGTGGAGCGGACTCTATTTTCCGACGCTGTCTTACTCATGAAGAAGCTGAGAAGGTTCTAAATGACCGCCATTCTGGAGCATGTGGCGGTCATATGTCTCGGAATGCCACAACCCAAAAGATATTGCACGCTGGTTATTTATGGCCATCCTTATTCAAGGATTGTATCTATGCAATCCGGAAATGCCACAATTGTCAGGTCTTTAATCTTCTTCACCCTATCATTGCTGTCGGTCCTTTTGCAAAGTGGGGTATTGACTTTATTACATGTAACCCTCACTCGGCCGGGGGGCATGCGTATATTATCCTAGCAGTAGATTATTTTACTAAGTGGGCTGATGCGATGCCTACATTTTCGGTAGACGGCAAGACTGCTGCAACTTTCGTATTCAATCATATAATTGCTAGATTCGGTGTTCCTCAAGCCATAATTACATATCATGGAAGTCATTTTCGAAATATCATGATGACTAAACTGACAGATCAACTTGGCCTGCGCCACGATAGTTCTACTCCATATTACCCGCAGGCTAATGGTCTGGTTGAAGCTATCAATAAAGTTTTAGTCACTATGATTAAACGAATCATTGGTATTCATAAGTCGAATTGGCATTCCATGTTATTTTCAGCACTTTGGGCATATCGGACCTCAGTAAAAACATCAACTGGTTTCACTCCCTTTCAACTAGTTTACGGTTTGGAAGCTGTGTTGCCTATTGAATGCGAAATTTCGTCATTGAAATTAGCCATAGAATTACTCCCAGCTACGTCTAAAGAGGAGAAGCATTTTTTGTACTTGGCTCAGCTAGATGAGAATCAACAAAATGCTGCATTAGCAAACGAAGCTCATGTCAAACGAATAAAGGCTCAGTACAATAGAAATCTTACACCTCGTAATTTTTCAGAAGGAGACCTAGTTTTAGTGTACGATCAAGCCAATGATAAGCTAGGGGCTAGAAAATTTGTGCCTATGTGGCATGGTCCTTTCATTGTTAAGCGAAAGCTGGCAAAAGGGGCCTATGAGCTGATAGATTTCGACGGTGTCCCTTTAGATAAACCCAGAAATGGGCTTTATCTGAAGAGATATTATGCTTAAATTTGGTGTGGAGATTTATTAGATTAGATTTCTTTACTGCTGGTGTGTCTTAGATTAGAAAAGCGTGCCTAGTTTAGAGTGTGTTTTTATCACTATTCCTGCTTATCTGAGTTTTACTCTTGATATTGCAGATGTCGACGTCTCTTCAAACCTACATTGGTTTTGCTGATGGTGCTTGTCGTAGTACATGGAACATTTCTTTCGCAGCTTGGGTTATCTATTCACCCTCTAACGAGTTAGTGTCCATGCATGAGGTAAGCCTCAGTCAAACAATGAATAACATTGCAGAGTATAGTGCAGTGATTGAGTTATTATCTAAATCCATATCATTCGGAATTCGGAGTTTGATTGTTAAGTTGGATTCTAAACTTGTTGTATTACAGATTAACAGGGTTTATGCCATTAGAAATCCAGTATTATTACGGTTATTTTTAAGATTTCGTCTCTTGGAACGTGAATTTGATTACATTGAATATCAGCATATCCCAAGACATTAAAATACTTTAGCAGTTGCAGTTGCTTCTAGTATGATAAATAGACATTTTAAATATTCAAAACAGTAAATTAAACAACATTC
Source organism: Pinus albicaulis (assembly GCA_034641835.2). Lineage (NCBI taxonomy): Eukaryota > Viridiplantae > Streptophyta > Pinopsida > Pinales > Pinaceae > Pinus > Pinus albicaulis. The sequence continues at coordinate 1,065,750,602 of CM076581.1, read as the reverse complement.
GATAACATGTACACAGATAGCCGGTAATAGTGATATATCATAGCATAGAAGTGTGTTTTAAATATACATCGTCTTCGATCATAGGTTGAAAAACACCTTATGATCGGCAAAAATGATAATACAAAAGGTCAAAAATGTTATGAGTCTACAAAACGATCATCCTATCCCTGATGATGATCATGATAAGAGATCACTGCTCGATCCACCCTACATAGGAACCTCCTAAAAGGTCCTGAGACACCAATAACATATCTTTGTAATCTAAGCGGAATATCATCTATATCGGTCTCTGGAATGTCTAGAGTCAAGCGCTCTAGGTGATGCTCCAAATCAGATAGGATCTCTGCTGATTGGCCTTGTGGGGCTGGTGCTGCTGTAGCTGGATGCCTCCTCTCATAAGGCCGAAGAGTGGCTGGTCATCATGGGCCCACACCTGCATTTAAAATTTTGATTATTAGTTTTGGGACGATTAAAATACAAAAAAAATTAGAACTTAGAAATTGTTGAAAATGATTTTTACCTGAATCATCCCACTGTTCTCCTACTGGGAGAGTCATGTCTCTGTCGCCGCGGTAGTCCATCCCGGCGTATGGAAAGTACTCTATAACAAAAATTTGACATTCCATCCAACGAAAATATGTAGAAGGAAATCAAACAACCTCGATGCCCTCAGCATGACGAGCCATCAAAGCAACCCAACGAACCATCCTAGGTTCTTGAGGTCGACCAACATCGACAGGAATGTGCTGCGGAGCTAACATGGGGATCCTCTCTAGAGTAAAGGTGACTACAATGGATCCATATCCAAAGTTTTTTAGTTTTCCATTCTTTTCTCGGGTTAGTTGGCCTTTCACATTGGCCAACACCGCTTCGCACCAGTTGAAAATGGTGCCTCGAAAACAATCTACTGCAATGCGCATCTGGGAACCGGTAGCCACATGCAACGCTGTGCTCCTGCATAGTCTGGTGACAGTAAATGCAATAAATTTAAGCTCAGGATGGATGATAGTTTTTATATCAATCCGTTTGTCCCTGGGTTCTGCTCGATCAACGCAGAACTCTAGTCGAAGACTAGCAACAGATTGGCCACTTGGCCTAGTCCCAAACAGAGAAATTTGCTCGCCCCTCTTGGACAAACCAGTTAAAAATATGTATATCCTCCAGCTCAATTTCAAACCGGTGGCTGCTAATAACAAAACACTGGTCCTGTACATTTTGTTTGTTCATTAGCCACGTCAGGAGGTCTACCTGTGCCCTCATGCCCTGAATGGCCCATAATTCGTATAAACCGCATGCTCTCAATGCCTGCATTATAGGAAAATGATTCATTTCGGCATCATCTATGTCTTCATGCTCGCGTTCCCTCCAAACAAGCATCTTGAATGTCCTACAATGCATAAAAAGACATATTAGAACAAGATTTTTTGAAAATTTTTGGGCAGAAATTGAGGAATTTGAGTTTGAAATTTCACTGCGGGGTCCGCACCCTATTTTCATACAAAGTGCATAGGTATGCATGGGCGCTATGAAACAGGTGCAAACCCAGGAAATTTTTCTATATAGAAAAAAGTCGAGGTCTGCAGGGCCTGCACGTTGCACCTGCGGACCCTTGCAAACGAGTTTTTCAACCTATTTTTCCTTAATAAATGAAATTTAAAGCCTAAAAATGAAATGTAAATGGATGAAATGCAAGATAAGGAGGACATGGATTACCTGGAGCTGACGGTTCTCTATTTCGCCGGACGGATTTTCCAGAATCTTCGTAGGAACTTTTTTACCCAAAAGCTTTCACTTTTCACTCTGAACTCAAATGGTAAAAATGAAGTTAGAAAAGCCCTTTTTATAAGTTTTTTCGAATAAATGAATTTTTAATTTGTTTATTTTTCACTTTAAAAAGGTAATTTTTGAAAACATTTTTATTTATCTTAAACAAGTATGTGTAATGCTTTGAGTTTTTGTGCAGAAAATTGGATTTTTCGGGAAAATTGATCGTTTTTCAACAAAGAGCATACTTTTATCACTTTTTCAGACTCTTTCAAAATTTTATGAAAAATAAAAAACTTGGACTCCTCTTTTAAGCTCTTTTTAGACTCTCGAAAATTGAAAATATTGTCGAGCACTTGATTATTCAAACTCGTTAAAATAAATGAATGATCGTCCTTTCAGTATAAGTTTACCCCTTTTACGGACCGAAATGGACTATTTACGAAAAAGGTATACACTGACTAATTACAGTCAACAGAGTTCTCTCCCACATTATTTTATCCTTTTTCGGGCTCAAGAGACTAAATTTATGAAAAAGTACCCACATGGAGTCTTCTTAAGTTTTTTCTTCTGACTCCCTAAAATTGAAAAAACACAGAGTTTCTCCTATACTGGACTCGTTAAAATTTAACAGTAAAGGACTTCTTCAATTTTAAACAGGAACGAACCACTCCTTCTTAGGGTTCGAATCTTAAACTAAGTTGGACTCATCCGAAGGATGAGCTTATAAACAAGAAAATGTTATCCTCCTCAAGCTTGTCAAAAATAAAGAGGTACTTGCCATAAATGGTGGGGGAAAAGAGAGAAAAACGAACCTGTTTGTTACATTTTGATTATTCAGAAAACCGTTAACCACTCTTGAACACGACACTTTTTGTCCACCTGGGTTGGGAAATCCTTTGCCTAACAGTTAATCAAACCATATTGAAAGTCTTCAGCCGGTTTCTGGGTATTAGCTTTGGGTCAATTTTCACCAAGCCATCTGCAGTGTCGTTATGTGTTCAAGAGGACAGTTCAAATAAACCATTCATCTGCAAAATATTTGTCTTCCATTTTGACCATCCCTGAGTCAGTCCTTGCCAATATATTTCTTCAAAACTTGATCTATGATTTCGTGTTGCGGGCTTGCCTACAACGGATCACTTCCTATCGACGACAGCTCATTATCTAGGAAGTTGATCTAGAAATCGTCAGTACCTTGAAATCTACATGCCTCAATGGTAGGTTTCTCGCCTTCGACGACAGGTTGCATCATTGACCTTCGATTGAATGATTCCGTGACATGTTCGACTTCAAATCATTCATTCACATTTCATGTATTGTACTGAGTACTTTGAGGGCCATTGACATTACTGGTGGTTACTCTCACACTTGTTAACAGTCTACATTATCGACTGGTAATCGAGTGGTTTCTACCATGTTCGACTTCGACACATTTATTCACATGGATAGAATCGTATTGGTTCGAGAAACGGAAATCAAGACCCTAGATCTAGTTTCTACCATCCAGGCTGTAAGGAATTTTGTTATTCATTTATACAGTGGACTATTCATAAACAGATGGCTGCGTCCATACTTTTGATGTATTGAAAATCATTCCTGTATCAGAACAGTTTAAATCAGTTTTCTAGTTAGTTGTGATCTGAGTATGGGAATGCCTACCTCAGTGATGATATGTCTACATATATATATTTTGCATTGAATGTTTTTACAGGTTCCGACTGGGGTGTCCACATGATGATCTTTGAAATGATAAAGTACTTCACTCTTCATACATGACAGACTCTATCTTCATCTATTACAGACTTTGCACTTTAGGGGGTAATCTGTTGCACTGAAAATTGTCATCTTGACATTCTGCTATCTGTATGAGCTCATTATCACTCAGAATTCCTCCTTTGCAAGTCTAACACATCAGTTCCCCATGTCAAGCCTTAAAAATAAGAGAAAACCTCTCAAAAATCTCTTTAACTTGGGTATCGCACTTTCTCTTTGTCTTATCTGCGGTCCCGCACCTAATGTTCATGAATCCTGCGTACCTTAACACACTTTCTCTGTGTTAAGGGTGCGGACCCTTGTCAAAGATTAAAAAGGTGCAAACTAAACCCAGAAGCTCACTTTCAGTCATTTCTAGAAGCTTCTGGAAGGAATCTTGCAGTGGCAAGTTTGCTCTTTTTACATTCATGCACCCCATGCCTTAAGGAGCTAACCCCTTGATGTGACGAGCTTATCCCTTTGAAGGAGGATGTTATCCCTTCATAATTGGAACTGTAACCTCCTCTTTTTCACTATGAAAAGAGGCCTTGGGTAGCCTGAAAGGGAGTTAAAGCTTTAGAATTATATGAGGTAAAGTGTTGTTGGGATTCAGACTCATTTAACTGAGATTTTGTGAGGAAAGATCACATACCTCTATCTGTCTCGGTTGGAAGAGTGCAAGGCTTGTCAGAGTAGAGGAGATTCCTGCTTTCGGACCCCGGGAAGGCCTGTTCAACTTCAAGGCTAAGGTTGTAAGGTTTTAATTCATTCAAAGTTAATACAAATGAATTCATTTTTCTCAATAAGCTGTTAATTAACTGTTTATTTCATGGATTCCTTGATCACCATGATAGGCATGATTTATAATATTTACCATACATGTGCTATTTAATGTTTTCTTGTTTTTGAATGTAGGTCTTTAAAGATAAATCCTTCAAGGGACCGAAGGACAACTACTTCGAACAAGCATTGGATCTACAGTAAGACCTTAACACCTTTATAGTATTCTTTTGTAAATCACATATGTCTAGAGAAAGATAGGTTTGTTTGGCTGTTTGTTGCTAGATTACCTTTTGGTACTAGGGAGATCGATCTTGTCTGCAAGATTGATTTATCCGGTCAACAATACCATGTACTACTACCTCCTCCGACTCCCACTGTTGGTGTGAGATTAATTTTTCTTGCCCCTTGTGGGTTCTGTGAAAACTGTGCAGTAGGGAATGAGGGGGCATGGATGTTTGCTGTTGGGTTTTGTGAATTACGAGTAGATGCAGTATGTATTCCAATTATTGCATCAATGGCAGTCTTTTGAAGAGCCATTTTATAGTCTCTGCACTATCACGGAATGCTAGAAACTTCTATTTCACAAAACATATGCCCTACCAACACGCTACAAGTGGTGCTTTAAAAAAAACTTGGATACCATGGGAAATATCCAATCAACAGTTTTCCCACCTCGGCTGAAGACAAGCTCTCTGGTCAGCTCTTGAAAAGGCATTATATGAGATAGGGACAACCAATCCAATTGTTTGCGTGCATTGGGCAGGTCCTCAGACTGTTTTGTTCGAAATGTTTCCACTGGCCAATCGATAGTCTCACCGCAATTGTGGTAGCCCATTTATGTGGTGAGCTCTGCAAGGGCATCGATGCTCTGAGTTGTGGTAATAAATAATTGATGGTGGATTCAACTAGATGAGTGGCCTGACTAATGGAGTGAAGCTTTTCTTGCTACGGCTAGAGCGGTACATAAAAAACATGTTGAAAAGGGTTTTTTGTCAACCCTCATTAGCGTACAACATGTTGTTCCACATAGCTCATCACACCAGACACATACACTGTCATTACGCTGTCACCTCTAGCACTTTAAAAAATGGATTGGATGTCATTAAAACTATATGCTTTCACTTGCTATGGTGGTATGGCTTGCGACCTACCACACAGCTTTTCTGAAGCTAACGACACCCTTATTTTCCCTTAGGATAACCCACATCTCGCTACCCTAGATTCATAAGTTGGGCGTTATCTTCTCCTAGCTATGATACCATGTTAATTTATGTAGATGTTCTATGCTAAGGTGCAAACATACGTTAACCTTCTAGGTCGTAACTAAAGTAAGATGTAAATAGAACATACCAATAGATCGATGGAAGACAAGCCAAAACAGAGATAAAGAATGGTGGCATTACGGTGATCAGTAGGATGCTTCAACCAGCAAAGTCTTCATAAGGTCGTCCACCCACCTATGTCACACAACCCCAAGACGTTTCATCAAGAATACTCTACAAAGATGTTGCACCAAGAGACCCTAAACCCAGAACCAAGAACACTTCTCCATCACCATCCAAAAGAGAAGAAAAATGCCTCCACAAATTGTGTGTATAAAATGAACTCCAAGTCTCTCCAATATATAGGCATATGTGGAGTGTGTGACACATATCTTATGCATGTGGGATAAAGCAGGTCAACCTTGCACATGTGGAATAAATTCAAAATACATGTTTTTCTCATCCAATGAAGATGATCTTTAGATCGATCTTGCACCTCTTTGAAAGAGGAATCCAATAAAAATATTGGCATCATCCTCTGAGCATCACATCATGGATTTTGGACCTATTTACCCAACATTAATATATTAGTATTTGTTTGTGTAAATGAATAGATGGATATGAGCTTATGATTTTTTCCTTTTGACCTCAATTTGATGTGGAATTTAGTTGAAAAGAAAATTCTTTTCGAGTTGATGTTTGAAAGTCTAGAGGAATAGATTTTGGTCCCCAAATATTCCCAAAGGCATTGGTATTTGTATAGGTTATATATCTACTAGAGCAACTTCTAGATAAAGTCCTGGTGATACAAAATATATTTTATAATAGTGAAGCAAGTACTAAAAGGGCTTTTATATCTTCTTCCTTTTTCTGAAGAAATACATTTGCAGAGAACCTCCCCATCTTCCCTGGAATTTCCATATGAATGGAAGATCAATTATGAACTGCCAAGGCCACTGGTAACCCCAAAAGGCCCAATGGGAGTGGATCCTCAAACCTCTGTGGACTTTTCACATAAGTGTCTTACCAATAAAGCTAATTCTCAGGGTTTAAAAGATTATATAACTTCTGTGTAGTTTGATTTTACATTCATCTCACAGTGGATTTCTTCTTGACTATCTGTTTTATTTGGCATTGATTGCTTTTCCACAAAATTGCTTGTTGCAGTCAGAGGGATTCTTCCCTAAAATAGGGTGATATTCTTCGAATCCCAATACATTAGTTTCAAAATACATACTGGAAACATACCAGAGCTAAAACATGACAAATCTAAAAAAAACATTCATCACACTCAGGATTGTCACATTCACTTTTATCACTCGAAACCAAGTTGACTACATTCTGAGAATGTGGAGTAGAGGGGTCTTTTGATGGGATGTCTTCTGAAGCAGAGTTGTGCATTTAATTAGGAATTTTTCTCTTCAATCTAGGTTCATGGGGTAGAAGCCTCCCCAGATACATGGAGGATAGCTACTCCAGACATTGTTGCCACTGCTTTCAGCTCTTGTTTAATTTCTTTAGCCATACTTTCAATTCCCTTGAACCTCTGCTTAGTTGCTAGTTTACATATCTTAGAATGGAATACCCTAGTATCTATATGATCTCTATCATTTGACGGTTCAACTGTGCTCTTTGTTGATCAATGCTTCCATCCATGAATGTAGGAAAATCCCTTTTCTAGTAGACAAGGGAAACAATAAAGTGATACAGTGGGAGTTGTGACCAGTTTGGGAAGGGAAGGTGGCTAAATGGAGGCATATGGTAGGCAGAGGGAAAGGGATAAATGGGAATGTATATAGGATTGAAGGGGGACTGGGTAAGGGGAGAGGGACATGGATGCAAGAGAAGGGAAGGGTGATAAGGTAGGATGAGGTAAGAGAGCTATGAAGTGGAAGATAAGTGAGATGAAGGCACGAGGGGGAAGGGAATGGAAGGGGGAGTGGGAGAGTATTAATTAAGATGACCTGCCCAAAAATAAGATATTACTTCCCCATTTATGTGGGACAATACCATTGAGTGTTGGGAGTGCCAATGGGAGATGGCAATGCTAACCTAGAATATTAATGACAAAGGATACCAATAGAATATTAATGACAAAGGATACCAAGGGTAGGGTCCTTCATTTGTTGTTAGAGATCGTATTAGAGATCCTGTTAGAGATGTAACGACCCTACCCTACATCTGCAATTGATTCATTAGAAATTTCTCTATTTCTTCCTTGGTTATCTCCATTTGCTGGTATATGTCGTTCTTTGCACTTCATGATTACATATGACAAACTAGGTTTTTCTAGTATGCATGCTATCCTTGGTGTTTCTGTGCTCGATTACTGATAACTGTTATCCACTATTTTACATAAGGATAGAAAATATGATTTTTCATCATTCATCCAGGTAGCATAGTGATTCTAGCTTTCCAACGGTTGGGAATATGAAAATCTCTATTGGAAAAGGACACTTTTGTGCACAAGTTTCAAGGCATCGTGCCAAAGTAAATGATATACTCAAATGAATATTGCATCTTGTAAACCCATAGGAAAACCATCATATATGGCATCTATGGCACTAAATAAAGTTACTTATTCATTGGAAGAACACTCTTCCTCATCAAACTTAGGAATTTTACATACATTTGACTGCTCATTATTTTCAGAAGGAATAAGTAGGAGCATGCTGAAATTTCTTTCATCACATACCTTTTCTTTGCAAGGTCCTTTAAACAATCTCTCAAAAACACTCCCAATCCATGCAACCATGGTCATAACCACTCTATCAAAAAAAGGATATATCTGTCAACTCACTCAACAAAGGACCCCACCTAAGGCACAAATCTGGAATAACATTTAGAGCGGTAAAGAACTGCTTAAGTTTTTAAAAAATTGTTGGTTAATGACCCATAATTAACTCCATTCTACCAACAATTTTTGTAAAAGAGGTGTAATTGGTCCCTACGTATGTGCAACTTATAGAGTAGCCAAAGGAAAACTCATCCTTTTAACATCACAACTAATTTTGCTTGCAAGAAACATGGTGATATTCGAAGAAAAACAACAAAATATGCATAGTGACAGAATTTCACCTTCAGTAAAGACACTGCCACATAAGGAAATTATGGCCAAGGGTATAGAGGATATTCAGTAGATGCACTACTTTGTACAAAAGAAATAGTAGAATTGACCTCTATTTTAGCATTCCAGGCTATCCCCTCTAGGTGCACTCACCCATCCTATGAATCTAGTTGGAAATTGAGGATTGGTTCTGTGTAAATTTAAGAATGGATCAAAATTCAACACCATCACATTCTCTTTTTTTATGGTTCTTCAAGATAAAATCCATGAGAAGCAGGTGAAAGAGTGATCTTTGAATCCAAAGTAGAAGTAGAAATTGACATTTTCTTTAGGGTGTCAACAAAGTGACAAATAATAAATCTGAAGGCTTGATCTAGGAGTAAGGTTACTTAGGAGAATAACACATGAGGATATTACAATTTTTGAAGAGTCTCCATTTGAAGCCCACCCTTTGAAGCTCAGTTGGTTACTAGGACCATTCTAGAGACAACAAGAGGAAACTAGGGTTCATAGAGGGTTCAATTGATAACCACACCAAGGACTAGAATCATGGTATTTGCTGCAACAAGCCATCCCAGTACAACACCATTGGAACATGTCTTATTTGAATATTTTTTAGTTTACAAGCCATGTTTTGTCTGGTTCAATTCCTTCACAATCTACCATAACTGCTACCCAAAATGTTGCAACTTTTGGTGCCTCTAAGTTGGTTCATGTGTCAGAGAAACCTCCAGAAAGTGCACTAGCAAAAAAAATGTCCAAAAACATATTATAACAAGAAAAACATGCCCAACAACTTACAAAATATGTACAATCAAATGAGGCAAATGATATCTCAGGTAAAAACCCCCACAATAATCTGCAGGGCCTCATCCCAATAGCCAACAAGCATGTTTATATGGTTCAATTCCCTCACAATCTACCAGAACTGCTACCCAAAATGTTGCAACTTCTGGTGCCTTTAAGTTGGTTCCTGTGTCAGAGAAACCTCCAGAAAGTGAACCAACAGAAAAAATGTCCAAAAGCGTATTATTACAAGAAAAACATAGAAAACAACCTATGAAATACGTACAATCAAATGAGACGAATGATAAAAGACAACTAACAATACACAACCAATACTATCTACTACTGTCGGAACTATATAAGTAATGGGCATATACAGATTTGTTAGATTTATAGGTTAATGATTAATTATATGAAACCGAAAAAATTGTATTCACAAAAATGAGAAGGACAAAGGAATCAACTGTTAAGCAAATGATATCACTTTCCAATAACATGTAGAGTGAAAAAATATTTGTTGGATAAGCTTAAGCAATTTAGGCAACTCCATTGGGATAAACTAAAATACAACGGCAATGATAATATGGCAGGAAAACTTGCTTAACTAATATCTCACCAAAGTAGTAAGTTTTCTTAAGTAACAATATACCTAGGAGATCACAAAATGCTGCAATAACCTGAGAATTTCTTGAAGGTTTTTAAGAATTGCTTCAGAAAGAACATATATTGCCTTCAGAAAAATATTAGGAAAGTGACTTGAAATGATTAGCTTCTACAATTTGGACAATATTTTGATTATAATCTAATAAATTAGGGGTATTTACTATTAAGCAAGGTGACTCTAGACAATTGGTCTTCATTAATAAGGATGGTGACTAGTAGTAGAATTCAGTCTTGAACTCTATATTTTGTTGCCAATATTTTTTATTTACTGACAACTCTAATAGTAACACAACTACTTGCTTTCCTTCCTCTGTATCCCATGCTAGTGCACCGAAGGGAATGCTAGATTTGTTTTCAGTTTTCATCAAGCGCACTTAAGAGGAACTAGTTTTGACAGTTGGCAACTAGACATTCCTAAGATAGTTGAGGGAACTATGCCCATCTTCAGGAGCATTTATATCACCAATTTTCTGGGATGTGGGTAACATCCCAACAGAAAAAGAGATGTCCCCAATAGTTTCCATGTAACTCATGGACAGGGAAACACTAAATTCTAATCCAACCCACTTTCATTTTCTATATGATGGTGGTCAGATCCATTCAGGGTGGGCTAACAATGAGCATAGATCCATTGCTTGATCCATCAGCGGATGCATCCCTTAGGGGTGGGACATATCCTTAATGCAACTAGGTCCCATCCAAGATCAAAGGGGAAAGGATAAAAAAATTCTCATGCATATATGAGAATGGACTATATCATTTATCAATGAAATAAATAGAAGTTAGAACACATAAAATCATAAAAGTATTTCATCTAACACAGTTATGTATGAAGACTTGAATCTTTGACTCTTACAAAAATTTTCACATGTCATTTCTGAAGTATGCATGAGTAATTTTCAGGGTAGGTGTCCCCATGTGTGGGTGCACATCTCGCATATTTGTTAGGGGAATGACAACATATCCTCCCAAGCTAGTGAGGATCCCCAACCAATAAATAAATGCATGATTGGTGGGCCTTGTTAGCCACCATATAGCATGAGAATTAATCCAATTGAAGACCTCACCCAAGAAGGTTCCACTTGGAGAATTTTGGATTTATGGCTTGTTACCTCTCATGTTATATGAGGCCTACACTTGTGAATATTTTCACTACTATTGTCATTTCCACCACAAAGGAAAGTTTACATGTTGACCTTTAGATGGCCCTAGAGTCATGATTGCATCTGATGAGGTTTTGGTGATGGCCTCATCCTAATAGCCAACGATCATGTTTGTCTATTTCAGTTCCCTCAAAATATACTAGAACTGCTACCCAAAATGTTGAAACTTTTGGTGCCTTTAAGCTGCTTCCTATGAGAGAGAAACATCCAAAAAGTGCACCTGCTGGAAAAAATGTCCAAAAACGTTATTACAAGAAAAACATGGCCAACAACCTACAAAATACGTACAATCAAATGAGACAAATGATAAATGACAACTAAACAATATGCAACCAACACCATCTACTACTTTCAAAACTATTGAAGTAATGGGCATATACAGATTTGTTAGATTTATAGGTTAATGATTAATCATAAGAAACCGAAAAAATTGTATTCACACAAATGAGAAGGACAAAGGAATCAACTACTAAGCAAATGACATCATTTTCCAATAGCATGTAGAGTGATAAAATATTTGTTGGATAAGCTTAGGTAATTTAGGCAACTCCATTGGGATAAACTAAAATACAACAACTTCCAACATTTCAATATAAATGATAATGTGGCAAGCAAAATTTCTTAACAAATATCTCACCAATGTAGTAAGTGTGCTTAAGTAACAACTCCTATATACCTAGGAGATAACAAAATGCTGCAATAACCTGAGAATTTGTTGAAGGTTTTTAAGAATTTCTTCATAAATAACATATATTGCCTTAAAACAAATATTACAAAAGTGACTTGAAATGATTAGCTTCTGCAATTTGGACAATATTTTGATTGTCATCTAAAAAAGTATTGTGAGATTCCCAACAATCCTCCATGGCATGGGGTCTTTCCTTTTAAGCAAGGTGACTCTAGATAATGGGTCTTCATTATTAAGCATGGTGACTAGTAGAAGCATACAGTCTTGAACTCTATATTTTGTTGCCAATATTTTTTTTTTACTCAAAGCTCTAATAGTAACTCCACTGCTTGCTTTTCTTCCTCTGTATCCCATGCTAGCGCACCCAAGGGAGTGCTAGATTTTTTTTCAATTTTCATCAAGCGCACTTAAGAGGAACTACTTTTGACAGGTGGCAACTAGACATTCCTAAGACAGTTGAGGGATATCTACCCATCTTCAAGAGCATTTAGATCACCAATTTTCTCGGATGTGGGTAACATCCCAAAATAAAAAGAGATGTCCCCAATAGTTTCCATGTACCTCATGGACAGGGAAACACTAAAGTCTAAGGAATCAACACAAATGAGAAGGAAAAAGGAATCAACTATTAAGCAAATGACTTCACTTTCCAATATCATGTAGAGTGATAAAATATTCGTTGGATAAGCTTAAGGAATTTCAGAAACTCCATTGGGATAAAATAAAATACAACGACTTCTGGCATTTCAATATAAATGATAATGTGGAAAGCAAACATGCTTAACAAATAGCTCACCAAAGTAGTAAGTGTCCTTAAGTAACAACTCCTATATACCTAGGAGATCACAAAATGCTGCAATAACCTGAGAATTATTGAAGGTTTTTAAGAATTGCTTCAAAAAGAACATATATTGCCTTCAGAAAAATATTAGGAAAGTGAATTGAAATGATTAGCTTCTGCTATTTGGATAATATTTTGATTATCATCTAATAAATTAGGGGTATTTACTATTAAGCAAGGTAACTCTAGACAATAGGTCTTCATTATTAAGTATGGTGACTAGTAGAAGAATTTAGTCTTGAACTCTATATTTTGTTGCCAATATTTTTTATTTACTGACAACTCTAATAGTAACACCACTGCTTTCTTTCCTTCCTCTGTATCCCATGCTAGCACACCCAAGGGAATGCTAGATTTGTTTTCATTTTTCATCAAGTGCACTTAAGAGGAACTAGTTTTGACAGGTGGCAACTAGACATTCCTAAGACAGTTGAGGGAAATCTTCCCATCTTTAGGAGCAGTTACATCACCAATTTTATGGGATGTGGGTAACATCCCAAAATAAAAATAGATGTCCCCAATAGTTTCCTTGTACCTCATGGACAAGGAAAAACTAAAGTCTAAGCCAATCCACTTTAATTTTGCATATGACGGTGGCCGGATCCATTCAGGGTGGCCTGACAATGAGCATAAATCCACTGATTGATCCATTAGTAGATGCATCCCTTAGGGGTGGGACACATCCTTAATGCAACTAGGTCCCATCTAAGATCAAATAGATGAGGATAAAAAAAAATATCATGCATACATGAGAATGGACTATATCATTTATCAGTGACAGAAACAGAATACATAATCATAAAATCATTTCATCTAACACAGTTATGTATGAATACTTGAGTCTTAGACTCTTATATAAATTGTCACATGTCATTTCTGATGTATGTATGAGTAATTGTCAGGGTAGGTGTCCCCATGTGTGGGTGCACATCTCACATATTTGGTAGGGAAATGACAACATATTCTCCCAGGCTAGTGGGAATCCCCAAACAATAAATAAATGCATTATTGGTGGACCCTCTTAACCATCATATGGCATGAGAATTAATTGAGTAGAAGACTGCACCCAAGCAGGCTGCACTTGGAGAATTTTGTCTCTCTAGCTTGTTACCTCTTATGATATAGGAAGTTTGTTACCTCTCATGTTATAGGAGGCCTACACTTGTGAATATTTTCACTACTCATGTCATTTCCATCACAAAGGGAGGTTTACAGGTTGACATTTAGATGCCCCTAGAATAGTGATTGCATTTGATGAGGTTATTGATGAAGTAAGTATAGATGGCTTGATGATATTGGTGTTTGGATTGCCTTGATGATGATTTTTTTCCTTTCATACTATCCGACTTAGTTGTGAATCCCCTTTGATCATTAGACGGTTAATGATACATGTTTTTGTATGACTCACTTGATTAAATCCTGTTGCATTTTGATTTTTGGCCTAAGGCAACATCATTTTCACATAATCAGTTCAATAACTTCATGATGGTGTACAACACTCAAGCATTCTCCCCCTGATATTACTTGAATTGAAATTGTTCTTGGGGTGATTGAATATGCTCTAGCATGGTTTGATATTCATGATGAAAACACCCTTGTTCATATTGAAGGGTTGTAAGCATATTATGTCATGCCATGATATAGACTACAATCATTGCCTGATTTAAAGTTCTATCTACGTAGATCCACTACATATGGGATTGGCTGGCATGATTTGAGGAATGCCCCCACATCTTATTGTCACACATGTTTAGGTCATCCTTTGAGGAGTTTTCATAACAAATATTTGACCATTGCTTGCCCACTTATCTATGACATCCACTTATGGAGGAGTGTGATAAATTTATTGGAGGGGCATCCTAACTCTTAAGCATATACCTTTTGACAAGTAACCAAATTCTTGCCAAATTAGTGCCAATAAATGCAAAATTGTAGTAGAATTTAAAAATTAGGATCATAATAGAAATTTGGACAAATATTGCTAGGAGCTATGGAGGCTATAAATCCATCACCTTAAAACCCTCACCACATTTTGATAAACTTGTTGAGAAATGCTCAATCTTTGTTGCTTGATCACTTTGGTTATTTGGGAAGATTGTGATTGCAAAATGCACATGGTGGAGAACAAATTGAACATAGGGAACAACTTTACGTGTTATGAGTGTTGATTTTTGTGTAGCTTGGGAGGTACTTGAAGCCCTAGTGTTCAAGGGTTGGAGGTCAAAGTGCCACAAATGGGCTTGTGGGCTTGAGATCCAAGCTTGGGGGTTTTGCACCCATCGTAATTTGGGCCAAAACCGTGATGGATTTTCGACATGTGATAGATGAGGATGATAGTGCTCGGCGAGACAATTCCAACACAATGAGAATCATCCAATTCTGAGTTGTTGTTAGAGAGAAATTAATTTTTGAATTTGACAAGTTAATTATTGGTTGTCAAGTCATGTTGGCTTTATGTAAATAATTCCAATAGGTGTGTCTCTTCATAATTCGTTGAATCCCCTCATTATGTCTATAAAAGGAGGGTGAGCACTTGTGTTTTAGGCATCCATTGTGTGCAACACATCACAAGAAGATAGCTCATGGAGGAGAAGCAAACTTATGTTTTGGGCCATAGGCATAAGAGGGTTGACAGCGTGGAGAAGAGGGCAGTTCAGGGCACTCTTAGTGATTGTTATGAAGGTCGTTTTGCTGTGCTAGAGGGTTGAGGCAGAGGAGACCATTTATGTATGTTTTTGGGGTATGTTAGGGTGCTTATACCCTTGGAAGAGACAGTTGCATCCCTAGATGGCTGTTGTGGGAAGGCTGCATGCCTAAACCAACCTAAACAGAGCTGCGTAGGGCAGTGTTAGGGTTGGTTCATGCCTAGGACAACAATGTTGAGGAGGAGGGTACTTCCAAAGGTCAGCCACTTTCATCTAGATAAATTCTGGGCAAATTGAAGGCTAGAAAAAGGGAGTGTGTGCTGCCCTAACAAAGCCTAGATTGCAGCAATGAAGGAGACCTCAAAATAATGAGCATAAGCTATGTATTTCAGTACGTTCTTGTAGATGTTGGATCCTAAATTGTGGATCTATTTTAAATCATGATAGAAGTAAATGAGGAGGGGGAATATCTCATGGTTAGATGCCCCAAACCAGTAATAGTTGCCACAGTGATTGGGAAAAAAACTTGGAGCGAGAGTTTGTCAATTATTGGGTCAAAGTGATGACTATTGTGTGGATCAGTTTGATGGGCAGATTAAGGAGGCCTTAGGAGTTGTTTGGAGGAGCCCACATAAATTTTTTGGAGGCCTACCATGTAGCCAAGGTGATAACAGGCACATTAGATTGGAAGGAAAAAGGACAACAACAAGGTTTGTTGCATATGGACCATTGTATGATGGTTTGATGGTGTCCTAGGCAAGGACACATTGAGGTGCCTAGATTTGCGCAATAGCTCCTCTAGTGCATGTCAAAGGGTGGTTTGATGAAGTTTGTGGGTAACCATGTGTAAGGGTCTCCCAGGTGTGGGGATGCCCTAACTAGGTGCAAATGCTACAGCGTGGACTTGGTCTCTTGTGGATTGTTGGAGGGCAGCGTGAGAGAGGACCAAGTGTGGACGAGATTAGGAACTTATGGTTTGCTTGAGGACAACGTGATAGTGTCCATGTTGGAGCCGAAGTGCAACACCTTAATGGAAAAAGGTGACAACAAACCTGGCAGTTGTGGAGCTCAAGGTTTTGGCCAACCAGGAGAAGGATCGTGGAGCCTTAGACTTGTGTGTGGAGAAGGACCTCTACAGTAGATGATGGGCAGTCCTCCTAGCCCATGTTCATTGTGGGAGATGGAAATATTGCAGTGATAGGTGGCAGCCCTTCATGCCCTATGTTGGTCTTCATCGTTGCAGCACAGGAAGACCATAGTGGGTTGAAGTCCTTGAGTAGTTGAGGAGCAGCAGTGGGTATATTGAGAGTTTTTCACAAGTAGAGTTGTGAAAAACTCGACAAGAGTCTCGATGTGTTGTCACCTTGATGGAATGAGGCACAACTAAAGAGAAAATTAGATAGTCGAGATTTAGTGGCCAGATGGACTTGAAGAATTGATAGAGCTAGGAGCTGCAGATCGGGAGCTGAAGGATTGGGAAGGTACAGGGTATGACCGAGAGGGCTGAGAGATTGCACTATAGCTAGATGGTTAGAGTATCTTGTACTAGTGGATGTATGAGGGCCATTATCCCTAATATGGGTGCCTTAGAATATTTTATTATATGTTGTTAATATAACGAAGTTGGGTTGAAAATTTGAAAATTTTTCTATATTATGTGCATATGTGATTTACTGTTGTATATATTATGCTATGCAAAGTAGTTTTGTCAAGATTATTGGTTTGGAGGGTCAAAGATTTTAATACTCTATCCTAGACCCAAGGTCATGGAAATTCAACATGGTATCAGATCGTGTTTGAGTTACTTTGGAAGTCAGTGAATCAGAGTTTGCATAGTTAAGCAACTGTGGGTGTCTAAATCATGGAGTAGAGGGTTTAGATGAAGACATGGAGATGTGGTCTTGACAGGTTACATGGCGAGAGGGGCTCAAAGTTCTGGTGGATTGGTGGTGCGCTTGGTGAATAACAGTTTGTTGTAGGGAAGATTGTTAATCGTGGACTTTTGTTGATGTGTCATGGTTGGTTGGGACATATCGAGGGTTTCTTTGACATGGAAAAGATCAGGATGATCGAGATGGCTTCATGTGATGGAATACAGGTTGGAAGGATAAAGTATTCATCATATCATGGTGCTGCATGTTCGATATTGGTGGGATTTGCATGAGTGGTATTTTATCCAAGAGGATGAGTGCTTACAGGACTGAGCCAGTGGAGATTGTGTAGGCTCAAACGAAGTCTAGCCTCAGAGGGAGTAGCCCTATGGAGGTTTGGGATCTTTAGTTCAGGATGATGACCAGTGTTGGATCAGTTGATGAGCAGTGGTAGGAGGCCTTAGGATCTGTTTAGAGGAGCCTAACAAAGACTGTTAGGAAACCCTAACCAGACAACCAAGGTGACATCAAGCACATCAGTCCAGAAGTGAAGAAAGGTAAGTTTTGTGGTGTGAAGAAAGGGAAAGCACACTCAACTAGGAGAGAATATGTCTTGGTTGTAACTGTGTCTGAGCTCCTCCAAGTACTAGGCACAACCCAACCACTAGTATGAAATCCAGAAAGAAATTTAATATCATCCAACAACAAGAAAGATGGGTGGCTTCCACTAAATAATCAAGCTTCCCTTCAATGTGAGATTCGAACCACTGTAAATGGAGGAAATCTTTCCATTAGTGACCAGAACTCGTCCTTGTCTCTTTTGCCAACATTACAACCTTGTTACTTAAAACATACCTTGTTCGGTGTCTACAATGGTCCTTGATATGTTTTATTGGAACAATGTAATGAAATATTCTATAGAAAAAATAATAGCTATGAGAGAATCCTATCACAATATTTAAATGATATAGTGACATGTATTAAAGAATTGAAAGAATACATTGTAGCCTTCTTTATTTGGTACAAGTGATCCGTAAAATACAGATATTCCATTGGACAGTACATATCTAATCAAAATACATTGAAATCTAAAATCTATATTATGAGAGAGTTAATTTTCCTTATATTTTATGAATTTATTAAATTACTATTTTCTCCTTGTAAGATACCAAACTGTAACACTTCAAGTTTTCCTTAAAAAATTCTGAGTTTTGATGTGAGTTTTCAATGATGAATTTCTTCAAACATTTCATTTACACTCTGTTGTAGGTTCTCATTATAATTTTTTTTTGTTTATGGGCAATGCATTCAATGCCTTACATGTGCCACAAACTTCTTCTAAACACATATATATCCCTTATGACAACTCAAAAATTAAAACCCTGTTGTGAAATAACAGTATAACCCACAAGCAATATTTTGACATTTAAAATTTGAGTGTACAGTGAACAAATAGAAGTGTACAACCTGATCTTTAGTTGCATCGATTTGGCGAGTGTACAAACTTCAATATTGGTTCTCTTGAAGCATCATTCCAGCACTAGCTTATAATATACGATGTCCAATGATGAATACATAGGTCCAGCCTTAATGATAGACTTGGAATCCCATGCAGAACTAGTCTATGGGGTAGCACGCAGCCCAAAATGAATCTACTGCAATGATAAAGTGTATAAGGGTGACTAGTCACCCATTACTGTAAACTTCAGAACCCATGGCTAGAAAAGGTAGAGATTTAGCCTTCGGTTGAGTAAAATATCTAGCCTCACACTCATCTAGGAGAGAATATGTCTTTGCTTTAACTGTGTATGAGATCCTCCAAGTACCATGCACAACCCAACCACTAGTACGCAGGAAAAAAGAAAGTTAATCTTGTCCAACAACAAAAAATATGGGTGGCTTCCACTAAATACTCAATTTTCCCTTCAATGTGAGATTCTAACCATTGTAAATGGAGGAAATCATGCCATTAGTGCCACTATAAAATACCCTATTCCAAATCTAACAAATGCACTCAACCTTTGGGATTAATCAAAATCTAGCCGCATTCAGGGTTTGGGATTAATTAAAATCGAGAAAATGCATTTAGCATTTTGGATTCAACATTTGAGATGAATACCTTATGGTTTGGAAGGACAGAGTCTATGACGATTACCTTACGATCCTGTCCTGCAGGAGTCCAAACAGACTTTGAAACCATGGAATTTTAAACTCCACCAAATTAATAATGTTAAACTCCCACCAAATTAGTAAATGCTTGGAGGGAAATATAAAAGCAAAAATAAAAATCGAGATCACTTTAAAAAAAGAAGAAGAGGGAAACAAATAGTGCACTCTCAACTCTTAATTCGGTGACAAATGGGATATCTAGAGCGCACTCTTAATTCGGTGACAAAGGGGTAATGAAGAGAATGCTATAGCTTAGAATAAAATGAAGATTTCACATATTGCATGAATTTTAAATAGTATTTCTTTTCTTTATTCATTTTTTTAGTTCTTTGTTTTGACAAAATCGTGGTATAGGTTGTTAGAATGAAGCATATTAATTTTTTTTAAATAATTTTTCTTTTCTTTTTTTCATTTTCTTTCTTATGTTTTTTTATTGAATTTTATAATTATTTTTACTTTCGATGTTGTTAAGAAAATTTAAGAAAATAGTAAAAAAAATCTCTCTAAACTAAAAAACAGAAGACTAATAGATGTTGATATAGAGATATGGAAACAAATTCTTAGACAATTA
This sequence comes from Pinus albicaulis, assembly GCA_034641835.2. Lineage (NCBI taxonomy): Eukaryota > Viridiplantae > Streptophyta > Pinopsida > Pinales > Pinaceae > Pinus > Pinus albicaulis. Next base: position 1,065,730,574 of record CM076581.1, on the reverse strand, counting down.
CAAGAGGAAGAAAAGATCACAAGTGATATTGTAACATGAAGAGTGGACCTTAAGATACTAGCATGCATGGTGGAAGATTTATATCCCTTGCACCTTGTAAATTGTTAATTTCATATAACTAGATGGAATTATAAATTGTTAATTTCATATAACTAGATGGAATTATTTGATTTGTTTAATTTTATTTTATTATGTTCTTCCATATTAATAAATGTTAATTGTGAAAACAGACCACTTCCCTATGTTCAAGTCTTTACTCTGCAATAATACACATCTCTTCTAATTTTATGTATACTTGTATATTTAATTGTTAAAAACTAAATTAGGGTGAAAATGTGGTGGTTGTGATAGTCGTTAAGAAGAATCGTGTGTGTTTATATATACATTAAATAAATTAGGAGACTTTCAAATCACATATGTTGCTTACAAGTGTATAAAGAGCACTTTTAACCATGTTTGAGGGTACATTTTATACGTATCATAATGTACATGAGGGGGAAATGGTTTTCAGTGCTAGTGATCTAGTCGCACAAATGACCCCATAAATTTGTGCTTTGGAATATCCCCAAGATTCAATACATAATCCAAAATGAGAGGATTCATTGCTAAGGTGACAATAGAAACAACCCTCTAGCGTTAAAATTTAGAGACAAAAGGGTATTCGAAATTTTAACATTGTAGATGGATTCAAAGACCCCTTTGTCTCTAAATTTTAACATTTTAGATGGATTTAGAGACCCCTGTAGTGAAATGGGACACTTAGGTATCAAAATTGAATTTTTCATTTCTAGAGTGACACAATTAAAAATTACTAACATAAATGACTAATTCATATACTTGTTGTACTTGCTATTTGGTCATATTTTTATTCTTGAACTATAATAGTCATTTACATTGATCATTATTAATTTTGTCACTCATTATATATTCATATATTTTAGTCCTAGACTAAATTAGTCATTTAGTTTAGTCGCTTTTAGTTTAGTCACTTATTATCTAGTCATATATTTTAGTCCTATACTAAATTAGTCATTAAGTTAGTCATTTTTTGTTTAGTCATTTATTATATAGTCATATATTTTATTCCTAGACTAAATTAGTAGTTTAAGTTAGTCATTTTTAGTTCGGTCGCTTAAAATTGCTTAAATTTAGTAGTAATTCACTTGAAATAAATGCGGTGACTAACGTTTTTGGTCACCTAGTCACTAATTTCATTATTTTCTACTAGTGAAAAGAGATTTTAGAGCTAGGTCATACAAATATATGTGGCCCAATTAAGACACATTGCATTGGTGGTAGTATTTGTTTTTTGACATTCATTGATGATTATAGCAGGAAAATACGGGTGTATTTTTTTTAAAATAAATTAGATACTTTCTCAATATTTAAGAAGTTCAAAGCAGAAGAAGAAAAACAGAATGTAAATTCTTTGAAAGTACTCAGATCCGGCAGAGGAGGAGAGTACAAATATAATGAATTCAAATATTTTTTTCAACAACAAGGAATTATCATGCAATACACAACAAGATATACTCCACAACATAATGAAGTAGCAGAAAGGAAACATAAGTCGATCATGAACATGGCCAGATGTGCGCTTTGTGAGAAGAAGTTGTCAACTAATTATTGGGCTGAAGCAGTTTTGACAACAATGTGTGTACTCAACAGATCTCCAACAACCAATCTCCAAGATACAGTACCTCAAGAAGCATGGGATGGTAGAAAGGTAAATGTATCTCACTTTAGAATTTTTGGATCAGTATCTTTTGCACATGTTCCTGATTAGCTAAGAAATAATCTTGATGATAGGAGTTAAAGATGTATTTTTGTAGGCTATAGTGAGAAGTGAAAGTCCTACATACTTTACAATATAGTTACTAAGAAGTTTGTTTTAAGTAGGGATGTTAAATTTTTTGAAAATAAATCTTGGTATGATCATGTTGATGAAGCTTTAAATTAGAATTTTTATCCACCACAACCACCAATATTACAGGTTCAAGAAGATTCATACCATTCTAAAAATGCTACATCTTCAAGAAGTGAATCCCCCGCTGATTCAGCATCTTCAGTAGACAGTAACTAAACAAGAAGAATGAGATAAATATATGAGCAAGAGAATGAGATTTACTAGCAGAACATGTTTGCATTTCTTTCATCAAAACTGATTCATTTGGAATAAGTATTTAAAGAAAAGCATTGGGTTTATGCAATGAACCAAGAAATTGTTTCCATAGAAAAGAACCAGACTTGGGAATTAGCTTATCTCACAAGAGACAAAACCGGAATTGGTGTAAAATGGGTATATAATACTAAGCTAAATGAAAAAGGAGAAATTTAGAAACACAAGGAAAGGTTGGTTGCCAAAATATTCTCATGACCGTTTGGTGTTGACTATAGTGAAACATTTTCTTTGGTAGATAGGTTAGACACTGTCAGAACCATTTTATTCACAACAACTCAACACAAATGAAAAGTATATCAGCTTGATGTAAAATATTCCTTTCTAAATGGCATATTGTGGGAAGAAGTTTATGTAGAGTAGCGTCCTGGTTTTTAAGTTCTAAGATAGGAACATAAGGTATACAGATTGAAGAAAGCTTTGTATGATTTGAAGAAAGCTCCAAGAGCTTGGTACAGTCACATCGACACCTATCTCATCAAAAGTGGTTTTTGCAAAAGCACACATGAGCCAACTTTGTATACCAAAACTCAAGAAGGTAAAATTCTTATTGTATGCCTTTACATAGATGATCTTCTTTATACAGGAAATATGATGTTAGAAGAATATTTCAAAACATCAATGAAAACATAGTTTGATATGACTAATCCAAGGGTCAAGAAATATTTCTTACGCATTGAAATTCAACAATCTGCTAATGGCATTTTTTTTTTGTCAACAAAAATATGCCACTGATATCATCCAAAAGTTCAGAATTGTCAATTGCAAAGCAGCTGATACACCAATTTCTCAAGGAACTAAGTTGCGAAAAGAAGATGTAGCACCATTTGTTGATCCCACATTATATAAAAGTCTAGTTGGTAGTTTGTTGTATCTCGCTGCAACTAGACCTAATGTCATGTTTGCAGCAAGTTTTGTCTCCATATTTATTCAGTCACCTAATATTTATCATTGGAAAGTTTCAAATGGGATCTTAAGGTATATTGCAGGTACCATAGATTATGATTTATTTTATACACATTCTGAAAATTGTTCACGTTCAGGTTATACAGATAGCGATTATGCATGGAGTTTAGATATCACAAAAGCACCACTGGGTATGCTTTTCATCTTGGAACCAATCTGATTTCATGGGCATCCTAGAAAGAGTCAATCATTTCAATATCTTCTGTAGAGGCAGAATATGTAGCATCAAATTCAACAGCTTGTCAAGCAATGTGGTTGAGAATATTATTGAAAGATATTTCAAATTTTCAGAAGGATCCAATTCATATTTACTGTGAAAACAATTCAACAATTTATTTATCAAAAAATCATGTTTTCCACAAAAAGAGGAAGCACGTTGACACATGTTTTCATTTCATCCATGAGTTTGTCAATGATGGGGACATAGACTTTATTTTTGTTGTTCCAAAGATCAGCTTGCAGATATTTTCACAAAGCCATTCGGAAAAAATGTATTTTCATTTCATAGAGAGAAATTAGGCATTGTAAGTGCCTTCACTTGTAATAGTTGAGTTTAGGAGGGGATATTGAGATATTAATCGCACTGTTTGCTAGGTGTCATCACATTTGATTTTCTTGTCTTCTAGGTGTCATAGACAATTCAACTTTCCTTCAATTTAATCGAGTTCTACTTGAATCATTTATTGTTGATTTTTTCAATGTAATCTATTTAGCTATTTTGAGTATTAACAAGAGGAATCTCTACTCCATTTTTCGTTTTACATTCTTTATCAATAACGATTTAGAAAATTGCAAACCAATAGAAACTATTCCTCCAATTTTAAAACAAATTTGTGAAACTCATCCCGTGAAAAATATTCTCTTTTCAAACTAACCATACTTGTTTTATGTGTGCTATCTACTAAATAAAAATACCAATAATTTCTTTTAGATTAAGTGAGTGAAAATATTCAATATAGTGGAAGGGATATATATATAGATAGAAAGGAAAAGAAACAAAAATCCGACAAATTCATCTAATAGTCGCATGCTTCCATCCGTGAAATTGAAACTTTGTGTCCGTGTGGGTCGATGGAGATGCAATTTAATTATGCTGCCATTTTTTTATTTTAACAGATTGTTTAAAAATGAAGGAGTAGTCTAACCATGAACGGATTGTCGGGAAATAAAAGAGGGAGTAATCTTAAATATTGTACGTTTTTGTATTTTTATGGGTTAGAATGCGGTGATAAAAGTTTATGTGAAATTGTTATTTTTTTAATGTATTTTTAAATTTAATAACCATGGCAAAATTCATACTTATCATTCCCAGAAAATCTCTATGGAATCTAATAAAATCTACCAAAAATAAATTAAATGGATTCATAAAAAAATTGTGTTACACAGGTTTGCGTTCAAAAGATGTTCTCGTTCACGTCATACAGCATAAAGCACTGGGAGCAGTAAGGGTCGTCATTATTATCTGTGCTTTCCTGTCTGCAGAGAAAATTCTCGGAAATTTATTTTAAGTTGAGGAAAAGAAAATTCACGGTATTGATTTCTAATGTTTTCTTTACCAAAAGAAACAAAGTTCCTATTATGAAAGTGATCCCATCCCTTGAAAATGAAACTTTGCTCCCATTCCATCGTCGTCGATGTATGAAAGTGGGCCTCATGGTAATGAAATCTAATTATGCTGCAACTCATGGTTGGTATTTAATAAAAATACAGCAAGATAATCATGAGTTGATTGTTGTAGTTTCTCTTTTTTGGAATGTGGGGGATAAAAGTTTTAGTGAGGTCATGGATTTTTTTAGGTTTAAAATGTGTTGTGAATATGTAATTAGAATGTTTTTGTAAGATTCTTTGTAAATTATAAAACCCAAACTTATCGTCACTCCTGAACCCTAACAAAAATCGACCAAGGGAAAAAAGAGAATATGTGATAAACAATTGTGTTATATTGGCTTGTGTTTAAACGAAGAATTTTGTGGTCCACATCATACATACAAAAGGAGTCGCAATGGGAAGACTCTTCATTATTAATTATGGTGTAATCTATCCCTAATCTTGTTTTCACTATTTTGGTATTTGTTATAATGTAATGCAACATTGTGATAATGATTTTCAAATTGATTGTTGTATCGAGACAATGTTTGTTACAATAGGCATTGAATATATTTTTATACTTTTCCAAAGTCACAATATCAAACCTTAATATTAAACCAAATATTATAGACCGATTAGATTAATATTATAAGTTCAAGGAATTATTAATATTATAAACCAAAGGGATTAATAAACGCAATGAATTATTAATATTATAAATCCAAGGGATTAATAAACTCAATGGATTATCAATATTTTAAACCGAAGGGATTAATAATCCAAAGAGATTAATATTAACCTCTAGAAATATAAACATAAGCTAATGTCGTAATGTGGCATCAAATAAGTTGCAATGTAATGTAACATTGCGGAAAAATTGCCACATTGATTGTCACATTAAGGATATGTTTGTCGCAAAGTGATGTTTGATGGATTTTTGTACCCTTCCAAAATCACATTATTTTTTTTTGTAGATCAAATTTTTCTATTGTTGTCTCAAAAGTTTACAAAATATTCCCTTGAACAATTCTTCTCTCCCGACCTCACCTCGACCAGATATGTTGGCCCGAAGAGATGGGCTTGGACAATTAGTTGAATGCCAAAAAATATAGATCTTCATAGTGCGACAAACACTGAGGTTCCAAAAAATAGAGACAATATAAACATAGCCTACTAGCATCACATGTTTTCAGGAGGGGTCAGCGCTTGTCTAGCATTGAGGTTGTTAGGGGGTCTTGGATGCCCGTGGACACATAACTCAAGGTGTTCAATCCTTCCTTCCAGCATATCTAATTGCGCATGAGTTCACCTTTGATTTCACCGAAGGGACGTCATAAGATCAAATAGGTCTCATTGTGTGTGTTAGATATCGTACAATGATCCAAAAATTTTATCCTAGTATTGATTTTTTTATTGCCCCATGTTGACTACAAAGGTTGTGATACAGTTCACTTGTTAAGCAATGGATTCCAAATTCGGATCATCCATAGCATGTGTAGGAGCTAAAATGACCTCCTGGGCTATCTTGTCATCCATCTCTGCCTCCTCTTGTCCCCTATTGTCATCTCTCCTCGCTCTACTTCCACAAGCTTCCATTTCACCACAGATAGCCCGCCCATGCCAGACACACCCTTGTTGATGCAACATACCTAGAGGTAATACCCAATGTGCACTCTAGACAAAACACTCTCCTCATTCCCAAACTCCGCCACATGTCGGACCACCTCCTCCCTAAGTCAACTCCTAAGAGAGCCACCACCACACATGCTCGAGGAACTTGAAGGATTTTTTCCTTTCTCAAACCAGGCACCTAGGAATAGATACCTAATTGCAACACATCTCCAAAACACCCCAAGACCTATGTTAGAGGAAAATTAAGCATAAAAGCATAGATAAAACCATCCCAAGATGAAAAACTATCACCGATAGAAACACCACAGGGACTACACTAAGGGAACAATACTATAGCATGTGGGTTCATATTGGGGGATATATAATGAGGAAAAAATGACATAATATATTGGGGCACATATAGGGGGTAAAGAGTTTTTATGTTGGCAGGTATAAAAAGTGGGGCTCAAAGTTAATGAAAAATTATAAAGGGGTATAAAAATTGTTAATGAAAAAATGGATACCTACAATATATAGTGTAAAGTAGGGGTTTTTTTAAGTTGGAAGGTGTATTGGGATTATATTTGTAGGGGGTTAAATAATGTGAGTTTTAGAGGAATTTTCTAAAATGTACTCAAATCAAGGGTATTATTTAATATGATATGATCACACGTGATATGTTAGAGGTTCATTAAGTGAAGCCCCCATGAGAAACACCAACAGGGACATACAATAGGTTATAAAATCCAAAACTCTAAAAAATGAAAGTGAACAACTCCTTTAAGAAGCAATCCTTAATAGGAGCAAGCCAACATAATTCTCCTAGTGTTGAAGCCAACCAAGTGACTAGAGGTACCCGCCTTACCTGATGACTAGGGTCCCAAATTGTGACACAATCCCTCCCCACCAAACGAGTTTCCGTTCCTCCACAACAAAACTTCATATCGCACAGTGTAGCACCACTACTATAGTATACAAAAGAAGTTAGCCTATGCATATGGTGTGTATCCCTTTCAATCTCCCGCAACTCTTGTAACTAGCCAGGCGAAACGCGAGAAGAAGACAAACTCCTAGCTAAATCCTTCTTGCAACCAACCTTGAAGTTTCTAGATTTCCTCCATCTCAAGCCCCACTTTTCACTCGTTTTTATAATATACCAAAAAACATTAATTTTAGAGTATTATTTTTAACCCTTGTTATATCAACATCACTACACTCTACCACCCACATCAGGGAAATTTCACAATATTAAACCATATATTATAAATTGAAGGGATTAATATTATAAACCAAAGGTGTAAATAAACCTAAGAGATCAATATTATAAACCCTTGGGATTAATATTATAAACCCAATGAATTATTAGTATTATAAACCATAAGATTAATATTATAACCTAAAATTATTATTATAAACACTAAAATTAATATAGAAAACCATTGGATTAATATTAAACCTAAGATAAATATTATCAACCTTAGGATTCTAAACTTAATGATTAATATATAAACACTAAGGTTAATATTATAAACCCTAAGATTAATATTAAAAACCCTAGGGTTGCCACAATGATTGTGTCATTGCGATGATGTTTGTTACAATACAATGTTACATATATTTATGTATCATTCCAATGTCACAATATCAAATCCTAATATTAAACCCAATATTGTAAACCTAATATTAAACCCAATATTAAACCCTAATATTAAACTCAATATTATAAATGACAATATTAATTTTATTTAGTGACTAGGTGATTAGGTTTGATCGAAGTTTAGTAGTGTTGATTGTCAAATATCATCATCATCATTATTAGTAGTAGTAAACCTTATAAATATTAATATTGTTATTACTAAACATTTTTAAATCTTGATTGTGAAAGACCAATAATGACCTTAGATGATTAAGGTTGACAATGTTGACTTTGGTGAACCACGATTGACTATAATTAAATATAGTTGAGTAATTTTGGATTGTGACGATTATGAGTGAACAAGTTTGACTATTTTTACATATAGTAAATGTAGGTCTTCCTATAGTCAACTATTTAAACAATACTAAAAATGTACATACTTTGTTTTACTATGTTGACTAATCATTAAAAATAGTGACTCGCCATGGTTGACTATAGTTTTCCATGTTCACCCATTTAAAACATCACTTACTATTTTTTTATTATGAATCGCCATATTTAACAATTGTTTAAATAAGGTTGACCATGGTTGAGTAGAGTTGTCCATGTTCACCATCATTAAATATCTCTAACTATGTGTTGACTATGGTTAACAATTACATGACTATCGTTAACCATGGTTTGACTATGGTTGACTGTTATATGACCATTGTTTGGATATGTTCAACCATAGATGAATATGAGTGACTATAGTTGACTATAGTTTGAATATGGTTGCTTTTGTTTTGACCACAGTTTGTCCCATGATGTCTCTCGTAAATATGATTCACCATAGTACTCATGTTAACTATTGTTTACTATTATGTCCACCTTGATTATAATTAAGAATATCAATAGTAATCAACCATAATTAACATGTTTTAATATATATAACATATATTATTAATTTTGTATTAATATATTAATAACGATATATACAATTTTTAATATTATATTAATTTTATAATAAAATATTAAATATTTAATCGTATTAAAAATAATTTTTCAAATTCTAATATTATAAACTTTATATATTAAACTTTAGCATTAAAAACTCTATTATTAAACATTATCTTATAAACCTAAAATATTAAATCCTAATATTATTAAATTATGATGGGTGATTGTTTATAAAATACAATTCTAAATTCAAATATCAGTTTGGCAACTAGATATTACACGATCTTTTAAAATATTAATTTATTTCATTTTATTTTATTTAAATAATAAAATTATAGTTTTAATATTATTATATTATATTTACTTAATATTATTAAATTATGATGGGTGATTGTTTATGAAATAAAATTTTAAAGTTAAATATCGATTTGGCAACTAAATATTAGAAGTGGGTCTTTCCCCCATTGAGAGCTTAGCTATGGCCAGACTCTTATTGTACAAGCACAAAATCAATAACATGGGAGACCATAGAATTTCTAACCTAGCTTTAAACTCAAGTCAAAACTAAAAGCTCAAGCGAGGTTGGTATAAAGGTACTAGGGTCTGGTTAAACCATGGGGAGATTGACGAAAAATTTGCATTGCAAAATATTAATGACATTAAAAATATTGTTACTTCTAAGTTTAAAGAGAAAATGTGATGTGAGAAAGATTTGGAGGCTAAAAGAAAATCGAGATATTAGAAGGAGGTCATCAACCCTACTCTAGAAGATCGAAAGTATCTCTCTGTTTTAACTAGCTCAAAGAAATAAATTAATATAGCCAAGATCAGAACAAATTCTCATGAGCTCCATAGTGAAATAGGTCATTGGGCAGTTCCTAAAACACTATGGGTGGAAAGGATCTGACATCTCTGTGAGAATATGAACATTGAAAATGAAAATCACTTCCTCTTAGAGTGCCTTGCGTACACTCACATTAGATCTAAATTTCATAATCTTTGTTGCAATACTGACCTTCCTAGCCTTTTAACATGTCAAAATTATAGTGAGCTTGAGATGCTTCTCTCCAAACTCTTTGAGCATAAGAGTACAATTTTAAAACAAACTAAATAATTCACTTCTTTAGGTCCGATAAATAAAAGTTTGGTCTCAGTAAACATTAACCATCATCATCATCATCAAAATATTAATTAATTTAATTTTAATTAAATAACAAAATTTTAATTTTAATATATTAATATTAAAAAAAATAATACACGCTGGAACTTTATTTATAAACTTTTATTTTCAGACTTTGAAAAATAAAATTACCCACACTCTATCACTCTCTAAACTGCCAACCCATTTTCATGCATAATTTAGTATCCACATTAAAAATTATAAGCTATTTAATATCACACCATACCTTCAGGTTTTAAAATATATCTTGTCTATTATCGGTGATGTAACCCCACAATGATTGAACCGTTGCAAAAATGGTCAACTACCACTAGTGGAACCGATTAGTTCAGATCAAACGTAGAGAAGTTTAACCGACGTTTCTGTAAATTTTCTTTTAAATTATTATATTTAATTGTGCAAGGATTTTCCTTTTCCATGGGCATGCATGTGCAGGTATCTTGTGTTCGATAACATGTTTACTTTCCATTATTTTTGGTGGGACTAAAATTTTAAAAAACTTTTGAAAGTGAACATTATAAACTACTTAAATTTATTTTAAAAATAAAAATAAAAAATTTAATTATTTTTATTTAAATTTTTTATTTTGATTGGTTAAATAAGTTTAGGTTTTATTGTGTAATGATGTTGGTATACCAATAGTTATCAATTTGCTTACATGGTTTTCACTTTCATCTATCATAAATCTGTAAAGTTGTACTACAATAACGTATGAAGGCAATGAACACGGATTTTCACATAGTCGATTGTCAGGTTTCCACCATCACAATTTCCAATATCAGGAAAAATAAATGGTCATTTCTCTTCATGTAGGGGAGGGACGCCATTACTTGGGCGACCTCCATTCCACGTTGTCAATCCTCTATGTCAGCACTGATATTTGTGTATGACACGTTCCACCATGCTCTAGCCACCTGTTGCGGTTGGTAAAAACATTAAATTGCATCATTTTCTATACGTTTAGGGTTTCTGTAGTTTTGTTTACCTCCATGGGTCGGAGAGGCTTCGCATTTTTGTTCGGGCCCATAGTGTGGGCAGTGACCTCCATTGGTCTCTGGTTTTTGAGGCACCAGTTCTTGTGCACCTAGTCCGCCTTTATGAACTTGTTCACTCGACTTACTTGTTTGCTTGCGATTTGGTATTTTTTGCTTACGGTTTGGTACTGTCCATCCCTGAGCGGCTTTGTGGACTTGTTTGTTTCCTTGAATTATTCTTCTTTGCTCCTCAACTGTTCTTGGCTACGCGGCTTTGCGGACCTGTTCATCCATTGTTTTCGTTTGCAGGTGTTCATGGACGGTCCAGGGTTGCTTGAATCTTGTTTTCGAAAGATCCAATGGGAGTTTCGAGCTAGTTCAGTGGTCGACATGGAGGTTTCGAGGTCCATTCAAGTAATTTTGGAATAGCTTTGTGTTTTTTTGCATTTTCCTGTCCTTTTTGTGGTGGGTTTTTGCTAATTTCTATTTTTTTGCAAGTAATGAAGAAGTTTGGTGAGGTCTGGCATTTGCAACTCTCCAGCTGGCTTCTGCACCTCCCTGGTAGGAATTCTATTCCTACGAGGCAGCTATTATTTTTTTTAACACTTAAATTTTGTTTTTTTTAACACTTAAATTCTCTGTTGGAATATTTCTCTCTCTAATTGCTTCTATGGTTTTTAACACTTAAATTATGTGTTTTTTAACACTTAGATGTGGGGTTTTAGAATAGGGTTTTTCTTGCAATAATTATTAAAAAAATATGGGTTTGGCACATGTATTTATCGGCTTACTGTTCATGTTAATTATATAGGTGTAAATTGTGCCTTTCACGCAGTGTTAAGGGTGTAAATTGTGCCATAAATTACCCTTCGATTTAAAGTAAAATCTCTCTACCTTGTTTAATGGAATGTATTGGTATTTATTGGCTTACTATTCATGTTAATTATATAGGTGTAAATTGTGCCTTTCGCGTAGTGTTAAGGGTGTAAATTGTGCCATAAATACCATTCCATTTAAAGTAAAATCTCTCTGCCCTGTTTAATGGAATGTGTTTGTATTTCTCATCTTACTGTTCATATTAATTATATAGGTGGAAATTGTGCCTTTCGCGCAGTGTTAAGGGTGTAAATTGTGCCATAAATTACCCTTTGATTTAAAGTAGAATCTCTTTGCCCTATTTAATGGAATGTATTTGTATTTCTCGGCTTATTGTTCATGTTAATATCTAGTTGTAAATTGTGTCTTTCGCACAGTGTTATGGGTATAAATTGTGCTCCTAATGCCCCTAAACAACTATAGCTCTGTCCATATATCGAATGCCTAATTTATGAGCACATGTTATGAATTGTCTGGATGCAACCCCCCATATTTGAGCCAATCGAGCCTCATCTTGATAATCTGCCATGACCTGAAGCCACAACTCTATCCACTCACTGCCTAAACTAGAGAATCCTCTCTGCCTGTGGCCAACCAGCAGGTTATCTACCACCACTGATATAGGAGGTGCTCTAACTCTATCTGTATCTCCCGCATAAAGTTTGGAATAAATCAACCTTCATGTGACAAGAAAAATAGACAGTCCATCCAAAATCCACAACATAATGTGCTTACAACCAAAAACATATAACAACCCTATTCTTTATGGCCTTGAGAATCTTTAGTGCCAAACCCTGAGTTGCCTGATTGAGTTAAGTAGTTTGGCCTTCCTAAGAAGGGTCGATTAGGTTGTGGTTGATTGCCGCCATATAATTGAGACCAAATTGTCCCTTCCAACCATGGAGGAATTGAGTACCCATACCTCACACTTGTCCTAAGTGGAGGTGTGTGATGAGAATACATTGAATGCACACCTCCTGTGGCAGGAATAAGGCAAGTGGGTAAACCCCAATTTTGATAGTGAGGCACTTGAATATTTATTAGCTCTTAGAATAATGGTGTATTATTTATAATATTGTCCAATGTGTTGGACATTTCTCTCATTTCATCAACTATGCTTGTATTTATGTCAACCATATTAGTCATCCCTTGTTCCTTTTCATGCATTTGTTTAGCCTTTCTTGCTTCCTTTTCTAGTCTTGCCATTTGTTTTTATTGCTCCTTCTCTTGCCTTGCTCTTTCTCTTTCAAGCCTTTCATCTGCTCGACATCAGGCCTTTCTCTTTCAAGCCTTTCAGACTCAACTAAGATTTTTATATAGTCTTCTACGGTGACTAACTGTGAACTTCGTCCCAAACAAAGACTACTAGGTTTTCCTTTCTTCTTTTTCATTGACAGTATTTCTACTGGTAGCTTTAGGAACCACCCAAGTAACTTCTCCAATTACCCCCCCCCCCCCACAAAACCCTGCATGTCATTGCTTGGCACTTGCCTTTCAGTATCCGTGACAATTGATTGAACTATAGTGTTATCTTCATCTAATGCCTCATTATGTGCTTATTCTTCTTCCATATATCTATTTTCCACAAAAAAATGAACAATTTCACTATTCAAGTCAACAGGTTGTGAAGGCATGTTCATGCTTTGTTCATTGTTTCTTGAGACACTATGTTCGTTCAAATTAATCATGGCTTCTGCCAACCATGACGGTGGGTTTAATTGGCTTGGAAATGTCAATTGTTCATTTTCAATGTCATTAACAATATCAAAAATTTAATTTTCAACTACATCTGCATTAATAATATCAACAATTTCATTTACAACTACATCTGCATTTTCAACTACATGTTCAACAATGTCATTAACAATATCAAAAACAAAGTTCCATGTGCTTGAGTTTGTAGAAAAACCTCCATGTTGCTATCAATTTTTTCATGAATATACTGTGTTTCACATACCTGCTCATCATCATCAAACATATAATTGTCCTTGAGAGAGGTAAATTATATTACCAGTTGCAACTACATCAACATGTTCATGTACTTCTTATTGCACTTCAACATCTGTTTGGACATGCCCTTCTTCCTTACCATCCACAGAAACACTTGGCTACAACCGGTATCATGCATAAGAGCACCATAATTCAGTGTCCAGATTCCTATCCTCCTAAAGCTAGCCTTGATATTTGATGGTGTCAGAGCCCTTTTAAAAGCTTTACTTGCAAGCTCTACTAGCTCGAACCTTTTCACCTCAACCTCTTGATTCTTTACCATATATGCAGCATGCTCTGACCTGAAATAGTTCTTGAAAGGGCCAAACACACTAACATCAAGGGTTTGCAATCTGTGAGTGGTATGAGCGGTAAATGTTAAAAGGTCAATGCCCAAATTTTTTGCTTCCTCAACTGTTTGTACAACCATGTGGCTACCATGGCCATATAATATCAATAGGTGTCTGTTATTAGGCGAGACACTACCTAGCACAGATGCAGAAAAATGGAAAAGCCAATTTAAAAAAAATTCTTTAGTCATCCATGCACGGGGATGTGCAGTCATGCGTGCACTTGGTTCAAAATTTTGTATATAGTTTTTCAACTGATTTTTACGTTTGAATAGATAAAATCCTAGGATTGAACGAACAATTTCATTACCACAACATAAAATGGTTATCCAATCTCTGCTCTTAGGGAAAATCTTTGGCATGTTTCAACTCCCTTTCTTAGAATTTACCCGCATGCCACAATTCCTTCCCGCCTGTAAACCTATTTCATCACAGTTCCATATATGGTCTACACCATAAGAATTTTTATCATATGCACTAGAAATAACATCATAGAACTTACATACAACTACAGGGTGCAAATTTAATGCTCTGTCTCTATCAATGCCCTCATTTGTACACAATACAAGGTATGGATGCCTTTTTTTAAGCCCAAACCACCATTATTTACCAGGAAACCCATATTTTAATGGGTTTGGCCTCCCTTGATAGATTTGAGCAACTGTGGATTTTAGTTGTATCAACTCTAGCCCATGTCCCAATTGGGACATTTCTTTACACCACTCAACCACCTCGGCCTCCTCCTCTTCAGTCATAACTATAAGAGACCCTCTACATTTGGTATGAGTGAGCCTATTTATCTAATAATGTATTGATGAGGGAGGAATGCCATGTTTCTTTGGAGATGCCTGAACTGAATATCCATTAAACTCTATGTCGTCAATTACAGCTAACATTTCTTCTTTTTTTCCAACCTCTTATTGCGCTGATATTTTTAGTTGAACTTGCCCCTTGGCCTGTGGCTGACAGTGGCTCTGTGAGTGATGGTGTGAAAACATCAGCTTCAGCCACATGGTCATCTTCAACAACATTTCTTGCAGCATTTTTGACATTCACATCACCTGTCCTTTCCTCATCTGATGAAGTGCATCATAGTTGGGCACCCCTAGTCACTCTTCTTCCACTTCTCCTTGTACGAGCTACATAAATAATTCTTGTTGTAGATGCAACTACCTGCAGAATTATTGCATGCATTTAATTGAGAATAATTGAAAAGTATGCTTTCATACAAGCCAAACATATCTCTACTTAATTACAAGAATTATCAACATGTATGTTAGTAGCAGCTCATGATATTTTCATACATATGGCATTTTACAGTATTCTTTAAAAAAAAAATCTACAAACGGAATTAGTTGTATGTCTTCAAATACATCAGTGATTATTGTTTTGATAACTTATTTTTACACTTAAAATACAATCACTATTTTGATAACTTATTTTTACACTTAAAATACAATGACTGTTTTGATAACTTGTTTATAAAAGCTAGTATTGTTTCCTTCTTTGTTCTATATACATATTTTTTATAAAAGCTAGTATTGTTTCCTCCTTTGGTCTATACAAGGGATTCCTTGAAGACTTGACTGAAACAAATATACAATATGCCTCATTATCTAGTAGGTAGACATTGTGTTTCTCCGAAAGGTGGAATGATAAACCTATTATCTAGCATGGAGCCTTTCCTGCTGTTTGGATTTACAAATCAAAAGGGACATGTTTTATTTTTAATTGACTACATGCCAAACCAATTTTACTACTTTAAGGTTCAGGTTCATCCAAGATGCATATTAGATAAATATATGACTATTTTAGTGATTTATCAATAATTACTGTTAGTGAACAGAAATTGGTCATAAGGATTTTAATTATGGTATCTTGAGTGCCTACTTTTGACAAAATATGATCATCTTTATGTTTATCGAGGATGCCAGGAATAGCCAGGCCTGTCAATACCCCATGACCTGCTACAGGCACTATTACAGTCCCAATTTGAACCTTCGTGGGCTTTCATCAAACACTTTGGGACTATATAGAAAAATATAAATTCCATTTCAGAGCTTGCAAGAATACTTTTTGAAACAGTAAGATTTCTTAAGTGCGTCTGTCTTAAAAATTTCATGCATATTCAGAAAGATAAATTAGTGCAATATATGTTGTCTGATGATGTTATGGGGTTTATAGTGAAATTTAAGATAGCATGACGACACCTTTTGATTATTTTAGTAGTTTCTCTTATTAGAATTATTTCTTTGAAACTTTCTAATATTTAAAATAATGTTCAATCTAGTATGTACTCTAGTTTGAGAATTTTTAATGTTAATGATTTTTACCCACAACTTAACCATGGCTCTCAGCTATTTGTCTTGGAATTGAAGATTTCCTCAGTGTATATTCATATTAAACTAAAGCATTCTATGTGATTACCTAAGAGATATACAAAATCATATAATAATAATAATACAGAGCATGATTTTATAGATAATGGTCACTAGCTCCATGAGTGCATTTCTTCTCTTCCTATTTATAACAGTTTACAGTGTGTGACTCTCATCATCTCTTCATCCTTTTCCATATACAGAAGCCTGTCATAATAATAATACAGAGCATGATTTTATTTATAGCCTCTTGTTTACAGGAAGCCAAAGGAGAACTATTGAACTTCTTCGAGACACTTAGGGTTGATATTATCAATAAATATGTAATAGTTACTGTTTTGTTTCCTTGTTTTTTACAGTCTGAATTAACATCCATAAAATGGTCAGTAAGAGAAATATTACACGACTAATCTCTAATGTCTCTTACAAGTTAGTCTCATGTCTTATAGTTCTTTGGGAAGATAGGAAATTATGAACCAATAAAATGTCTTACGTCCGAACATTGCTGAATGTCTTGAGAGGTCTTACTTAGGCACAAATAAGGTCTTAGATCTTGAGAGGTCTAACATGAAGCTATAACGAAAGGCCCTATATGTTTTGTTAGCTCTTGGAAGGTATTACCTGAAGCAATAATCATGGTCCTATAAGTTTTGTTAGTTTATCTTCCTCAACCCTTCCATTAAAGTAAGGCCTAAGGTCCTCATTAGTCTTCTAGAAGCCTAAAAGGTAAATGTCTTCTTCACTTAATCGAATGACTCATTTGTTTAGTCTAGTAGGATTCCAAAAAATTCAATGTTATTTTGCATTGTTCAATCTGTGCCATTAGGTTATCATTGGGATTACCTTTGGTAGAAGCCTAGAAGGTACATTTCTTGGGCTTATCTTTGATGGAAGCCTAGAAGATAAAGGTATTGGTCGCATAGTTGGATGGTGTGTTTGTTCAGTGTGGCAGGCCTCCAATAAATTCAATTTTATGTTGTGAATTGTTCAATCTTCTATCTTTAATTGTTCAATATTGCATCTTTTGACCACTTTCATGGAAAGCTACCATGGTGGTTCCCCATGGCGAGAACAGAGGATGCCACATAAGAACTTGTTGAAGCTGCATTGAGGAAAAAGCGAGATGTGATAACACCTAGGTGGTATTAATACTTGTTGTGGTTCAGAATTATGCCATAAAATTTTGGAAGGCCACCCAAAGTATTCATCTAAGTACAAGCCCCGACAAGAGGAGTACATAATTTTTGCAATTTTGTTTTGGGGAAATTTAACATACACACTCTCTTTAAAACATTGAAACTTACCTAGGCATTGGGATGAATCTATGTTCAACTATAAACCTCTTGTAGAAATTGTTTTCAATTCTGTTTTGGGGAAATTTAACATACACACTCTCTTTAAAACATTGAAACTTTCCTAGGCGTTGAGATGAGTCTGTTTTCAACTATAAACGAGTTATGTTCTTTGTTCTGTTCTTTTTCATCTGTAGCTAGCCATACTAGCCAATACTCTGCATTATGGTTGTGTCTTATTTCATTTAGAACATAGGAAAATAGGAAAAAAAAAAAAAAAAAATATATATATATATATATATATATATATATATATATATATATATATATATATATATATATATTATATATATATATATATTTTCATGACAATTAAACTGTAAGAAAATTGAAATAAAGACTTAGAAATGAATATAATAAATATGAAATAAAGACTCATAAATGAAAATAAAATTGTAAGAAAACTTAAATAAAGACTCAGAAATTAAAATAAAACTGTAAGAAAATTGTGCTGTAATTGAAAAAAATAACCTGAATATATTGTGAAATGTTTTGTGGTGTGTTTTGTGCTGGTTTGTCTACAGGGCTAGTGAATAGTTTGAATGTGAAACATGCAACTTAAGCAGTGGTTGAACCTTTTTTTTTTTTTTTTTTTTTTTTTTTTTGCAGTTGAATTTAATTGGTGACAATGATGGACATGGATTGCAATGGCTTCATTTTGCATGTGTGATCATGATTGAATTTGATGTGATCCAATGGTTTTGATTTTTTTTTTGTTTATCCATGTTCTTTGATATGTTTTAATGGGAAATAGAATAGGTTGAATGTCATTTATTGAAATTATTGGGTGGGTGCCATTTATTGTACACAGTGGGTTTAAATGTTGTTATTGGGTGGGTGTCATTTACTGAACACAATGGGTTTAAATGTTGAATAACACAGCAGTTATGGATAACATACATTAAATTTTATTATGTGCAGGCATGGATATGCAGTTGGGATATACAACATCAGTTCTAATAAGTGGGGTTGAAGTTACTACTAGTTTGTACTTCTGGAATACACCATTTTGGAAGGACTAATGGTTTTATGAGTTTTCTAGTTGAGACAATAGGATCTATACTCTTAATCCTTATTAAACTATTTATGGACAGTTGTGGGCTCAATCAATGTTTTGGGAAATTTTGGACATAATTTAAAATATATTTGGACTTAAATTTATTTGTTTTTATTTAATTATTGGTTTCATATATGTCAATTTCTGGTGGGTTGGTGGGACCAGTACTATAACAGTTACTGGTCCCTGCACAACATTAGACATCTCTCCCCTATGGCCTTCGTCTGTGTTTTCTCACTTTCCGGTGGGTTGTTCCTTTTTGTTTCTACAGTAAGATGTGCTTAGTTAAATTGCAATCTTGGGGGTGTGAGCTCGTTGTGTTTTAATTCTGACATGATCTAGGTGTATCATCTCGTGTTTTAATGAGATTTCACTATAAATCTTGATATTATCTGGATTTTTGTCTCTGCCAAATTTAATTATTTGATTTTTATTTTATTAATTTGAAAATATAATTCACAATAATTTTTTTATTATTATTTATAATATAATTTCTTAAAAATGTATAATTATTTATAATATATTTTTGATATATAAAAAAACTTTTACACCTTTCTAAGACACTCAAATTATACCTAATTAAAATTCAAAATTATAGTTTCCACAATTTCGTCATATATTTAAATCAAACTTTATGGAAAAAAAATGGTTAATTGGTTCGAGTACGCTATTCAATATCGTTTTCAAATTTGATTGCATGTTTAATACGATCACCCTGAAATTCAACAACTTTTTCAAATTTCAAGGACGCCATAAAATCTAACCACTTGCATATCATACCATAAAATATTATGTATTTTAATGTTTTCCCATAATATCGAAAGTGATCTTTGAATATTTAAAATAAGAGTGTGATCAAATGTTTTAATATTTTGAGTTGTTTATAAATAGTTTTCGATCAATATTTAGGGTAATGCTAGCACTTATTTACGGCATATCACTTTTTTAAATCTTGAGGAGTTTATAAATAGTTTTCAATCAATATTGTTATCTATTTTTTATTATTTAAACTAAGTTCTATTTTTCTAATAACAATTCAGTCATTATAATTTCCAAAAATTATGTGTTTCTTCTTTAAAAAAAATAAACACATTCACACTTGTTATTATTTCATTTTTTAGTTTGTTAACAATAACATTCTCATTCTAAGTGTTTGTAAATTTTAAAACCAATTAACTTAGTAGACATTTTCACCAAAAAAGTGGCACCAATTAGTTTTGAGTTTGAAATATAGTAATAGGTATTTAGTATTACTATTTGTAATAATCCAAATTAAAAAGAGTGTAAGATAATATAATTTTTGGTAAATTAAATTGATTATCATATAGATGAACTATCTTAGTGTTTAGTTGTTTTCCCTAATTTTGTCAATAATAAGATGTACAACCACTATGTTTTTCACGAATAACATACACAATAACAATGTTTATGATGATAAGACGAAGAATTATTTCTAGTATGTTTGTGGAACTTTTGATCAAAAAGAGAGGATTACCTCATAACAATGTCTTAAATTATTATTGAGGTGTGTTTCACCATATACAATAAGCGTCAATAAAAAAATTCACAAAAAAATTCTTCCACTTATCCATCAATATCTTTGTTTTCATGTACAATTTATTCATAACCCGAACATCTCCTTCCTTCTGCCCAATATACATGCCTTTCTCTCTTTAACAAGCTCATACATTTTGAAATTCAATAACTAGGCTAAGTGGCAGGAATGCTAGCTATGTGGCCTTGTAAAAATTAAAAGACTAATTGTCGAACATTACATTTACTAAACAATGCATTAATAATATGAGTTTTTAGTTTTCCAAATCATATCGCACCAAAATTTTCTCTATTATAGATTCTCACTTGACTTTGCTCTATTCTAGATTCTCGCTTGACGTGGTTAAACGAATGTACCGAGTAAGATATAATGTATGGGGAATGGAAGATCTTTAGTGAGTATTTTACAAATTCAAAATTAATTACACCAATAGAGGTACCTATTTCAAATCAAGGTGGATATGGGGTTATGGAATCTCATTTTTAAAAAAATCAATGGACAAGATTAGGTTTTAATGGAATATGCTTAGTCTGATCAATATGCTTACTTTGATAAGTTGATCTAGGGCTCTCATTTCACCAAGAATTTTCCTCTTGGGCGTTACATAGAGCTATTTAATTTAATAAATTAAATCAAATTTGAAATACTTCCTCTATTCATTTTCCCATCGCCCCAATCCACAAAAATTGGAATGGTAACAAGAAGATCCACTAGAACCATGGCTATAACGCGATCATGCCCTTCACTTCTTATTTGAGAAATTTGATAAAAAATCATCTAATCCCCATAAAGCTGAAGGAGAATTTGAAAAAACACAACAAAGAGGCAAGAAAGGATTCAAGAATATTGTGCAAAGAGTTTTCCCTTTAGTTCACAAGAGTTGGATCATGTTATTGTAAAGAGCTCCTTAACCTCAAATTTATAAAACATTTTTCCCTTCGGTTATTGTGGATGGATTCACCACTGATTTCAAATCTGAGCAAGTGCTTCAAATTTACATTTATTTCTTCCTTCCATGTTTCTTTATTTTTCTAATTTTTGTGCACAATGTATCAAATCTAACGCTTTATTTATAATAATCGGCTAACGAGGGAGTGGTAATTTTAATGGATGGACAGAATTGTTGTGATATGTTAATGGAGTTAAGGTTGTTGGGAAGGATTGAGATAAAGACTTTTAGGGTTTGACCACATAATCCCATTAGCTATAATGTGTTATATTTAGTATTTTTCCATGGAAAATATTTAAACCACAACTTTGGTTATTTGTCTCTTTATTTCTATTATATTATGCAGGTTTTGGAGATAGCTACTTTACAAATCATGACCGATTTTCCAGATGGTATGGTATTTTTTTCATAGGTTACGTCATTTAAAAAGGATGGAAGGTAATCTCATTGTTAAGAAACCTTCATCACAATCCAGAGATTTTCCTTGAGTGACAAGCATTGGACCTTGTTATCGCAAAGAGCACTATGCTGTAAAATCAGATAATTTTTTAGGTTAGAAAATGGTTACATGATTTTTTAATACTTAATATTTTATTTTATAAATTATATTAAATTAATATTTTATTTTATAAATTATATTAAATTATAATTTTTAAGTGGAATGTATCGTATTATTAAGCCGGCTAAAATTAAATGATAAAAATGAAAAAATTAGGGTTTAGCTATTAAGGTTAGGGTTTTGGTTGCATAACATTTTTAGAATGTGAGTTCATATCTATCAGTCAAAAATTAAAACATTAAGTTTTAACTATACCAGATATCAACCATGTATAACATGTGGTTCTACTAGTTTTACACATTGTAACACCCACGGCACTACTTTTCACAGCTCCAAGCTGGCAATAGCGCATTCGGGTGAGTCAGGGCCACGGCACTACTTTTCACAGCTCCAAGCTGGCAATAGCGCATTCGGGTGAGTCATGGGCCCAACATAGGCACATATGACCAACACACGATACTTCCGCACCCACATGTAGCAGACAAATGATGGTAGGTGAGCACACCCCAAGTGCGACGATCGCGTAGACGATGGGCGAGCGTTCCAGGGGGCCAAAGTCGGGCGTTTGGGCGGGCGCACACTAGGGTGAGGCGCCAGTGGGCAAGGCAACATGGTTATCATGGGTGAGCGTGCCACACACTAAGTGCGAGTGATTCATGGCAAGGTCGGCCGAGTGACCAAACTAACATGACAAACGTGATGATAGAAGTGAGGGTAAGAAACACGAGACGATGTAAATGCCGACTTGAACATTTGGCAGACAATTTGGTTATGGGTCGGATTGGTGGGACGATTCCACCAAGCGATACGACCCTTCGACATAACCAATGAACGGGGAAGCATATTAATAAACTATGGGACGAGGTTAGAGAGGGATCGTCGAATTGCATAGTCATATCATAGTTGCAGTGTGAAGGATATGAACTATAGGTTAGATGAGCACATAACGAGCAACTGTAGCGGATGAGCCTATACAACAGGCAGGGTCAGTGGATAGCGCATATCGTTCAACTTGTGCAGAAACAAAGTGTGGACAATGGCAGTGTGTAGCAGGCAGACTGTGGTATTTCGGTGGGCAACGTGCAAGAGTGGGTAGCACGCTACACAATTGTGTAGTGGTGACATAATATCGAGTAGGTTGTAATCAATGAGAACATAACAAATGAGATCATGACATTCAGTGAGAACATGGAGGATCATAAGAAGTACTTAGCCTTGGTATTTGAGGTAGTAAGGAAGAATCAGTTGCTCTTGAAGAAGTCAAATTGTATTTTCGTTGAAACCGTGATTCTGTTCCTTGGACACATGGTGGGTCAAGGTCACATACGGATGGATCCGAGCAAGGTGTAGTTGATTGAGGATTGGAGAATTTCCATGATATGAGAGTCTTCTTTGGTATGACCAGCTACCAACAGAATTTTGTAGAAGGGTATTCCAAGGTGATAGCGCCACTGACAGACATTTTGAAGAAGGGAAGCAATGGAATTGGACATAGAAGTGTTAATCAAATTTTGAATAATTCAAGAGAAGTATGGTGATAGCACCAATACTGAGGCTACTTGCCTTTGAGAAAAAAATTGAGGTGCACACAAATGCATATGATTTTGTGATTGGAGGGGTCTTTAAGAAGGATGGGCATCTAGTGGCATATGATAGTCAAAATTTAAAGGATAGAGAGAGATGGTATCCAGTTCATGAGAAGGAGATGATTTCCATCATTCATTTTTTACATGTATGGAGGAATTACTTGATTTGGAAACCTTTTGTTGTGAAGAATGACAATGTTTCAATGAGTTATTTTGCATCCCAACCGAAGTTGTCAACAAAGCAGGCTCATTGGCAAGACTTCTTGGTGGAGTTTGACATGACTCTTGAGTACATGTCAGGTAGACTCAATGCAGTTGTAGATGTCCTCGGCAGGAAGGGATAGTTTTTTGCACTTTGGGGAGGAAGAAGACCAAGCTGAACATAATAGTAGCATGGTCAACATGACTAATGAGATGTAGATTAGACTTTGAGCTAGTCTGGAGACCGATATTCAAGTGAAGAGCATTCTGAAGCAGGTGAAGGAGGGGAATACTCGGAAGTTTCTCCTACGATATGGACTCTTGTTCTACAGGAACCAGATTTACATTTTGAATTTATTTGGACTTAGGAGGCACCTTTTGAAGGAGTGCCACGATTCTCCATGGGGTGGCCACCTAGGGCAACATCGTTATTTGGTATTATTGGATAGAGGATACTTTTGGGAGAAGGTGAGGTAAGATGTAGAGGAGTATGTACATGCATGCATCATTTGTCAATAGGAAAAATCAGATATGCTGAGACATGGAGGATTGTTGTAGCCTTTTATGATTCTAGAGATACCATTGATGTGTGTTTCGATGGACTTCATCACTCGGTTACCGCAGGTGCAGGGGTATAATGGGATTATGGTTGTTCTAGACCATTTTTCCAAGTATGTCATATTCATTCCAATGAAGATACCATGTGGAGCCAAGAAGACTGTTGAGCTATTCTTCAAATATGTTGTGAAGTTGTTGGAATCTAATTTCCAACTGCTCGGACAAAGCAGCGGGCAGCACGGTGATCAGTTGCAGGTGGGAGCACGTCGAACAGGTTGATGGCGGAGAAGATTATCGCGGCAGCACGTTGACAGGTAATCAACGGTGTGCGGGGGGTCGAATAGCGCGACCGATAACGGAACCATACCCCCCGCAGTTGACCAGCCATGGGTGCGTTGACCCAAAATATGTGGCTGTGGTTTATTACGGGGGGTCACCAAATTAATATGTACGGGCAGGACCATACCCCCCGTAACCACCAGCTTGTGGTGGCTCCGCCCACCAGCCACCCACACGCCACCAAAACGCCACCACTGCAGAAATTTGCCACCGCTGCCAGCAAATAAAATTTGCCATAAAAAATTTTTATGCGGTGCTGACAAAAATTTAAGGCACCATAAATATTTTTTTAAGCGGTGATAATTTGGCAATTTTGTCAACAAATTGCATTAATTATTTTTAGATATTTTGTTTATATATAGAAGAGAGATACAGTGTAAATTTTTTTTTACACACAGACAGAGAAGATTTTTTTTATATACGCACAACAGTGCAATTGTTGAAAAAGATAGAGACAGTGCAGAATTAAAATATACACAGCAGAGTATATTTTTTTTGTAAAACAGAGAGCTATTTTTTAATAGACAGAGAGTTGTCTATTTTTAAAATAGACAGAGACAGTGAATTGGAAATTCACAGCAAAGTTTTTTTTGAGACAGAGAAGAGTTTCTGGAACTGTGTTTTGTAACAGTCCAGCAGTTGTAAATCCCTCTGTGATTGAGGAAGAACTTGTAAACAATTTTATGAAATAAAATTTGTGTTATAGAGTTGAAATTCTGTTTTCTGTAGAGTGATATTTATTTCTCTGTGTTAAAGAGGGAGAATTCTGGAATTTTCAAAATTTCCAACATGGTATCAGAGCCAATTCAGGCTATTTGAAGGTCAAATAAGCTGAAGAAAAGGAATTCGTTATTGCAGAAGCCTCTCCAGCAAAGTGAAGGTTTAGACAAGAAGAATTCAAAGGTATTTCTCTATACAGTTCTGTGTTACTGTTGCAGAACAGTTAGTTAATTTAAACACACAGTCAAGTGTTTTGAATCATAGTTAAGAGTGCAGAATGGCTGGCTCCAGCACTGGTATGGGTATGGGAAATATCCATCTCCCACAATTTAATGGGAAAAATTATGACTACTGGTCAATAACTATGAGGGCCTTATTTGTATCCCAAGACTTATGGGAATTTGCTGAGGATGGCTTTGAAGAGCCAGCAGATGAACTTGAGTTTAATATGTTAACTCAGGCAGAAAGAGAGATTCTGAAGAGCAATAAGAAGAAAGATGCCAAGGCTCTTTTCTTCTTGTATCAAGCAGTGCATGAGAGTGTGTTTCCGAGGATAGCAGCAGCTAAGAGATCCAAAGAAGCATGGCAGACTCTTATGACAGCCTATCAGGGCATGGAGAAAGTGAAGACAGCAAAACTTCAGTTGCTGAGGAGAGACTTTGAGACTCTCTGTATGAAAGAGTGAGACACTATTGACTCATTCTTCACTCATGTGATTGGAATGGTCACACAAATCAGATCTCATGGAGAGACTCTTGAGGACAAGAGGATTGTGGAAAAACTCTTGAGAATTTTACCCTCAAGATTCGATGTGATTGTCACCACCATAGAAGAGACAAGGGATCTCACAAAGTTTTCAGTGGATGAACTTCATGCATCACTGATGACCCATGAACAGAGATTGGGTAGGAGTGAAAACTCATCTCTTGAACATGCTTTTAAGACCCAAATGTCTTTCGGAAGAGGAAGAGGGCAAGGCAAAGGAAGAGGAAGAGGCAGAAGCCAGAATAGAGGTGGAAGGAACAGTCCATCAAATGCTCAAGGAAGGGGCAGCAATCCAAATCAGCATCAAGGCCAAGGCAGCCAGCAAAGTGGACAGCAGAATGGTCAAGGACAAAGGTATGATAAATCCAATGTTCAATGTTACAATTGTAAGAAATATGGTCATTATGCTAATGAATGTAGAAAGAAGAAACAAGATATGAGAAGTGGAACTAGTGCAAATTTCACAAAAGAAAATAGCAGCCAAAGTAATTTGTTTTTAGCTTGTAATATGGCTGAAGAAAAGAATGAAGATTTATGGTTTCTAGACTCCGGTTGTAGTAACCATATGACAGGAAACTTAGCAATGTTTTCTATGTTAGATGAGAGTGTGCAGTCACAAGTCACACTAGGAATTGATAGCAAAGTTTCTGTTATGGGAAAAGGAGATGTGAATGTTTTAACAAGATTAGGTGCAAATAAATCCATAGCAGATGTTTATTATGTTCCAGAAATGAAGTGTAATCTCTTAAGTCTTGGACAGCTTGTCCATAAGGGGTATACTGTTTTCTTTGATAATGATGTTTGTACTATCATGGATAAACCACCCAGCAATCAGTGTATTGCTGAAGTGAAGATGACAAGGAACAGGATGTTCCCTCTCAGAATGAGAGCAGATTTGAAGAATGGTGAAGAGAAAGCAGCAGTTGCACAAGAGACTTTCCAAAGCGAACCAAAGGATGATAATTGGTTATGGCACTTGAGATTTGGTCATCTCAACTTTGGAGGTCTTAACTTGTTGAACAGAAAAGGAATGGTAAGTGGTTTACCATTGATAGAGAAACCGGACAGCCTTTGTGAAGGTTGTATTTTTGGGAAACAACACAGAGAAAGTTTTCCCTCTGGGAAAAGCATAAGGGCAAAAGCACCCTTAGAGATTGTCCACTCAGATGTATGTGGACCGATGCAAACTCCATCACTTGCTAGCAGCCACTATATCTTAACATTTATAGATGACTGTACAAGAAAAACTTGGGTTTACTTTTTGAAAAATAAAAGTGAAGTGTTTGGAAAATTTTGCAATTTGAAAGCACTTGTTGAGAACCAGAGTGGGCTACATATCAAAGTTTTGAGGACTGATAGAGGAGGTGAGTATGTCTCTAAAGATTTTCTACGTTTTTGTAGATAAAATGGTATTCATAAGCAGTTTACAAATAGATATACTCCGCAGCAAAATGGAGTAGCCGAAAGGAAGAACCGAACCATAATGGACATGGCGAGGAGTATGTTAAAGGCAAAGCACTTGCCTAATGATTATTGGGCTGAAGCTGTACATTGTGCAGCGTATATTTTGAACAGGTGCCCTACAAAAGCAGTTATGAACAAAGTGCCGGAAGAGGCATGGAGTGGCACAAGGCAAGATGTCACACATATGAAAGTTTTTGGATGTGTGGCTTATGCACACATTCCGGATTAGCTAAGAAAGAAGTTGGACAGCAAGGGGGAGAAATGTATTTTCATTGGATACATTGAGGAATCCAAGGCCTACAGGTTATATAACCCATCCAGCAAGAAGTTTATTGTAAGCAGAGACGTTCAGTTCATTGAAGAGGAAGCTTGGGATGGAAGCATAGAGAAGACAGTAAATGTTAAACACTGTTTATCTCATGATGAAAATGAAGATGAGTTGGCTAAAATACATCCCCAAACAGCAACACCAACAAGAGAGCAGCAAAGTACACCTTTGAGGAGAAATGAAAGTGCTTCTCCAAGCACACCACAAGGAGGAAATTCAAGTGCTTCCTCAAGCACTTATACACCTACTGAAAGAGGTAAGAAATTCAGAAGTTTGAAAGAGATTTATGAGCAAGATATAGCTAATGAAGGTATCAATTCTTTGTTTGCTTTATATTGTCATGTTGATGATCCTGTTCATTTCGAAGAAGCCATCAAGGATAAGAAATGGATAGAAGCTATGGATGAGGAACTTAATGCCATAGAGAGGAACAAAACTTGGGATTTGGTTGAACTCCCAAAAGGTAAAGATGGCATTGGTGTTAAATGGGTCTACAAGACCAAGTGTAATGTTGAAGGCAAGATAGAGAGACACAAGGCAAGGCTTGTCGTCAAAGGCTATAAGCAGAAGCATGGCATAGATTATGAGGAAAATTTCGCACCGGTTGCAAGAATGGAAACCGTGAGAGCAGTGTTGTCAATAGCAGCACAAAATAAATGGAAAGTTTACCAAATGGACGTGAAGTCAGCATTCCTGAATGGAGTGTTAATGGAAGAGGTTTACATTGATCAACCTCTCGGCTATGAAAAGAAAGGCCAAGAGCACAAGGTATGCAAGTTGAAGAAAGCTCTTTATGGGCTGAAGCAAGCGCCAAGAGCGTGGTACAGTAGGATAGACTCTTATCTACTGGAAAATGGTTTTGAGAAGTGTGAGGGAGAACCCACCCTCTACATCAAAGAACAAGATGGCAAAATTTTGATTGTAGTCTTGTATGTTGATGATGTTATTTTTACAGGTAATGATAATTGCCTTATTGAACATTTCAAAACAGTCATGAAGGAAGAATTTGAAATGACTGATATGGGTTTGTTGAGATACTTCTTGGGAATAGAAGTAGAACAAGATGAGAATGGGATTTTCATCTCACAGGCAAAGTATGTTAATGAGGTACTTGAAAGATTTAACATGCAGGAATGCAAAGCAACAATCACTCCCACAGTGATGGGATTAAAACTCAGCAGAGAGGACAGCAGTAAGGATTTTGATCCTAGTTTATACAAGAGCATAGTTGGCAGCCTTATGTATTTGACTGCAACTAGGCCGGACATAATGCATGCTGTTAGTTTGATTTCCAGGTTCATGGAAAAGCTAAAGGATGCACATTGGCAAGCAGCAAAAAGAATTTTGAGGTATGTTAAAGGTACTAAAAGGTTTGGTATTTTTTATACTACTTCAGAATGTTCAGATTTAGTTGGATACACAGACAGTGATTGGGCTGGAAGTGTTGATGATCGGAAGAGCACTTCCGGTTATGTCTTTCACATGGGTTCAGGAGCCATTTCATGGGCTTCTAAGAAACAACCCATTGTAGCGTTGTCTACAGCAGAGGCAGAGTATGTGGCAGCTACAGCAGCAGCGTGTCAAGCAGTTTGGATGCGGAAAATGTTGAGAAGCTTATGTCAAGAACAGGTAAAAGGGACAGTGATATTTTGTGACAATAGTTCAGCTATTGCATTGTCTAAAAATTTTGTTTTTCATAAAAGGACTAAACACATTGACACCAAGTTTCACTTCATACGTGAATTGGTTAACAATGGTGAGATAGTTTTACAGTATTGTAGAACGAAGGATCAATTTGCTGATATCCTCACAAAGCCACTTGCGCAGAAAAGCTTTGAACATTTCAGGAAATGCTTGGGTATGCAGGAAAACCCAGCAATTGAAATTAAGGGGGAGTGTTGGAATCTAATTTCCAACTGCTCGGACAAAGCAGCGGGCAGCACGGTGATCAGTTGCAGGTGGGAGCACGTCGAACAGGTTGATGGTGGAGAAGATTATCGCGGCAGCACGTTGACAGGTAATCAACGGTGTGCGGGGGGTCGAATAGCGTGACCGATAACGGAACCATACCCCCCGCAGTTGACCAGCCATGGGTGTGTTGACCCAAAATATGTGGCTGTGGTTTATTACGGGGGGTCACCAAATTAATATGTATGGGCAGGACTATACCCCCCGTAACCACCAGCTTGTGGTGGCTCTGCCCACCAGCCACCCACGCGCCACCAAAACGCCACCACCGCAGAAATTTGCCACCGCTGCCAGCAAATCAAATTTGCCATAAATTTTTTTTATGCGGTGCTGACAAAAATTTAAGGCACCATAAATATTTTTTTAAGCGGTGATAATTTGGCAATTTTGTCAACAAATTGCATTAATTATTTTTATATATTTTGTTTATATATAGAAGAGAGATATAGTGTAAATTTTTTTTTACACACAGACAGAGCAGATTTTTTTTATATACGCACAGCAATGCAATTGTTGAAAAAGACAGAGACAGTGCAGAATTAAAATATACACAGCAGAGTATATTTTTTTTGTAAAACAGAGAGCTATTTTTTAATAGACAGAGAGTTGTCTATTTTTAAAATAGACAGAGACAGTGAATTGGAAATTCACAGAAAAGTTTTTTTTGAGACAGAGAAGAGTTTTTGGAACTGTGTTTTGTAATAGTCCAGCAGTTGTAAATCCCTCTATGATTGAGGAAGAACTTGTAAACAATTTTATGAAATAAAATTTGTGTTATAGAGTTGAAATTCTATTTTCTGTAGAGTGATATTTATTTCTCTGTGTTAAAGAGGGAGAATTCTGGAATTTTCAAAATTTCCAACAGTTTTAGGGAATACCATTGAGTCTTATCTCTCATCGAGATCAACATTTTAGAGGTAGATTTTGGAACACATTATTCAATTTGGTCGAGACAGATTTGTTTCCCAGTTCGAGTTACCATCCGCAGATAGATGGGCAGAATGAACGGATTAATGCATTGTTGGAGGACTACTTGTGACATTATGTGAGGGCTAATCATAAGAACTGGCCTGAACTCTTGGATGTGGCTCATTTTAGCTACAATTTGTGAAAGAGTTCCACAACCAGGTATAGTCCATTAGATTTGGTTAATGGACAGATGCCAGTTTATCCGCACACAATGCTACCGAGAGGATTTATTAGGAGACTACATGCGAAGATATTGTTGACAGCATGGGAGGAGGAGGCCTTGTAGTTAGCACGGGTACACCTACATGATGTTGTAGGGATAATGAAGAAATGGGCATATAATCATAGATGCAACTCACTTCGATGTTGGAGAAATGGTTTTTCTTAAGATCACCAGAGATTAGTTTCAACCACTGAAATGGAGTGAGAGATCTTTGACGAGGAAGTATCAAGGGCCATTCCAAGTAAAGAAGCAATTTGGGGAAGTTGCATATGAGTTGGAGCTTCTAAAGCACATGCGTTCGAAATATCCTGTGTTCCATATTAGTCAACTTAAGAAGTGTAGACTTGATGCAAATAATCATGAGAGGACATCATCACGAAGGGGACCAGCCATGATTGTGGACATACCAAGCTTAATTTTGGAGAAGATCTTATATCTTCGTACTACAAGTGTCAGGAGTGCAACATGGAGGTATTTCTTCATTCAATGGAAGGACACACCAGAGGAGAGTGGTTGGGAAACATAGGGTTCATTGTGGAGATGGAAAAATGATATTTATGAGTTTAACGAGAATTTTATGTAATCAATAAGATTACCAAGGACAACAATTACTCATGGTGGAGGAGGATGTCAGCGCTTAGAGTTGGCATCACTGTTCTTAGGTCAGTCAGGCACACATGATCAACGTGCAATATGGGATACCCACATGTAGCGAACGGGTGATGGTGGGTAAGCAAGCCCCAAGTGTGACGATCGTGTGGAAAAAGGGCGAGCATGTCAGGCGACCCAAGTCGGATGTTCACGCAGGCGCGTTCCAATTATGTCGTCTTAATTCCAACGAAGATACCATGTGGAGCCGAGAGGACTGCTAAGATATTATTCTAACATGTTGTGATATTTTGGGGAATGCTATTGAGTATTGTTTCTGATTGAGATACACATTTTATAGGAATATTTTGGAACACATTGTTTAAGTTGGTTGATACAAAGTTACTATAGAGTTTGAGTACCATTCGTAGGCATATGGGCATATTGAACATATTAATTCATTGTTGGAGGACTAATTGCAACATTATGTGATGGATGATTAGAAGAATTGCCCTGAACTCTTGGACGTGGCTAAGTTTAGCCACAATTTTCAAAATACTTCCACAACTGGGTATAGTCCATTTAATTTGGTCAATGGATAGATGCTTTTTGCTCCATACACAGTGCTACAGAGAGGATTTTGAGGATTCCACATGTGAAGAGATTCTTGATAGCATGGGAGGAGGACTTGGAGTTAGCACGGGTACACCTGCATGATGCTGCAGGGAGAATGAAGAAATGGGAAGATAAGAAGAGACGAGATGCACACTTTGATGTTGGAGACATGGTTTCTCTGAGTATCAAAGGAGATAAATTTTAGCCAACAAAAGGGACTCTGAGATATTTGACGAGGAAGTATTATGGGTAAAGAAGTGACTTGGGGAAGTTGCATATGAGTTGGAGCTTCTGAATCACATGCATTTGAAACATACTTTGTTCCATATTAGTCAACTTAAGAAGTGTAGACTTGATGTAGATCTTCCTTATAGGACAACACCACTGAGGATACCAACCATTATTGTGGATAGACTGAACTTGATTTTGGAGAAGATCCTACATATTCATACTATAGGTGTCAGGAGTGCAGCATAAAGGGAGTTCTTCGTTCAGTGGAAGGATGCATCGGAGGAGAGTGGTTGAGAAATGAAGGATTCGCTGTGGATTTGGAAGAAGGATATTGTCAAGTTTAATGAGAAGTTGATGCGATCGATAGGATTTATGAGGACAAAACTGACTCATGGTGGGGGAGGATGTCAGGGCTCTGTGTCAGCATTACCGCACTCGAGTGAGTCAGGCGCCTAACACCGGCGCACAATACCAATGCAGGATACACGCACGCCCACATGTAAGGGATGGGCGATAGTTGGCAAACGTGCCCCAAGTGTGACGGGCATGCGAATGATGGGAAAGCATGTTGGATGACCTAGGTCAAGCATTCAGATGGGGGCGCGCGCACAGGTAAGGTTCCCATGGTCAAGAAAGCACAATTACAACATGTGAGCGTGCCCCACACCAAGTGCGGGTGACTTATGTCAAGGTGGGTTGAGCGACCGAATTGACATGAAAAAAGTGATGACGAATGTTTGGGTAGGCAACACGAGCCGACGTATAGGCCAACTTGAACGTTTGGTAGACATTTTTGTTATGGGTTGGTTTGGTGGGTCGACACCACCAAGTGAAACGACCCTTCGACATAACCAATGGTTTGGGAAGCGTATTAATACACAGTTTGACAATGTTGGAGAGGGATAATCGAATTGGAGATTCATATCATAGTCGCATTGCAAAGGATATGAGCTACAGGTTAGACAAGAACGAGTTGTTGTAGCAGATGAGCCCGCAGGGCAGGCAGGGTCAACGAATAGAGTGTATCATTCATCTCATACATAAACGAAGTGCAGATAGTGGCATCATTTAGCGGGAGGACTATGGTATTTTGGTGGACAACGTCCAAGCGCCGGTAGCATGTTGCACGACTATGCAGTGGTGATAGAATGACAGGCATGCTGTAGCATGCTACGTGCATTTTGTGTCAATTGGTGACCCGAGTCATGCAGAAAAAGTCGACAGTAACCTGAGTTGTGTAGAAACATTTAGAGAGTGACTGAACTTAGGAAGATTTTTTCCTCCATTGTAAAATGTTGTAAAATTATTCTGAAATTATAATAAAATATTTAAATTGATAAATATTTTTGTTTGGTCTCCCATGGTTGCATTACGTACTGTTGTGTTATGTTTTCTGCACATAACTAATAATGGAATCATTTAAGTATAATGGTAGGCGTATCCCAAAATATGAGAAAAAAGATAAGTATGGGAGTCTAGTTGGTGCCACACGATGCCTCGAGCGGTGGAATCAACTCGGGGCATGATAGATGGTATCAGAGCTAGCAAAAATATATGTAAAAGAGATCTGAGATGAATGCTCACTGATGTTCTTGGAGAAAGAAAAGGTTGGTTTCACAGTTTTTGGTTTCATGACTTGGAGATTCTTAGCATAACCGTCCAAGCACAATCCATATTTTATGGACATAATGACATCACCTAATGACATCACAATCAATATTTTATGGACATAAAAATACTACAAACATGGGCACATGAATGTCATAAGCACACGATAATAGAAATAATTAACAACAAGAATTCCTACTTGTTCTTTGTATTCATCACAAACAGGGAATTTCATCAGATAACCTTACCAACCATGTCATTCATATATTCATCAATTTTTATAAGCATAATCAATCATCCTTCCACAAAATGATTCATGATAGCAACCTGTCAAATATAATGGCATTGCATATACTCATTTAATCATTAACATGTTTATAAACATAACACATTTTCATACATTTCCATATAAATTAAAGGTTAAGAGAACCCCCTTGTATTTGTGCAAAGCACACTTTCATTTGGAACAATAATTTCTAAACATAGCCAAAGGGGTTCTCGCCCAATTTCTTTTTTTACCTTTTTATCTTGCTACAATTAAGGCTTACTATGTGTTTTCATATTCACCCAGTTGTTAGTTATATAAAAAAATCGATTGTTACCTTGTCATGCAAATACCGATCACGTTTCCTTGCCACTGTTCACACATGCGAGTCACATGTTCCAAGAATCAAGGCATCGAGACTATTATTTTGAAACCCGCCTGTTACCAAGACAAGCACCAACAAATTAAAATCAATATTTTACCAATCTTAACATATTAATTTAAAATCATCCTTTCACAACCATGACACAGTATGCCATCATCTCATGCTCATTTTCCATAGTGCTACAACCAACACCCACTTCAACTCATGTGCATATATATTAATTGTTTCAACATACATTGTGTGAGTACAATTATCTTAAAACAAGAACGTTCCTTCATGCAATCTCATAAGCACATACCCATATCATGCACTTAATCAAACATTTGAACATTACTTTAAGGGTGCATAAGTTCAAGAGTCATAATCAATATTTCTTAGATCAATTACCTAGATAAGGGCACTTACTCGTAGCAAACTTCTCATTAATGCACTCACAACTTGTCGCAATTTTCATATCAATGATCGTAGATGTTACCTATGCCATTCTCTTGTCAACGTCTTATTTTCCATAACCTTGGTTCCTCAAAGTTACATACAATACTCTCATTGGTTTACCAATTGTGTTTTCAACTTACTCATGGTTAGTTGCTCATCATTAACCACTCTTAGTTATCTTAATCATATTATGAAAACAGAATGAGAGTCTTTATGCATGCATATCCATTACTATATGCCCCCAACATAACTCCATGCATCTAGCATATCATTATTTAATATCTATTTGACATCATATAGTTGAATTAACTCCAATTTATATTATATTTTATTTTGAAGTAATGAAATTTTAAAAGTTTTATTTATGTTATTGAATTTTGATACTGTATATGATATAATTTTTAATAAATTAAATACATTTATGGAGGTGTACTCTTGGGTTTGTAATATATATATATATATATATATATATATATATATATATATATATATATATATATGTTTATGGAGGTGTACTTTTGGGTTTGTAATATATATAAGTTTCTCAAAATGATAGGATTATTGTTCACTAAAATTAAATTGTTTATATATATATATATATATATATATATATAGAGAGAGAGAGAGAGAGAGAGAGAGAGAGAGAGAGAGAGAGACGTTTTTCAAAATGATAGGATTGTGGTTCACTAAAATTAAATTGTTCTCTAATACCTAAGAAGATAAGTGATTTTTTTTTAATTTTTTTTGTATTCAAAAACATTAAGAAAAGAAAAAGAGAATTCTTATTAAATTTATAAGTGCTATGTAACGCGATATAACAGAGAATTTGCAATTAGTTCAAGATTTAATATGAAGTTGATATATAACATTTAAAAAAATGTGTGTAATAAAAATAATTTAATATATGTGTTTTTTCTATTTTCTTCTATATATATATATCTATATCTATATATATATATATATATATATAAAATAAAGAGTTATTATTAAATTTATAAGTGATTTGTAATTCAAGAAATAAGTGAGTGAGATTTTGTAATTCCTTCTAAATTTAATACGAGTTGATCTATAACCATTTAGAAAATATATGTAATAAAAATAATTTAAT
Organism: Pinus albicaulis; assembly: GCA_034641835.2. Taxonomy (NCBI): domain Eukaryota; kingdom Viridiplantae; phylum Streptophyta; class Pinopsida; order Pinales; family Pinaceae; genus Pinus; species Pinus albicaulis. Next base: position 1,065,694,081 of record CM076581.1, on the reverse strand, counting down.
ATGTGTGTTTTCTATTTACTAATACGATGGGGAGTGTATCAACATTTTAATGTGGAGATTGTGAATCCAAAAATAAGATATAAACAATTTATTGGTATGTTGCTCAAAATTAGTATAGATCCATTCAAATAAGAGTCTAAAAAATTCATTTTTTTCTCAATTTTTTCACAAAAAAAATAGTTGCATTTTCATACATTTGGTCCCTCTTAATAATTAGCAAATAATTTTTAATAAAAAATAAATATTATATAAAAATAATTTTAAAATAATATATATAATAATAAATAATAATCCATATTTAAGGTCACAACCAAATTGGTGTATGAGACCCCCTTATTTGTGGGACAAGGGACCCACCTTTCTACCCCCCTCTAGTTTTGAACCTGTGATCTATTAGGAGGAAACACATACTCTTAACCATTAAACTCACTCAAGCTATATGTATATATATTTAAAATAAATATATTAATATTACAACCTTAAAAACATTTTTTTATCTCTATTTTAAATAAATATTAATAAGATTTACCTATCGAAATGTAAATGAATACAAAATGGCTAAATAAAGTAAATCAGAGACTGTTCTTTTGAAATGTGAAGGAATGCAAAATTGTTTAAGTAAGCTAAATCCGAGTGTTCCTTTCAAACAAAATATGCTTCAACTTAAAGCTGCGAAAAGAAAATTCCCAACCGTTATGAAATTTAGTCGTAACAATTTTCGAAACGGAATAATTTTGAAGTAAAATTGAGGGAATCTTGTTTTTTCAACTTAATATAACGCTTTAGAAAATTCCTAATTAATGGAAGTTATTCCTCCAACAAAGTTGTGAAGCTCATCCATAGAAGAAGCTTCTTTTCAAACTGAACACACTTGTTTTACTTCTGAAATTACCAATAATTACTTGTTTTAGTATTTTAGTTTTGAGCATTTCCTTCTTCACCTTAGCATCACCTTCATAGATGTTTTGAAGTTTTTCCAAAGTTTATTTAGTTAATTCACAGTGAATCACCTTGAAAATTTTGATTCTAATAGACCACACAAGTTAGCATTCATGGCTTTTTCATTATGTTCACTAGCCTTCTTTCCATCTGTATCTTTTGCAAGATTTTTTGGGGATATATAACCAGTCGAAACTAATTTCCAAATATAAAACCCTAGATCCATTAGATAAGTTTGCATCCTTATACTCCAATATGCATAGTTTTTTCTGGAAAACAGTGGGGCATTGAGGAGAAACCTTCTTGACCCACCATGTGTGCTCCTAGAATCTACCTTCAAACGATTAGATTTTTTTTTAAGGAACCTAATATGATACCAGTTGTTGAACTTATCCTTATACTGAGAGGGGATTTGAATCAGTATAGGATCCTTTTTTATTTTAAATGAGAATTCAACAATCATTCATTAACTTCATACATTAAATGCATATGAACTCAAATCAAAATACATAGAGTTTAACATGGAATTCCTTGCAGAATAAAACCACAAAACTTATCTTTATAAATTTTCATAGGCACCAACCTATTTGAGACACCAAAATCCTTGAGCACCAACTCAACAAGATATTGTGTAGGCACTAACCTACTAGAAACACCATTCTCATCGACTAAGCACCAACTTAATAAGACGTGTATAGGAACCAACCTAAGGTATTCGTACACATATTACTTTTAAATGCATGTGCATGCTTCATATTTCATGCATTTCACATGATCATTATACTCTTAAATTTCTTGCTTCAGTGCCTTTCCTTGCTTCATACCCTATACATAGCTTCAAACCGAGTCAAATTTAGCCTTCATGCCCTATATAAACACATCTTATCATTCCCCATAATACAATCCCATAATAGTTCACTTCACATTATGAAAAGCCCAAAACAATGCACTTCATAGCATCATAGACCTTAGTCCTTCATAGTGCACCCTTAACACTCCAAAAAAACTCATTAGACTACTCTTCTGCACCTTTAAACCCCAAGAGAAATCCCTAAGTCCTCGTGTGCACCTTGAATCTATTTTTCACACTTGGACTTGATTTTATTTCTTGGACACACTTCAAATTTTCTTAATTATCCTTTATTTATAGTGTTTTTGGGCTCACTGATGAGGTCGTCTTGTAAAACTAGTTAAGTCGACCTGTACTTTTATTAGGGATTTTTATTGTCTTTTTAGAAACAATATATTTCCACTTAACATAAAATTAACAACTGGGGAAATTATTTTTATTTCAAGGATATCACACACAGTATGTGCAAGAAACAATAATTAACTTACATTAACTACTTCCTAACAAACTATCTCCTATTTTTCCTTCCTTAACGAGAACACAACCCTCAATCAATGCTTATTGTAAATTGTTTCACACTTACAAGAATTAAAAACATGTTTCACTTAATTATGAAATTAAAACCTCACTATCTAAAATTTCACTTACATGAAAAGGCAACACGATGCAATCAGTTCAATAAATGTAGACTGCTCTTGCAAGGATGAATAACATGCAATCACTCTTTTGCAGAAAACAAATAACACTCAGTCACTCTTTGCAGAAATAAAATAACACTTGATCTCATAACACAACTGAATTCTCACTTAAATGACACCTTTCATCATCTCAATCAAACAGAAATAATTTATCAATCCTAGGTAACATAACCAATCAAGGAAAGTAATGTGTTAATATTGTAACTACATCAATCATATTGGGATATAAAAAAATAGAGGACAACGTAACCAAATTGTATCGGCTACATGTAACAACACTACTTAACGGAAATATTTAACAACATTTGGTAATATGATTCAAGTAACATCAAGCAATAATCATTATTTTTTAAAAACAACTTAGTCAACACTTTGTAACAAAAATGAACCACAATAATATATAACAGCAGTAACAATAATACTCCATAAAAACATATAATGGCTATAACTAAGTGACAAAAACCTGTATTCAAGAAATTTCTACAAGCACCATGAGTAACATCGATATGCTAATCACACAAAGTCTCAATAAAAATAGTCAATTTCAATCTCAAGAATATAACTCACAACTCTCAAACTAAGGAAACGAACAACTACATTATTTTTACATATAGTCACAACAATCCTTGCTAAAGACGAGGGCCCTTCCTCCTTAACAAAAATCTAGAGGAAAAATCATAGCTCACAAGTTACACACTAATTCATGAAATGAGCCATGAACTTTCTATATATTTCATTAATGTTGAAAAAGTATATTTGCACAATTTTGGAGAAAATCACGCTTGCCAACTTCAAGGCAAGGGATCCCCTTTTTATAGGTTTCTACTCTACATCCAATTTTGGTAATATATCAAAATGAGTACAACCTTAAGAATATTTTGATTCGGGCCGTCATTATTATCTGTGCTTTCCTTTAAGGAGAGAAAATTCTCGGAACTTTCTTTTAAATTGAGGAAGAGGAAATTTACGGTATTGATTCTTTATATTTTTTTTTTACCAAAAGAAACGAAGTTATTGAAATTGAAACTTCGCTCCCATTGTGGTTGATTTATTAATTTTTTGAGTTTATAATATTAATCTTAGTATTTATAATTGTTTTTTTGAGTTTTTTCTATAAATTTATAATATTAATTTAATGAGTTAATTAATTATTTTAATTTATAATATTGATAATTTTTTAGATTTATTGATCTTTTGGCTTTAGAATATTAATTTATTAGCTTTACAATATTAATAATCGTGATGATTTATTAATCCATTGGGTTTAAAATACTAACAAAGGATTGAATTTATTAATTCCTTGAGTTTCTAATATCAATAAACCCTTGGTTAATTAATATTTTGGGTTTATAATATTTTTTTTTTGGTAAATTTTGTAGAGCTTTTCTATTTTTTAGTTTTTAAAGATCAAGTTGCTATACATATTCTGTTGCATGTGGTAGCCTCAATCTGTCCAAAGGAAACCAGATCTGTTGGCCACCTCAAAGAGTTAAAATCCAACCAAAACTGATATTGTTTTTTCCTTTTACTTACTGTTTTAACTACTTTACCGTGTCCATAAAAGTTGCAATTGAAACAGAAACCATTACCCTTATCTGCCAAAAACATTAAAAAACTAAAAGCAAAGTAATATTATCAATCAGAATAATCTACACGAGCTGGGTCCTTTGCAGTAGACCCCGACATCTGCACTTTCTGCATGCTTTGGAGTTGGCGCTCAATCCTCCCAATTCGAGCAGTTGCTTGAACCTGTGCCTTGGCCATCTCGCGAATATCCTGTTTTGTCTGTTGTAGTTCAAAAAGCATTGTTGGGTTGCCTTCCCTTTCTTGCATGCTCGACATTACTTTTGCTAAGACACATTTTAATTTCCAATACGTTTTGACTGATTGCTGGAATAGAGATACATGACCTCTTGTAATTCCTGGGTCAGAAATAAAATCCATGGTAGCCTCCTGCGGTTTGAGATCCTCATCTTCATCTTCAGTTTCTCTCTCCCAACCCTGAATAGTATTGCGAATATGAACTGGATTTCATGAATCATAAAGATCAGCTATGTTTTCCAAAATTTGCTTATTACTCTTCCTGCCTCGCTTGCTTGTTCCCGCACTTTGTATTGTTTGTTGTTGTTTTCCTCTTCTTGTGTTTTCTCCTTTTCCTGCTTGACCTTTAGCCATAATGGTCTGGCAGACAAGATCCCCTGTAAAAATGTAAAGTAGCCCTCTATATACCAGAGAATGATCAGTAACGGGCAACTGATAGACGTTGGTGGCTGCCTCAAGATGCACAGTAGTTTGAGAAAACATATTTTGCACGCCACAATCCAAATTACCCAAAGGAACTTGCTTTCTTGGCCAATTACAAACAGGGACCCACAAATGATTTAACGAGAACAAAGCTTGAGGGAAAACACGACTCTGCTTACAAACTTTCTTTCTCGGCCAATTACAAACAGTGACCCACATATAATTTGACGAAAATAGAGATTGAGGGAAAACACGACTCTGCAAACGAACTTGCTTTCTCGGCCAATTAAAAACAGTGATCCACAGATAATTTGACGAAAAGGGAAAACACGACTCTGCAGACAACTAGACCTACCGTGACCATTACAAGCAGTCAAAATATACCCACGGTGCATACAAGCCTGTTCGTGAACGGAAGGGTTATCACCCTTGTAATTTTTCCAAGCTTCAAATGTCGTTATGTGACCTTTCATAACAGTGAAATACACATACCATAACTTACAGACATGCAATTTTACGCTTAAATCAAAGTGCAGAGTAAACCAAGGTGATTTAAATTTCCAGAGAATAGGACAAAACAGGGCAGAAGGGCTTCAAAAACAGGGTTCTATGTCCTTACCTACAACCTCTACCATTGCTTTAAAACCAAACAAACAGAAGACTACAAAAGATTGACAATTTATTCCATTGAAAACATAGAACATTGCAGAAACTCCTTTAGAACCATCTTCTTCAATTGCCGAAATGACAACTGGAATTATGAATTGGGAGGTAAGAGTCATAAAAAACATTACATACCAATAATCCCTGTGACAGTGTTGCAACAACCCTTCCGCCTCGTCGTCGAGCTGAATTCGCTGAGCTCCTATGTGGGTTACAATGATAATATTAATATCAAAGAGTTGTAATATTAATCCCTTGAGTTTACAATATTAATCCTATTGTTAATCATACTTTGTTTTATAATACTAACCCTATGGTTTAATATTATTCCCTTGGGTTTACAATGTTAGAGTTTAATAAACCCTTGGGTTTGTTAATCTTTTGGATTTATAATATTAGACCCAAGGATTTATAATGTTAATCCATTGTGTTTATAATATTAACCTTAGAGTTTATAATACTTTGGTTTATAATATTTACCCTAGAATTTAATATTATTTCATTTGGCTTATAATGTTAGGGTTTAATAAACTCTTCCGTTTATTAATATTTTGGGTTTATAATATTCATAAACCAAGGATTTATAACGTTAATCCCTGTGGTTTTTTAATCCCTTGGGTTTATAATACTAACAAAGGCTTGTGTTTATTAATCCCTTGGATTTCTAATCTCAATAAACCTTTGGGCTAACTAATTTTTTGGGTTTATATATTAATCCCAAGGATTTATAATGTTAATCCCTTATGTTTATGCTCTCAGTCCTAGGGTTTATAGTACTTTGGTGTATAATACTAACCATAGGATTTAAAGTTTTTCCTTTGGTTTTATAATGTTAGGGTTTAATTAACTGTTTCATTTATTAATATTTTGGATTTATAATATTAATAAAAATGATAATTCCTTGGTTTTGTAATATTAACCCTAGGGTTTATAATATTAACCTTAGGGTTTAATATTATTCCATCTAGTTTATAATGTTGGTGTTTAACAGATGCTTGGGTTTATTAATATTTTGGGTTTATAATATTAATCTGAAGCATTTATAATATTAATCCCTTGTTTTTTTTTTTTTTTTTTACTTTGGGTTTATAATATATTTTTTTTGGTCAGTTGGGCTATTCTATTAATTCGAAAACATAAAGTTACATATGCTACATGCTAGGTTGGCAAGTTGCACTTAGCCTATCCCAGCCTTTGTTACACGATTTCTGGGCTGCCTCAGGGGAGGATACCAGCCCAGAAAAAAATTATAACAGAGAATTACATTATGCGCATTAGCGCTGAAATATCTAAGAAACATAAAGTAAACGGTGGCAGAAAGGAACTAATGGCGAGCATGACAAAAAACATAGAAGAACTGTGCAGCTGCGCAGACTTCACTTTCCATCCTCATCATCACTATAGGGGGCCTCCTCCTCAATGAGGCAAGTAAGAGCCTGTGTAGCAGCTGCCTCCGCATCTGCCACTGTATGCCTAAGCTTGCAGAACAGTGCGCAGAGGATAGGGGAGTCCGGATCTACTCCGTCGAGAACCTGCATCCAGATGCCATCAGAGTCCATCACCCAGATATCTGTATCCTCATCGTCCTTCTCCAGAACTAGCAGCGGGTCAGATTTGCATTGTTGGGGGTGTGTCTGAGGAGAAGTGGTGGACTTCCTCGGACCGTGCCTTCCTCTCTGCGCGGCGTGCCCAGAGGCTTCTGCGTGCTGCTCGAGATCAGGACTCTGATGCACAAAAGTGCTGGAAGAGGAGCGATCTATTGACTCGAGATGGTTATCCTCGCCACGGTGATAACGGCCAGGGAGAGCCCCTCTCTGTCCTCCTTGGTTAGTTCATTGGCGAAGTCTTGGAGCCATTGTGCACCGAGGTAGGGGGGAGAAATTCAGAAAAAAAAAAGGTGGCACAAAAGGGTGAGCAGCACTGGTGCTCAGGGGGAAGGAGTAGCTGGGGGGAAAATGCGCAGGAAGGGGTGCAACAACTGAAAGGAGACTGCGTGGCACTACGCTAAGAATGGAGCTGCGTAACCTATTGAAGTCAGGGAGAAGCTAGAGCAGAGTAAGGGAGATGAAAGGCCAAGATAACAGACTGAGTATGGAAAGGAGCTGAGAGCACATCCCTTTAAAGGGGCGAGGATGTGTGTGATGAGGATATCAATGAGTGGGCTTCGCATGCATCTGTGTGCGATGATTGAGAGCTTTAGCAGGCTCGAGGGAAGGGGGATGGCTACAATGCGAGTTAATAATGATGGTCATTAATGGTGATGGATGCGAGGTGATGATCACAACATGATGACGCAGTTCCTGTCCTCTCGTCATCATAGTTGATTTTGTAAGTCTCATGCGAGTGACTAACGGTATGAGGATTCGCAGCAGATGAGGCTCTGCGGAGGAGATATATGTTTCCCGTAGACTGTGGGATGTGATTGGCAAGTGTGTCAATTCTGTCACCTGCATCCGAGGAAAAGGTAGTGGGCTTTGGCTCGGTTTAGTCTAACTACTCGCTTGGCGAGCCACAACCTTGCTTAGGATCGAACATGAGACCGGTCCATCATTACGAGGCCAACCTTACCACTCAGTCACCACCAACGACCTTACTTTGGGTTTATAATCTTAATCACTTGGGTTGATTAATTATTTGAGTTTATAATATATATAATCCCTTAGGTTTATTGATATTTTGGGTTTATAATATTAATTTCTTAGCTTTATAATATTAATAATCTGAATGGTTTATTAATACCCCTGTTTTATAATACTAATGAAGACTTCAATTTATTAATCCCTTGGGTTTCCAATATCAATAAACTCTTGGGTTAATTATCTTTTGGGTTTATAATAATAATATAAAGTATTTATCATGTTAATCCCTTTGGTTTATAATGTTAATCCTAGGGCCTGTAAAACTTTGGTTTATAATACTAATCCTAGGGTTTAATATTATTCCTTTGGTTTTATAATGTTAGGATTTATAATATTTAGCTTAATATTAGGGGTTACTATTGTGACATTGTAATAACCTTAGGTTTATTATATCAATCCAAAAGCTTGTAATCCCATGAGTTTATAATATAAATAGTATGATTTATTATTATTCCCTTGTATTTATTATCCCTTTGGTTTATGATATTAATATAATGGGTTTATTAATCCGTAATATTATAAACCATATATATATATATATATATATATATATATATATATATATATATATATATATATATATATATATATATATATATATGGTATTTATTAATTCTTTGAGTTTATAATATTAATCTCTTGGTTTTATTCATATTTTTGGTTTATAATATTAATCCTTTGTTTTTATAATATTGATCTCTTGAGTTGATTAATTTCTTCAGTTTATAATTTTTATAATCCTTTGGTTTTGTTGATCCTTTGGGTTTATAATATTTGTTTTGTAAGTGAGATGTTTCCTTCTAGCACACGCTTAGCACCCCGGTGAGATTTCAATATAGTAAGACTTACTAATGAAACCCTTTCTCAACCAATTCCGCTACTATTACTAGACCCCTTGGGTTTATAATATTGATCCTAAGAGTTTATAATACTAATTCCTTTGGTTTATAATATTAATCCCTCGAGTTTATAATATTAATCCTATGATTTATAATCCCTTTTGTTTATAATATTAAATGTATGGTTTAATATTATTCCCTTGAATTTATAATGTTAGGGTTTCAAATAATTGGTTTAATATTATGAAATTATAATCATATGGAAATAGACCATTAGGTTTATAATATTAATCTATTAATTTTATTAATCTCTAATATTAAAAACTTTATATTATATATATTTTATACTATTTAAAATTAATATAATATTATATTTTGCATATATATGATAATTAATGGTTAATTTTGCAAATATATTATATACATTTTGAGTGGGCTTAATAGTGTTGTTGTTGTTTTTTTTTTTTTTTTTAATTTAGAAGGAAAAAAACACTATATATTATATATGACAATTTATCAAGCGAAACATTACATTCTACGCTGTTAACAGCAAAGAAAAACATGAAAAATCAGAGCCACAACATACCAAGACCACCCTTCTAAGAAAGAAAAGAGCCCAGTAGCCACATGGCCAAGATATCATCCATCATAAAGCAAAAATTAGGGAGATACCTCCCCAAATATTATTGTCAGATAAAATATATCTATCTTAATCATCCATTCATTCCACATATTATGACATAATACCTGTATAGCATATGACCAAGTGGGAATTGTGTATCATACTAATATACCTACTCCTGGATTGAGGAAAACTAAGAAGTGAATGTGCAATGGATTCATCATATCAGAACAAAAATTAAACAGGCTCGCTTGTGGATGGGATTCATCCTATTAGTGTATATACCCGGTACCACACTTGAAATAAGAAAATAACCGATAGCATATGATAGATAAAACCAGGGCATGAAAATGAGAAGTGGGCAGGCTTGCTTGAATGAAGTTTTTGATAGCTATGGAATCAGAATAGAGTTGTTCCATATTTGATTTCCATCTCTGTAATGAATTACCTGCAAAACCCAAAAAATAGCATTAATACCATGTTTAGATAAACCATCAGCCCTCGTGTTGTTTTCTCTGTATATGTGAGAAATAGGCGGGTTGTTCAGTCTCTGCCATAACATTTGAGTCCTCCTTAACCATCCTTGTAAGCCCAGATTTGCCAGTTTGTGGCATCCAGTTATGCATCCAATAACCAAATTGGAATATCCATAGATATCGACCTCCTTTAGATTCATATTGATAGCAAGAAGAAGGCCACTCCATAATGCCATCAGTTCTGCCTTGTTGTTGGTGCCAGTGCCACCATTCCAATATATATGAATTCTTTCTCTGGTAGACAGTTTGATCCAGGCCCCGCAACCAATGATGCCCTCATTGCAGGCCCCATCGAAAAAGATTTCAGTAATGGAGATCTCATGATGCCATAGTCGACGGGAACCATCCATAATACCAGCTTCAACCAGATCCCGATCCTCAATCCAACACATTATGGCAGAATAGATGTAGGGAAGTTCAAAAGGTTTATTCTCAAAGATAAGCTTATCACGTGTCATCGAGACTTCCCATATGAATAAAAATGGGAGATATTTGAACTTACCAGTTAATTTGTCCCATTCCATGACCGAGCTTATAAACTCCCTCGGAGCCCATGAAGGATCCATAATAAAATGACTGAACAACTTCCAAAGAGAAATAATAATAGAGCATTGGAAAAAAAATATGATCAAATGATTCTTCTTGTAGACAACATATGGCACACCTACTGGGACCCATATTCCCCCTTCTGGTAAGAGCATCCCAAGTTAGTATCTTTTTCTTCCAAACAAACCATCCGAATAAGACAATTTTAGTAGGAATCTGCCTGTGCCAGAATGGGTAGAAAATCCTGGATTGTTGGCCCATATATAAACTAAAATTTGTGTATTGATAGATATCCTTGACAATAACATAATTCCCAATGGTAGGCCCATCCCAGACAACTTGATCTCCCCCTATGTATAACATATACCAGCCGCCCTGAAAACATCATAGATCGAATTCCATTCCTCCGCATCATTATTATGCAGGCCCAATTGTTCTGCCGTTTTGAAAACAGGAGCATTAAAAGACCAGTAATGGATAGTCTGAGAAAGGAATATTATTCCCCTGTGTGCGAGACGATGGATAAGTTGAGGTGAAGGTCTTGAATGCTTTGGAACCCCTAATATACCCAAAAATCCCAGGGGGATGCAACTACCATCTCTAAATAACCATGTCAAGCGTTCTGCCATATGAATCATCACCTTCTTAAAACTCATCCATATGGTTGACATAACCCTAGGAAAAGATAATTCATGACAGAAAATATAATGTAGGGTATCACCAGCAATATATTTTCACCTGATGATATCAATCCAAATGCCAGTACCCGTTATAGCAAGCCAAAGAGACTTCATCAGCAATGCTTTTTTGAAGACCCTTGAATTCAGAATACCCCACCCATCATGTAGTTTGGGGCGGCATAATAATTCCATTCTACAAAGGTGGTACTTTTGTTTCATATCTGGCCCCCCCAAGAGAAATTGAGCAAGGAGCTGATTAATCTTAGCAATAATCTGGTCAAGTAAGTAAAATAGATGTCCCTAATAGAAAAGCAATTGAGATAACACTGCCTCAATCATGATGAGCCTGCCACCCATTGTTAACCACCTGTGAGTCCATTTATTGATCTTATTGTTGATCCTATCCACAAGCCACATCCAATCTCTATTCTTGTATCCACATGGTTTGATTGTATATCCAATATATTGAAGTCCATCCGATGCCAAAATGAAATTGATCCCGAGGAATTCAGCAATAGAGGTGATCTCCTTCATATCACCATACTTGTATAGGAGAAATGATTTGGCTTTATTGATACAAAGACTTGTCGCGGATCCAAATCAGGTGAGCATATAATGAATATAGAACCAATGGTTCCTTTTAAGAGAACCAAATAATAACATATCATCAACAAAGAGGGAATGTGTGATAGTTACCGTATCAGAAAAGGAGAAACCATTTATATATCCCATTTGCGCAGCCATATGCATGATCATGCTGAACCCATCCATAACCAAAATGAAAATGAGTGGGGACAGAGCACACCCTTGCCGAAGCCCCCGAACCGTTTCAAAGAAGGGAGTAGGTGGCCTGTTGATAATCACCGCATATCTCATAGTGGTAATACATGTCATAATCCAACGAATGACCCCAAGTGGAAGTCTAACCTTGAGCAAGACAAGCCAAATATATGACCAATCCAGAGTGTCATATGCCTTAAAGAGATCAATTTTCATAACAATAGCCTCCCGTTTGTCTGAGTGCATAGTGTGCAACACCTCCTGTGAAATTGCAATGGTGTCGTGAATAGAACGCCCCTTGAGAAAGCCATATTGTTCCATTGATATATGACTTGAGAGAGTCCCTTTAAGTCAATTGGAAATGATCTTGGAGGATATCTTGTATATCAGATTGCAGAGTGCAATTGGTCGGAAATCCCCAAATGTGGATTGTTCTGTAGATTTTGGTATGAGCGCTATGAAGGTGGAATTTAAATTTGAAGGCATGTGACCACTGACTCTGATCAGCTCCACCATATCCGCAATCTCAACACCCATAATGTCAAAAAAGAATAGAAATAATTCTTCCGGCCAACCATCCGGACCCGGGAATTTGTCATGGGAAAAGGATTTAAGAACCGACTCCACTTCATCAACAATAATTTTTTTCATTTAAGGAATTAATAGCCTCTCCATCAAACATTCTGTTAATATGTTGTAGAACCCGTCTCTGACAATTCACATCAATTCTCAGTTCCTCTTGGTAGAAGGTCGAGAAATGTATAAGAGCCTCTTGCTGAATCTATGGAGTTGATACCGCAAAGCTGCCATCTGATCTTTTAATGCACCAAATGGCATTCCTATTTTTCCTATCATTTGCACATTTGTGAAAGAACTTGGTATTAAGATCCCCATCCTTTAACCCTGTAATTCTGCTTTTTATTTTCTAGGTAAGCTCTTCAATTTTAAGAATCTCCTTTTTTTCTGTTTCCAAGAACCTGCAATATTTCATAAGTCTCATCATTTGGAGCTTTATTTGTAAATTCCGTGTAAATTTCCTTGAGCTTGTCAGAAATATACCGAATCTTAGCCTTGAGATCATGTTTTTTTCTTAATCTCCCAGTCTTTGTAGACCTTCTTGATCTTTTGTAATTTTTGTTGGAAATGATCCCACCCCAAGACATCACCTAAAGCAGCAACATCATACCAAGACTACCTTATGAGTTGAACATATCCCTTGTCTTTTGGGCAAGCATGATTTAACTTAAAGGGAATCCCTTTGGTCCGCTCACCCAATTTCCAAGATAGCAGAATCAGCATATGATACGATATATCCGATACTAGAACCAAAGACCTAGGATGTCCCAGAGAGTCAATCAGGTCTCTTTAACCATAGCTCTGTCAAGTCTTTTGCCAATAAAAAGAGCCCCCACTCTTTTATTTGTTTAAGTTGGAATTAGAGGGTTCGGACGAATATCATTTATATGATGAGAAATAAAAATATCAGTCATGAACTTGGACAGAGGGTCACATCTGGCACTGATACCCCAAGATTCATCAGCCTGCAATGTGAAGTTAAAATCCCGCATAATAATTAAGTTCTGCATTGAGAGAATCCCACCTTTCTGGAGGTGGGTCGAAAAAGAAATCATGTTTTGTTAAGGTGCATACAGATTAATAATATTGAAAATACCCTCTACACCTTGAATATTACCAGATAATAGCATCCCTCCAAAAAAACTAAATGCCCTGAAATTTTCCTTGTTAGGATTCCAAATCGAAATCATACCACCCGAATGACCTGATGCATCAACAACATTGGCATGCCACCCTGAACGAATACTTAAAAAGATTTAATAGATTTGTCCTGACGACAGAGCGTTTCTTGACACATAATAATAATAGGGTCCAGAGAACAGAAAAGCTTCCTTAGGCAATGTAGTTTGGAGGCATCGCCCAACCCCCACAGATTCATAGATAACATTTAGATCATAGTGGCACATCCTCAGGATTGCATACTTTAAGTGCCCGTAGATCACCCCCCATTTCATCAACCGCTGCAATGGGGATATCTGTAAGGTTCCCAAAATCATCGCTAAAAAGATATTGGGTCTTTAGCCTACCCCTGAAATGCCTAGACCCAGCTTTAGACTTCTTTCTAACAGTGATATTACTTGTGGAAGTGGGAGAGATAATAAAATCTGAGGATACAGGAGGCCTATCAAATACAGTGAGGGCATCTAAATCAAGATTCGGGTTACCCAAGAGTGAATCAATATCACTCCCCACCAAGTTCCTAGGGGAGTCAGTAAGGTTCACAGGTTCATGTGGAGAAGTCGAAGATCTAGGCAGAGCCCATTCCAGTGGGGGCAAGGATGGAGACATGTATGATAAGTCCGAAGATTTAGCCGCCTGTACAGTAGATGGTTCCCCAACTGAAAAATTAGTGGACTGGAAAAGGGGGGGGTCAACAGGAGGTACAGGTACAGGAGAGACAACATTCAATTTCCCATCAACATTGTAGGGGTCATGAAAATTGGGAGTGTGATTAGTATTTTTCTCTACATCTGCCACCCTATGTTGAGATAGACTAGGCCCAGAAATACATACATCCCGAGTCACCCCAACATTTATAGGAACAGTCCTATCACTGAGCCCACTAGCAGATACATATGCATCATCATTAGAGGATGTAGGTCCAGAATTACCTGATAAAAGACCGCTAGATGTACCAGTAGTAGCATAATTTTGTCGCCTCCTAGCAAGGTCATCTGCTTCTGTTCGATAGTGTCAAAGGCGCATTGGGAAACTCTCCCGAAGGTGACCAGTCTTGTGACAAATAAGGCACCTAAAAGGAATACCCCAGAAGTCAATTTTTTGGCAATGACGACGTTGCCCCCATACTAGGTCCACATCCCCTGGTAATCCACCATTGAAGTTCACCTCTACCAAGAGCCAAGAAATTCTCTTATTGCAGGCACTGAAAATACTTGAATCAATGTATTTTGTACTCCCAATAGAGTCCCCAATCGCTCTAAGGGCCTTAAGAGTCCAAAATTCAAGTGGGAGCCCAGGTAATTTGACCCACACCACCCGACTATGCGGCATTTCCATGACCGGGTTAAAACCCAAGTACCAGGGAACCAATTGCATAAAGCTATGGCCCCTAACCCAAGTCCTATGAATGATATTGAATATATCCTTCTCATCCATGAAATGGAAGCTGAACCAGCAATTTAATAGCATGCTAACTTTAGGAGAATATCCAATGATGGGATACCATAATTGTTTCACCCAGCTCCCCATATCCACCTCACTTCCCTCCAGGAACATCCACCACCTGATTAAAGCTTGCTTCTGCAGGCTCACCACCCTACCACATAGGTCCTCATAATCCATATTTATTTCTCTGATCTCCATATTATGCTTGTAGCAGTTCTGCTTCCTCCTTCCCCGTCCACGATTGTAGTTCTTATGATATTTCCCTTTCCACCGACCTTGCACATACACACCTGCCTCAGGCTGACATGATATAGCTTGTTTGATTATCAAATCATCGACCTCCACATCTCTAATGTTCCTCTGTTCTGCAGCAATGGAGGCCGCGATGAAAGCATCGTGTGCCGAAGTATCAGAAGATAACCCAACGTTCAGATCCTCCATGATATAATTCCTAGGCACCCCAAAATATGACAACCGGGCCAGTCATAAATTTAACTTCAGGTAGGTGTGAGTCCCATCACCCCACCCACGAAGAGAAAGTCCTACGCTGCCAAGAATGAAGGCTATGTCAAATAACATCAGAGGAATGATTTGTTTTTGACAAAAAACAATATATTGGATCCCGGAGTACTGTGTCAAGAAGACAACGCGTCATCAACTGACAATATAGACGTTGATTTATGTGTAGTGAAATAAATCACAACTACCAGCCTTGAATATGCCCAATACCTCATGATAGACAAGACACTGATATGATGAAAAATGGAAATGTCAGGTTGCTTGGAAAACTCAATATGTCCTACGCCACAACCCCCAGTCAGAAAATGAGCAATATTTAAATATGCATATTGTTGTCATAATGAAGGTTCAATAGATTATCCATAAATTAGTGCCGCCACCTTCATAACCCATACCTCGAATGAAGGTAACCCAGAGAATATGACTCCTCGAGAATTCAAGGTCCGTCAGACCATTGTCAGATCCCACATAACCCTTCAGAGAGCACCAATTTGTTGATCACAGAAAAACAGAAGGACTGATGATAGAATTCAAAAATTCTGGCAAGTGAATCAGATGGTTTTATGATAGTAGCGTAAAATCGCCAGAAAAATCAGTCCATCCACCACCTATGTTACTATACATGGCAACAACAACAACATATGCAGCTCGGACATGACCACCACCGAGAACATAAACAAACACCAAAATTCTTACAGGGCCGAGATACAATGAAGGAATCTAACCATTTGCACCAAAGACCATACCATTTGTTAGGCCATATTCCTATTTGGGAATTCGAATCAGATGAAGGTTCCTGAGATGTTGAGATTTTATATATTCCTTTACCTTCGTGATTTAACATTTTCCTTATACCCAGAATATATGGTCGTTAACATAATAATAGCAATATAAGAAAATATGATGGTCATGCAGACCTCAACTCCCTCCGCATAACTCATGGACATAATGTACTTGTAGAGGAAATAGACCATCAATCCCAAGCATCATCTAAAGGACTATATCTAAAAATAGGAGAAGTGCAGACAAAGTTTTAACTAGCAAATTGGACCATGTTGCTTCATACCCCTAAACAACCCCTATACTACCACATTAGACTACTTGAATCCATACTGATTCAGACCATTTTGCTTCGTACCCCTAAACAACCTCTGTACTACCACATTAGACTACATGAATCCATACTTCTGAAACTGAGTAAGCCAGATACATACCTTTGCTTCAGTCTGTCGCTTAACACTTAATCTATCAAATTTCTACGCTACATTACACAAAAAATGCTCTCCCTGTGCTTCAAAGTCAAGGCCTAAAGGTGCATCCCAGTATTCTGGCCCATTCGCCTGGTTAAACCAGCTAGCACTGTACATTTTCCATTCCAAACCCAAAGATAGCATTCCATGAGGTGGTCATACCCACGGGCTGCGCCTCCACACACGGCACAATTTCGAAGTCAATACCTATCCTAACCTAACTTGCAATCTACAACCAGATTTATGTATACTTGAGTGGGCTTAATAGTTAAGAACATGTGTTTCCTCCTAAGAAATCACATGTTCAAAATATGAAACGTATATCAACTATATTAATAAATATAATTTTACTAGTGATAAATTTATTCAAATAAAATTCCTTCAAATAATTCCTTAAATAACCCCATGATGAAATATATCTCATCCCTTTGAATTATCCCAAACAAAGTCTTGTTCATTAAATTGAAACTTTGCGTCCATGCCATCGTTGTTGATGTATAAAAGTGGGGTTGATGGACATGGAATTTAATTATGCTGCCTTTTTTTTAAGAGTGTTGGGATTAAAAACAATGGAATAGTCTAACAATGAACCGTTTTTTGTGAAATAAAAGATAAAAGTGATCTTAAATATTGTATGTTTTTTTTATTTAAAGGTTAGAATGTGGTAATAAACATTTATGTGAAATTGTAATTTTTTAAATGTATTTTTGAACATATATTAAATTTAATAATTTTATAAAATATTAATTTATTGATATAGATAAAAAAATCAAACTTATCATTCCCAAAAAATCTATATGGATTCTAATTCCCGCGACCTACTCGGTTATTTGGGACAGTTTTAAGAAGGTCTTGGGACACAAAGCTGATAGATTAACATGGCTTTTCAGGGATGGGAGTCGTATACCTTTGGGGGACATTAACATGCAAGGTTTTGACAGGCAATCTAAATTATCTATCCGAATCATACATAGATTGGCTCATAGGGGCATATGCTATCTATCACAAACTATATATACATGGTCCTTTGGCGCCCCTGTTTTTAAAAATGCTTCACAGTTGGGCCTTCATGGTGAGGACGCTACCGAATGGGAGCAGGTGTTACTTTCATTGCGGAATGTTGGAGTTTGTCATGCGATTAGGGACGATTGCATCATATGGAACAGACCGATCATGGAGAACCATCCTATTGTGCGTGATACATATTATAGGATCAACTCAGGTATATTCTGAACAGATCACCCATTTTTTTGTCCCATATTGGAAGAGGCATCTGCCTACGAAAATTATCCTTTTTGGGTGGCTAACATGGAAGGATAAAATTCTCACATGGAATAATCTGTTGAAGAGAGGTATTATGGGGCCTAGTAGATGCTCCCTCTGTGGTCAATCCGAGGAGTCAACCGTGCGTCTTTTAATACAATGTCCTGTGGTCCTTCAACTATGGAAATTGTTCTCTGCACATTTCATTGATCCTTCCTGGGTTTTGATTGATTTCATCACTGTCGCAGGTGAATGGGATTCTATGAAAAATGAATATTGATCGCTGCCTTTCTTTTTAATTTGGGAAGTGTGGATTGCCAGGAACTGGCTCATTTTTTATGGAATACCATTCAACCTTCCATACATCTATGGTGCCATTATGAGATGGATCGATGATCTCCCCATCAAACAAAATAATACAATTGATGGATCTCGTAGGTTTCGGCCACATGAGATTGGCTTACCTACTATTTATTTTAATGGGGCTTGCAAAGATGGATACATGGGATGTGGCGCTTGGATAAAAATTTCGGGACGAGAAAGGATCCACATGCACTAGAATGGTGGCCCAGGTACTAATAACAAGGCTGAACTCATGGCACTTTGGGGTGCGCTTTTAGCTGCTGTCAACATGGAATTATCTGAGGTTCATATATATAGAGACTCTGAAATGGTCATATGATGTATCATGGGTAGACTACACATACATACCCCAGATCTACAGGGATGGATTAGCAGAGTTCGACGTCTATGGCATAGACTAGGCTCCCCACCTATCTCCCACATATATAGAGATCTGAATATGCGAGTTGATGGACTATCCAAAATGGGGTTAAATTATGATTTTGGTAATATACAGGTGGTTCAATATAGGGATGGCACTCAAATATGGGAATCCACCATTCCTATTCCATAACATACTCAGCATTACAAGTTATCTTCTGGTAATATATGTTTCTATGGTTTGGTATTTTTTTTTTTGCTAATCTTCATCTGTTTTTGGTTGATTCATTTACCTACGACATTAATGAGCAACACTCAAGCGAGCCTGAATATATCATCTTTTCATGCGAGCCTGATTGAATACTGATGCTTCTCTGTTTCAGGCTCCTTAAGTACTCTCTATTTTTCAGTCTTTATGATCTTTGATCTGTCTCACGGAACCCTATTGATCTGCTGGACCTGTCTGTACATTTCAACTATTTTCTATCTCATCTGACATGCAGAAAAGCGAGCCTAATGCAAAAGTTTTCAGGTGCACCTGCTTTTTTCTGTTTTTTTGAGTGCGAATGATAACGTTGAATCATGCAAGAGAGCCTGACTAATATTTCTAATGGATCTATCAAGCGAGCCTGACAATTTCATTTCACTTTTTTATTTTCAAGCGACCCTGACTATATGATATATTACAAGCGAGCCAGACTAAATGAATACAAGCGAGCCAGTTTACAATTTAGTTTTTTCAAGCAGTTTCACTTTTTTATCAATGCTTTCTAATCTCACATGATACAGTGGTTATTTTCAATATTCCTAGACGTTTTCTAACAACAGGGCCTCACAAGATTTATCAAGCGAGCCAGTTTATATTCCTACGCTCTGTTTTTTTCTCTTTTTTCTTTCATATCCTTGATGAGTTCAGTATCAGATGGCATTGATCTCCTCTCTTAATAGGGTTGATCTGAATGTGTTTCTTTTATCTGGACTCGATATTTGGCTTGGGGTGTTTTTGCCCCTAGTTATGTATGATCCCAACATATTTTTTGTTTTGACTCCTTTCTTCCTTAGAAGTTGTCACAATGGAAAATGTTGTTTTGGATCATGATTTTCTTATCTACTAAAGATGGGAATGCAATGTTACGATATATGCACAACTTTTCTTTCTTAAAAATAAAAAATAAAAAATAAAAAAACAAAAAACAAAAAACTAACTGATCGTTAGGATTAAAAAATATGGAGTAAGATAACCTGAACTGATTGTTGTACTTTAAAATGTGGGGCGGATATATACTTAAATTCAGTATTTTTAAAATTTATTTGTACATTATAAAACACAAAGTTATTGGCACTCCTGCATCCAAACAAAATTCGATGAAGGAAAAAAAAAAAAAAGAATACGTGATAAACAATTTTGTTATATTGGATTGCTTCCAAATGAAGAATTTTGTGCTTCGGGTCATGGAAAAGAAAGCATCGCGAGAATTTTTTTTACATGCTTGGAAAAAGAATGAACGGATCTTTTTTCCATTAATGAAATGAAAAAATAACTATGACGCTGCTGCACAACTATATGTAAATGTGCAATTCTATGCTCCTATCTATGTATGAGAGATAGCGGTTACAAGGTTTCAGCATTAGTGTTCACAATCCCAGATTGGTTTTTAGTTACACAATTTTTGCTTCCCTTCCTCAAGGCTTTGTTGCTGTAGTGTTAATATTGGTTGAGGATTTCATTGGTGGGAAAGAAATTTTCATCTTAAGATTTTTCAATATTGATATTCACAGATATGGGGCTTTGCCATTTTGTGCTATCAAGCGAGTTGAACATAATTCTGTTCCTCTTTACTGAAAGCCATATCATGGGGGATCCTGGTTTCATATATGGATTTATTGGTGTGGGCATAGACATGGTTATCCACCAAATTATTGATCACATTAACATTGCGCTCCGTTGCAAGAAAGAATTGGCCAATCTGAAGGGCCTCATAATGGAAATTGAGCAGATTTTGAAAGAGATCCAGCACTACCACCTGAATCTAAACAGCAAGAAAATCTCCATTCCCCAAAGAAACAATAAGTTGAGACCCTCAGCTGTTAATATATGGCTTAAGAAGCTGGATGCGCTTCTCTGACCAGCATCAGCAATGGCGCATCAATGCAGTACAATACCTAGGTGTGACGTTATTTCTCGTTATAAAATGAGTAGAAGGATTAGTCGTTTGATTTCAGATGTCAGAGAGCATCTGCAATCAGTTCCTTTGATTAGCATGGTCCAAAATGAGAAGCTCTGAGAGAGACTTTCAAGAATTTAAGAGTTGCACGCCTCTCCAGTTTCCACCTCAACGTCTGCAACGGCCACACAACCTGATGCTTCAAGAGGTTTCTTCATCAACGAACCCCTTATCGTCGGGCAACACAAAGCTTTTGCAACACTAGAGAAGTCGGTGATGGAGGCTGAGGCTGAGTCTTATTTTTCATGCATTGGCGTGCATGGCAAGGGTGGTTCTGGTAAAACACTAGTTCTGAAGACCGTCTTCAATAGAAAAAAGGTGAGGGATTTCTTTTCCAATGGATTGTTGCTTTGGCTGACTGTTTCGCAGTCTCCATATTTCACAAATCTTAGGAATCAACTCTCTTCCCCAATAGCCATGCAAGAAAACATAAAATCAGATCAAAATATGAATGAAGAAGGTATAAAAATATGGTTGCATGAGAGTATGCAGGGGAAAAGGTTTGCCTTGTTCCTGGATGATGTATGGGAGGAGGGTGGCAGATTTCTGGAGGAATTGGTTCTACTCCGGCTAACCAACCATTCCACCTCCAATATTCTTGTGAGGTCAAGGAAGAAGAAAGCGCTGCTGGAGATGGGTGTCAATCCAGATAAGTCCACATTGATTACGCCAGGTGATCTGATCGAGGATGATAGTTGGCAGCTATTTTTTTCTCATGATTTTCCACATAACAATGGAAACATCGACGAAGGAAAGGCTAGGGTTGTGTGTACAAAGAGTGGAGGGCTTCCCTTGGCAATAAAAGTAGTAGCGAGGGCAATGGAAGGCACTATTGATGCACAAGAATGGGACCTGGCAGTCAAGATGTTGTCAAACGCCAACTGACAAGACCTTCAAGGTGTCTATGACTGCCTCAGGTTGAGTTATGACGCACTGGGCAACCACAACATTAATCTTCAATTGTGCTTTCTGTACTTAGCTGCTGCCTACCCTAAAGACCAAATTCTTCCAACAGAGACCATTATTCACTTGTGGTTGGGGGAAGGACTGCTGCAAGATCAGGGTGGCCACGACCAATTCGAGATCAGGGGAATCTACGTCAACAATTTAGTTGACTGTTCTTTGATTGAACCGACAGTGAGAGACATGGATGGGTGTGTGCAAGCTTTCAGGATGCAGGACGTTGTGCATTGCAAACCCATACACGAACCTACTATCACGTTCACACTTCTTTCGGCTCTTTCTGCGGCTTCCCTTCGCCTTTTCTGGCCTACTCCGTGTCCCTCGGTGATTTCACGAACCTCTGGCGAACTTTCAACGATCTTAAAAACACAATACTACCTCAGTGGACATTCATAAAGCTCATAGTTACAGTTCTTAAAATGTGGAATGAAACTTTCTCTCTTTATTGATTTCAAAAGGATTTTACATCAGAGATCAGACTTTCAGGACTCTTATAGATATATTTCCAGAGATGGACTATAATGGCATTTACCAGATTTGCTACTCAATGAATGAGCGAGCGATACTGGAGGCTTCCTAGCCAGTTGCAGACTCTGTCTCAGAGTTCTAAATAAAACTCACAATACATAAAAACTTTACAGAGTCAAACTATGGATCTCGCCACTCCAGATTCTTGCCTATGTCGAGCACATAGACACGCAGGCTAGTTAGATCACCTAAGGACTTGAGTCTTAGCACCGTGATGCAAGCAGATCACGAGACTTCGCGCAGATGCATAGCAGGGAGCTTCGGCTCGACGCAGATTCAAAACACAAATGACTTTGGACTCTAGACTCTCCGAATTCGAATGTCGAAGAATGAGCCTTAACCCTCTATATATAGGAAATGTGGGGGGACAAACATTCAATCGGTCCGTCAGATTATTGACACGTGGAGGAGAATCATGGCTTTCGGGTAACACCGAAGTGACATCCGCACTGAGATTCTTCTGTCCGACACTAACATGTGAAGTGTGTGGGATACACTGTGGATGCCTTTTATGTACAAGGCCCACAAGGAAACATCAATTATTACATACATGGAGGATGCTTTTTCAAACAGGTGAAAAGCCCTCGGGAAAAGACCTGTCACTATAGACCCGTGACTAGGTACCACTTACACAGGGAATGCTCTTGATTTAGTGGAGCTCCTGTGAACCACTTGTACTGGCTTCATTATTGCTGTCCTCCAAGATTTTGATACCGGGGAATCTCAATATTGGATAGATATTATCATCCCATGCCTTTGTATAGATCCGGTGTACAATCATTGGCTTATTTAAGATTATTTGGTGTTTAATCTTTGTTAACACCAACCCTTGATGATGCATTTTCATGTGGGATTCTAGGACATAATTAAATAACTTATATTCTAGTTGTCCTAGTTCTCCAACAGTCTGACAAGGATAATGAAAACATTCTCCTATTCTGCTTTCCAAAAAGTCAGTGCATCGATTATGGAAATAGGATTCATAATAATTTGGATCCATACTGTATGCGCTTAATCCATAATCAAACCACCAATCATGCAGACAGGGTGGTTGTAAACTGTGCTGGTTGATCCATGTGGAACCAAACTTTAATTTGGTGTAATGTGTCTCATTACGCCCATTTTGTTTACCAGATTCCACCAATGCCTTTTATACCCTGCAAAATTATACACAGTGTCAGGAAAAATTAATTTAGGATTATTACCTGGCCACATTTGGAAGTGCTCTAACCAATTATGTCCTAGCCGCCGTGTTCTATTTATGGCATATGATTTGTAGTAGATCTTTGTGCGATCACTGCCGCCAGTACAAATGACAGTGAGATCACAAAAATCCTGTGATAAAGATCTTCCAGCCTCTTCTGAAGCTGACATTGAAGTGGAGTACATCATGTCATGAATCCATCTGCTTCCTTTTGGATGTACTCTTCTCTCAGGTCCTATATGCTGGATGTCTGAATGATTTTGCAGATCTGCATCTAGGAATTTCGTGTTGCGGAGCTGCCATTTTGGCCTCCACTTTTCTTTGTAGACTGCCCATGATTCATCATCAGCTATATGTCTGAGTGTTTCTCTTTGATGGGCATGGTTCCATTCAGTGATGATGACCATCACATGGGATTCTTTTTCCTTTTCAGGGTCATCATCTTTTTCTTGTTGTTGGATTTTCTATATATATTCTCTACTAAGGAAGTCAGGCAGACAGTTATGAATTCCCTTAATATGCTCAACTTTGAAATCAAAGTTGGTGAAGCAGGCCTGCCATCTTGCAAACTTGGCATCTTCTAGATTCTTAATGGTCTTGATTAAGACCTTATCCAAGGCTTGCGCATCAGTTCTTAGTAGAAAATGCCTATTGACCAAGTGAATTGAAAACTTACAGATGCAGTTCCAAGTTGCCTTTACCTCTTGTTCAATGGTGGAGTAGTTTCTTTCAGCTTTACTCCATACTCCAGAGGAAAACTGGACAACTTGTTCCTCTTTTTTGCTGTTGTCTTTACTTGGTCTTTGTTTCAATACACCTCCCCAACCAATTTTACTGGCATCTGATTCAACAATATTAAAATACGAGTCTTCTGCAACATACAATATAGGGAGATTTTTTACCTTAGCCTTGATTTGTCAGACTGCTTCTGAATGTTCTTCTGTCCAAGGCTGAGGATTATTTCTCAGTCTCTGATTCAACAGGGACCTATCTATGGCATAATGGGGATAAAAATTGCTTACATAATTAAGACACCCTAAAAATCTTTGCAACTGTGTTTTATCAAGAATCTCATCAGGAAATTTGTCAGCAAACTCAAGTGCATGAGACTGTAAAGCAATTTTCCCATTTTCAATTGTGTGCCCTAAAAACTTTATTTTTGTCCGGCATAACTCCATTTTCTTTTTACTTAGTACCAGACCATTATTTTTGACCAACCTCATAAAAATCTTTAAATGTCTGAAATTTTCTTGAAGATTTTTAGAGAAAATCAGGAGATCATATATATAAGCCAACAACCATTCAGCATAAGGTTTGAACACAGAGTCCATTACCTTCTGGAACTTTGAAGGTGATCACGTTCCATTCATATTGACCAGCAGGGACACTAAAATCTGTCTTGAATTTGTCCTTTTCTGCTATAGCCACTTGCCAAAATCCTCACTTAAGGTCAAACTTGGAAAATACCTTGGCTCCTGCGATCCTACTTAGCAGGTCTCCTTTATGAGGGATTGGGTAGGTATCGTCAGCCAGTACAGAATTCAAAGGCTTGTAATTTATCACCAGTCTTGGGATGCCTCTAATCTGTTCACTTCTCTTATTCACATAGAAGCCATAACAGTTCCAAGGGCTGCTAGACTCCCTTATCAGCTTTCTGCTGAGAAGCTAATCAATTTCCTTTTCGCAGAGCTTTCTGTGTTCTTTGTTCATTGGGATGGCTCTGGATTTACAAGGTTTACCCTCATAATCTTCTTTATAGGGTAATTCAACACAATGCTGCTTTCTGTGCCAGAATGCATTTGGTTCTTCTGAACATCATTGTTCTTCAAATTGTTTCTGAAGTTCAGAAATCTATTTCTGAACTGTTGCAGAGCTCAACTGTTGTTCGATGCTAAGAATACTCTTGCGTTCTTTGAGTTCTGAAAGATTATTTTCTGCTTTTTGTAGCTCTAACTGCATGGCCTGTACCATGGTAGAAACTCAGGTGTTAGAAACATAAGGCAAATTAAATCTTTTACCTTTGACAGTTATGAAGTATCCAGCTTTCTTATTTGGGAACCTCATCGATCCGTGAGGTTCAACTGCAGCAAGAAATACATTACCAAGAATGCAATCAACTGGTATGTCACCAACAACAAACTTCAATGTGACACATTTAGAATCAAAACAAACTGCAGCTTCAGGTACTTCATATTCAAGGGTAATTTTCCCCAACCCGGTGAGCTTACGGGTAGAAGCAACCCAATATTGTGATGGAACAACCTTTTTAGAAAACATGTTAACATCTGATCCTGAATCAATTAATGCTATCAAATCAAACATCTTTCCTTTTATCCATACTTTAACTTTAACATGATGTTGTTGATATTGGATAGCAAGCAGATGCATATCTATTATACCCATAGTAGGATCAGGATGTCCCTCTGCAACTTCAACTTCTTCAGTCTATTTAGGAGCACCATGCAGAGTATAATTTGTTATTGTACCTGAATAAATAGGAGATGAAACAGGAGAGGCTTGAACCTGTTTACTTCTCTCAAGCTCTGAAATTCTTGTCTTCAAGGTAGAGATTTCCGTCTTCATGCAGTGTATCTCCTTACTCACCTCCCCCAAAGTGAGTGCACGAACTTTGCAATCCTGTTGTTGACGGAGATAACTGCGTGTGTTTCTTTCATAAGAAGCATCAACAAACAACAACTTCTTACCAATCTTAGAACTGGAGGATGAACTAGAAGACTGCATATATGCATCAAGCAGGCGAGTCTTCAAATCTCCATATTCCATGGCTCGTATCTGTGCAAAAACTTTCAACTCATCTTCATCAGTTTGAGCCATGAGGACCTTTAGCTTTCTTGAAAATTCTTCTGCAATATCATTGTCAGAGGAAAGACCAGATTCTGAAGAAGAACATTCACAATGACAATTTTTAGAATCACTACACTGACAATAAGCATGTACTTCTTCATTTTCAGATGTAGAAGAAGAATAATCAGAAGAGGAATCTTCTTGGGCTTGTTGTAAAAGCAATTTGTGACAATTTTCAGATTTGTGGAAGAGTGAACCACAGATATCACATTGAGGTTTTGTCTTGATTGTGGTAGTGGAAGTCTGACCCTTTCCTTTATAGGTCTGTTGGGATTTCCTTCCCAAGTTTTTCTTGGATTCTTTAGCCTCAGGACACAGATTAGAAGGTATGTCCTAGCTTTCCACAAATCCAGCAGGTGATACCTTTCATTCGTTCTAATTTCTTATCCTTGGGACGGATATCATCAACATCATAATAATGTGTTTTAGGAGTATATTTATAATACCCCTTTCTAGCAGGTTTTCCATATGGCTTTCTCCTGGCTTTCTGAGCTTTTAACTCAGAAATCTTCTTGGAAGACATGTGATAAGTGTAAGGCTGACTTCTCTTGTAAGTCTTTTTAGCCTTCTTCTTTGATTTTCTTCTTTTGACCAGAGGGTCATCAACAGTAATGCCATACCTGCTGCAAAAGGACTTTGTATCGGGCAATCTGTTTAGCTTATCAATAGAATTATGAATCTTTGAACTGGTACACAAAGAAATCAAAACTTTAGTGATTATACTATACATCTGACCCCATAAATAACTTTCCAGTGGCAACTGGACTGCTTCCTGCAACTTCAAAATATCTACAAGCTTGGAAGGTAAAGCTGCCAAATAAACTTGCTTCCATAACAAGTTCTTCGGGTCCTTTACCAGGAATATTCTTTGAATCCAATCCCGATGGAAATCTTCATATTGATTAATATTTATGCATTTTAAATTCATCAGTATCAATTCATTTTTATCTGAGATGGCTGGTTCATCTCCACAGAAATTTTGCTGGATCAGTGCTGTGAGAGCACCAATCATATTGTTGATGGGTCTACCATCAGGATGAAATTCCAC
Organism: Pinus albicaulis; assembly: GCA_034641835.2. NCBI lineage: Eukaryota > Viridiplantae > Streptophyta > Pinopsida > Pinales > Pinaceae > Pinus > Pinus albicaulis. The sequence continues at coordinate 1,065,666,256 of CM076581.1, read as the reverse complement.
ATCTCCATTTTCATCTTTAACGACCTCTTCTTCCATTTTATTTATTAAAGCAGGAGAGGACTCTAGTTCCCATAGTTTGAGTCTGTAAATTTTTTATGTATTGTGAGTTTTATTTAGAACTCTGAGACAGAGTCTGCAACTGGCAAGGAAGCCTCCAGTATCGCTCGCTCATTCATTGAGTAGCAAATCTGGTAAATGCCACTGCAGTCCATCTCTGGAAAGAGATCTATAAGAGTCCTGAAAGTCTGATCTCTGATGTAAAATCCTTTTGAAATGAATAAAGAGAGAAAGTTTCATTCCGCATTTTAAGAACTGTAACTCTGAGCTTTATGAATTTCCACTGAGGTAGTATTGTGTTTTTAAGATCGTTGAAAGTTCACCAGAGGTTCGCGAAATCACCGAGGGACACGGAGTAGGCCAAAAAAGGCAAAGGGAAGTCGCAGAAAGAGCCGAAAGAAGTGTGAACGTGATAGTAGGTTCGTGTATGGGTTCGCATAGGGTCTCTTAAAAAATCAAGAAGATACTCAGTGAGCCAGCTTGCCTGTTGAGCAGTTTGCAGTGCAAACCTATGTGAGAGGTCCCTGTAGTAAAATTGGTATCAGAGCCAGAAGTCAAGTTTGACTGTGTGAGATCTGGTTCATGAAAAAGGTCAGTTCTTAAAGCATCCTCTCTTTATCTTCGGAATCTAAAATGGACTCATTCAGAAAGTCAGTGTCATTTAGAGAACTTGAAGAACAAGATAGGGCCAACCAAGACCCTCTCAGAGATATGTTTGCTAGTTCTAGTAGTAGAGTGTTAAACCAGTCAGAGCATCTGTACGAAGAAACATAACCTACTACTAAATGGGTTCTTCCAAAGATCAGCCCCGATAAAGTCTATTCTGATCTAGGTGTCTGGCACTTGAGAGCAGCCACCTGAATTTCAATAAAAGAATCCATCAGTTCTGTTAGAGAAAATTCTGATTGTGTCATGTCTATTCCTCTTTTAGATCCTAAGTCTCTGCAAGCAGAAGCAACAAAGTTAGGAACAAATTTTTTGCATCTGGGATGTATTCGTGTCGGCATCCATGCCCTCACTCATCAAGGGTTGAATACATATGTGTTAGCAACTGTCCGAGATCTAACACATAACAAATACACAGAGTCCCAGATAGGAGGTATTGTGGCACCATTATCAAATGGCCCAATTTGGTTTGACTGTTATCCAAACTTTTCAGTCTATGTCAATGATGAAACCTTGTCTGATATTCTACAGCTCCAAATCCAAACATCTGGATTTGATAGGAATAGCAAAAGGAACAATATTGCTATACAGACAAGAGGCTACTTTAGACATACCAGTACTCTGTCAGCCGCAGTCCTCCATGCCCCCAGCAAAGACAGCAAAACCAGTGTAGTGGTCATGACAGACCCCAAAAATCAGAAAGTTGAACATCAAGCAATAAAATGGGAAGAACTTTCTTTCCCTGAACACTGGACCATTCCTAACCCAAAGCCCATATCTGCTAGAGCCATCACTTCTGCTGATATTGTTGAAGACTAGTCCAAAGCCATTTTGTCTTTTCCTAGAAGGTCTACAATAGACAGAAGAAGGATCAGTGAGATGTGTCAAAAGTCTCCATTGTATATACCACCAGATTGTGTAGATACTGCTTGTTCATCCATTGTTTCAAATTGTAGTCATATTTCATTATTTGAATTTGCTCAGCTTGTAAATTTCCAACCACTGAAAGTTGACTGTCCACAATGCCATCAGTCTATAAATCTCAGGCATCTTGCTGAACTAGTTATCAGACATCAGAACCACAATCCTAGAACAGGTGAAGCTCCTCCTTCTACATCGGTCACTCCCTGTCCTAATCCAAAGTGTTCTGATATCCCTTTCCCTCATGAAGACGAACATGTCCTCATGATGCTTTTAGTTCCCAGTGTGCAAGATGAAGACCCTAGACTGATAGAAATATTCATGAATATGCAATCTCCCAGAGATAAGCATGGTGTGGGTTTTTACAGTCAAAAGGATGGATTATTCTTGAGTGCAGATTCAAGGATCTGCCAGATGATATAAAAAGACCATCTATCCCTGAAATACAAAAGTTTTATACATTAATGGATGGATGTGATAAACATCTGATCCCTGAAAAATGGATGAAATTAATGTTGAATTGGGATCTCCATACTCATCCACAGGCAGATGAGTTTGTTGTTTCTCACAGCACAGAGGAGAAAAAGAAAGTAGCTTTGCAATGGAAATAATACATGATTGAAAGAAATGTCTGGATTTCTTTTTACTCATGGAAGAAGGCTCAAGAGTCAGAGATGATTCTGATGACTGACTCTGCATCCTCCTCTGGTCATGCTTGGACAGCTATTGATGGAAGTAAAGTTGAAACCTCTACCAGTTACCCTCCTTTCAAAGGAATTGTCCTAGGAGAAGGACAAAACTCAGCCAATGCCTATCCCTTAGTTCAAAAGGAAAATCTTGTAGGGATAGAAAGGAGAGTTCAAACAATCAGTGAACAAATAAACTGGAAAAACACTGATGTTACTGGTCTAGAGAAGAATATGGAAAAAGCTGTCTCTGAACAGATAGACCAAGTCCAAGTGTCTATCAATAATGTAAATAGTGCTTTAAATTCTGTACAGTACAATGCTTCGGTTTCCAAAGATTTTTGTTTACAATCTTTAAAAAAGATTGATGAAGTAGAAACTTGTATCATGGAAAATTCTGTTTCTACGCGGCAGTTAATTTCAAATCTGTCTGAGAAGATTGAGCATACAGAAAAGAAGAAGATAGATAAACCTGTCCCTTCTGCATTTCTCCACAAAGGAAAAACTGTGTCCTTTCAAAAAGCTACTGAACGTTTTCCCCAGCTTCTTCCTAAAGAGTCTGCTCCTGAGTCTCCAAAGCTTAAAGTCACAGTTGCCTCTCTTTTTGAATCTGAGTAAATTTTCGAGCAAGAAGAGAACTTCTACTGTGGCGTAGGTAAGGAATTGACTACGTTGGATGCAAATGAATGTTTAGGACGCACTCGGATTTTTTTGACAGGCAACCAGTTGACTTTTCTTCCAGAATCTTTCAGAGCTCCAGAAATCTGCACATTAACATTGGCTGAGAACAGCGATTTGGGAGAAATTCCAAGAAGGGTGATTGGGAGCATGATCTCTCTAAAGGTTCTGGATTTGAGTCGCACGTCCATCCAATCATTGCCTGAAAGTATTGGCTTTTTGAAACAACTTGCATGTCTAAGATTACTGTATGTGCCAATTAAAAGGTTACCAGCATCTGTCTCCAAACTTGTAAATCTCCAAGTCCTTGATCTATATAAGTCTGGAATTACAGAATTACCGTTGGGCATTCATAAGTTGAGAGCACTCAATTATTTAGACATTGCAGTTTGTGATGATTTGCAATGTCTGCCGCATGGCATATCACAGCTCACTTCTTTGCAACACCTCTCGGTTTCTAGCAGTGCGTGGAGTCGTCGAGAGTTAAAAAGAGGTATGAAAGCAGCTTCTATTAATGACTTGGGGAATTTAACACAACTGAAATATCTATACTTTCAGAACAATGGAGAAACAATTTGTGAGGGCGTTTTAGGGAGGATGCTTCAAATAGAAACATTGAACTTGAAGAACACCGACACAGCTTTTTTACCTGAAGATATTACTAATATGTCAATGTTGAAGAAGTTTTCATTACAGAGCTTTTACATAGTTAAATTAGGAAATAAATTTCATCAGTTTCAAAATTTAAATCATCTTAAATTATGCTACTGTCATATGTTGGAAGAAATTCCACATTTACAAAATCTTAAAGGGTTAAGGAAATTAGATATGGTAAGATGTGGCAAACTAAAAAGGATTCCGAAAGAATTTGGAGATATGGGAGCATTTTTTTTATGTTGAAGACATTTTCAATGGTTGAGTTAGATGAATTAGAAGAGTTGCCAATGCTACAGAAAGGTGCAATGTCTAAACTTGATGCTTTGTGAAGCGTTAATGATGTTGCCAAAAAATTATTCAAATCTCAAAAACCTTGTAATATAAGATTGTATGGATGTTCAAAAATTTTAGAGAATTATGAAACCATCAAAAGAACAAATCTAAATGTAAAAGTGGTAACAATGTCCACTACCAGCACAAAAATACTTTTACAAAAATATTGGCAAGAAGAAGAAATCCCTAAATATGGTGAATTTTGGAATAGAGAGTTTTACATTTTCTTCCAAGAAATTTATAGACATTTCTAAAATTCTATGTATTATGATCAATAATCAATAAATGTAATCTATTTTTTCATCAATACTTATATGTGACCATTTATTTATGTTTTTGTCTTCAACATTTTCATATTTATATATTAAATATGAATTATTATTCATTTTTTGTCTTCAACATTTTTATATTTATATATTTAAGAGAAAAAATACATATTTTTAATTGGCTAATAATGTTATAAATTTAGAAAACTAATTAATTATCAATATTTTTAATAAAACTTAATTTTAAGGATTGTATAAATTTTAAAGTATGATATATTATAATAGTATTATTATTTAGGTTTGAAAAAAATCAAATAATTAAAAAAGATATATATTTTTTTATATATTTTAATCATACATCATATTTATTTTAATTAATTTTTTTTTGTTTTTTATAAAAGTATATTTTTAATTTGATTTATATTAAATAAATAAAAATAATATATACAAAATAATATAAAAAAATGACATGAATTTTTATTTTTATTTTTCAAAAAAATGAAAAAAAAAATTGAGAAGCACAAATAAATATTGCAGTATATAGAAGTATATAGAAGTGGTAACAATATGAACAACCAGCTCATAGATATTTTTAGAAAAGTATGGGGGAGAAAGAGGTATTATTAGATATGGTGAATTTTGGAATAGAGAGTTTTACCTTTTTCTCCAAAAACTTTATAGATATTTATAAAATTCTATGTATTCTGGTCCATGATTAAAAATTGTAATCTTTTTTTTCTTAACATTTATATATAACTTAATTTATTATTTATGTTTTTGCTTTGAACATTTTCATATTTATATATCATACATGAAAAGGAAAAAATTATTTTTCAATTCATTAATAATGATATAAATGCTATAAATTTAAGAAATTAATTGAGTTATCAATATATTTAATAAAATTTAATTTTAATGATTGTATAAATTTTAAAGTATCATCTATTAAAATGGTATTATTATTTTGATTTGGAATTATATAATAAATAATAAAAAATATTTGATAAAATGAATTTATTTTATGTATTTTAATTATATTTATTTTAATTAGAATTTTTGTTTTTATTTTATAAAAATAAATTTTTAATATACATAAAAGAATAAAAGATATTTTTTGTATTATTTCGAGAAATAGAAATTAAATACAAATAAATTTTGATAATTGAAATTTGATATTGTTTTTTAATTAAAATTTTGGATTTTTAAAAAATTGATTAATAGTATAATTTATGAGAGCATGGAAATGAAGGAAAAAAATCTAGGACTACCTCCATTGCTAGTTTATCACATATCTTTCTTTCTTTGTTTCTCATAATGGTGATTATGTTTATGTACACTTTTCAATACGATAATGGAAAAAAAAATAGTTATTTAATTTAAAAAATGAATTGAAAATGGGCTATGACAATGTTTCACAACTATAAATTTGAAGTTGTTTAGTTATATGGAGGTGTAATGTTCACAAATTTGGGTTAATTTTAGTTATTCTTGTTAACACATTAAGAAGTTGAGGGTAATGAACCAAATAAACTTTGGAGAGTGTGATGACTTGTAATGCATACTTCATACTATGTCATTGTTAATTTTCATATTGTTGTTTCAATTACTTTTAGGCCAATTCAATTCTTTAATTAGCAATATTTTTAATAACAAATAATCTTTACAATCATCAAGAGTAATTGAAGATAGAACAGTGAATGCAATGACAAAGGAGACAATCAAGAAGAGACACGAGATTTGGTCAAAGATTAAGGCAAAACCCCACAAGGGGGAAAACCCTTTGAAAATTCTTCTTCTATTATATTTTCATAAACCCTAGAGCCCAACCACATTGAGGAAGAGTTGTGTATGTGGTTGAGACCTTCCAACCACACCTTTGAGCCTACTAGCCTAGAGTTGTAGCAAAAAATTGTCTTTGATGAGCCTGCATCCAGAAACCAAAAGCCTAGAACAAGTGCGAGCTTTAGACCCTATATTTGTGGACTTGCGCGGACCTCTTTCCTCAACCCAACCTCAAACTTGTGTGGACCAATCAATGAAGAAGAGAAGAAAATGATTATTGGTGATGTCCAAATGCGCCTGAGATCAATTGTATTTATAGGCTTCTAAGGGTAACAATTTCGTGTTAGGGTTGACCTGTCCAAATGTGCATATGTGGGATTTTATTCATCAGTACACTTTCCCTTATCCAAATTGAGCACTTCAATATTGAAAATTAGTCCTCTCGAAAAGATAAATCTAGTCCCATGGTTGTAATTTGTCACTGAGCTACCAAATTAGCACTCCCTCTTAGCTAGGGATAAATTCCAACTACATCATGTCATGTGTATCATGTCGTCATATCATGTCCCATATCTGCTAAACTCTATTTTCTGAAACATTCTCGAATCCAAAGAAGAAGAATTGGGGAGCATTAGCTACCACCCTCTATAACATTGGAGAGCACATATCAATATGAAAATAATATCAGGGAGAACATCTCAACCTGAATTGACATCAGGTAACACATCTCAACCCAGAATCTCATGGGGGAGCAAAACATCTTCAACCCCATATCAAGCAATAGATGATATAGGGGAGCAGCTCTCAACCCATCCTATTTCCCACTGATCTTCCCAACAATGACCCTCAAGAGTCATGTTTTATAACACGTCCATCATAATCAACTTTGGTTATACACCCCCAAGTACACTCTCAACCCATTAGCCAAATGGGGAGAGGTAATCCCAACAAGGCCAGCTGGTGGGTATGATGGAAACTCTGGTATACTCCTACAAAGACCAAGATATGGGAGAGAAATCTCCAACCCTATGGGTAACAATAGAGGAGAAACATGTATGACCCTATTTTCAAGAGATCCCTCAACCCCAAGAGCCCTCCATCTCAATTCCTCACCCTAGGAGCTTAGACAGGGTGGAAGAGGCAACTTCGTGTTCTCGATCAATGATGCCCCTTATTAGAAGGGGTCACATCCATCAATCCAATATTCTCTTTGAAGACTAAGAACTTCCCTTTCATAAAATACTTGGTGAGAATATATGCAATCTTCTCATCTGTCGAGATATGATGGAGTCTAACGGCTCCTCTCTGCACCATGTCTTGAATGTAATGATATTGAATCTCTATGTGCTTGGAATTGTCATGAAATAAAAGATTCTCTGCCAGAAAAATCCCACTTTTTTTTCACGATATATCACTGCAGTGTCTAGGCCTTGTTCAACTAACTCTCCAAAGAGCTTCCTCAACTAAACTGCTTCGCAGCTAGCCATGCTAGCGAAAATGTACTCTTCCTCGATGACTCAATGCTATAAAATTTGTTGGGTGTGGAGCTTGATTATCTTGTTTACTTTGTATCACAGCTTTGGACCCCTGTACCTTAAAAGGGGCGACAACGCCGCCCGAAATTTAATCGCTGCCGTGGGGGG